>JBAMAX010001115.1:0-106876 GCA_037043745.1 Chymomyza amoena
TAAAAATGGCGGACGTAAAGTCGGGCGCGGACGACTTTAGGATACCCTGTACCACTAGCTTGTAATAAAGTCCGATTTCTTCACAAAAAACCAAAAACAGAAGAATTTTTAAGCAAAAATTTTTTTTTTGACCGATCGTTCCTATGGGAGCTATATGATATAGTCAACCGATTTCAATAAAATTTGACACGGTGCTTAAATACCTTAAAAAAGATATGAACGCCAAAGTTATTTCAAATATCTTTACAAACAAACAAATCACATCGAATTTTGTATAAAAAACGTGTTTTTGGACCGATTGGTCCTATGGGAGCTATATGATCTAGTCAAACGATTTGGATTAAATTTGGTACAGTGCTTAGGAACTATAAAATACTCACGAATGTCAAATTTGGTCCCAATATCTTAACAAACAAACGAAACACAACAAATTTTGTTAAAAAATCGATGTTTTGGAAGATCGGACCTATGGGAGCTATATGATATAGTCCACCGATTTTGTTCAAATTTGGCACATTGCTTAAGTGGTCTAAAAAATTTCCAAACGCCAAATCTGGTTAGGATATCTTTATTAAAAAACGAAATATAGCCAATTTTTCTTTAAAAAAGTTATTTTGGCCGATCGGTTCTATGGGAGCTATATGATATAGTCAACCGATTTTTGATCAAATTTGGTACAGTGATTGGGAACTATAAAAAACTTTCGATTGCCAAATTTCGTTACGATATCTTCATAAACAAACGAATTATTCATCTAAAACGCTTTTTTCGAGGTCGTCTCAAACACCCCCATGGGGAGCTATATAATTTATCCCCGATATCAAAAAAATAAAATAACTTGCCTCCTATGGAATAATATGGGATCTAATGTGAAAGTTTGGTAACTCTAGCTCTTACATCTGAGATCTAGGCGTTCACACGGACGGACGGACGGACAGACGGACAGGACAGACGGACAGACGGACAGACGGACATGGGTATATCGACTTCTCTATACCCTGATCATATTTTAGGTAACTTGGGGTGTCTCCGACGTCTCCTTCTATATGTTACATACATTTTCGGCTTGCACAAACTTAATATACCCTTGGACCATACGGTACAGGTATAACAATTGCCCGTAATGCAGAGTTTAAAAATTCTAAAAAGTAAGTAAGATGAGCACTTAGAACCCAAGAAAAATTTTACAGAGTTGAGCTGAAAATTAAATTATAGTCTACTAAATTTAAATATGCTTAAATTTGATTAAAAACAGCAACCAGAGAAATAAATGTCTTTCAAATATTTTTTAGGTCTACGACAAAGCTTAGTTGAAAAATCATTTCATTACTAGATCTCAGTCTGACCAGACACATATTTATATATAAGTAAAAAGTTGTCGCAATAATATAAAATATATTTTTTTTTCAACCACAAATTGTCAAGGGATTTAATATACTTAAATATATATAAAAGTGCAAGCGAAATGGAAGCCAAGTCGACGGAGGTATATCTTGGTGAACCGAAAACAGAAGATGATAATGGCGCTGGTACTTCGCAGTCTGGAATAGAAGCTAAGAATTACCGAAACTAAAACAGAAGACGAAATGGATGATGTAACTGGCGAAACTCAAGGAATAAAAGACGATAATAAGGATGTCGAACCAGACATAGAAGACAATACACTTGTAAGTTCCAAAATGGACTTCAGCAATATGATTATGATGATTACTGTCGACGAAATTCATTCCCAGCTACTCGCCCAAATTTTCACTAAGTAATACATTTCATGGGACATGGCTTCCTTCAAAACAGCAAAGTGAACTCACTCTGGGGCAAGAACGAAAGTCTGAGGATAAAGAAGCTTTGCGTGAAATTATGCCCCTGGTGTCAATAACAGCTAAAAATAGAAGAATCTACTGAAAGGCTTAAAATCGATTTTAGGTTCCAATGATTCGATTAAGTCGAAAAAACGTATTTCAAACCAGGCATGCAGTCAGCCACTCAAGCAACTAAGCCTCGAAAAGGTAAAACCCAGCTGCAAGGAGATAATCGGGACGCTCTAGGTAGATCCCAACATTCTAAAGTTATAAAAAAAAAAATCCAGGACTGTCCCTGCCTAAATTTTGCAGCTCATTCGCATTAAAATTGAAAAACTATTTATAGTTCCTATTGTTTTTCTTTAAAAACTGATAAATTGATGAAATGGCGGCAATTGCACGGCTGAAAACTTTCACTCAACGCTTAGACCCGGAGCACAAGCTTTCCATTTCAGCGCAAATATGCAAGACGCAGTTGGACAGTTGAACTCAAAAAATAAAACAAAAATAATACTACAAAAAAGAAATAAAGTTACCTCTCCAACCCTGAGAGCGCATTAGCAGCAAAACAAATGCCCAGGCACGTATGGAGGCCATAACAAGCAAAGGGACTGCGGGACAGGCGGACGGAGGAGGGACGCACAGAGAGACAGACATGCTCACACTCAGACCAATGCAGCTGAGCAACAAAAGCCTGTCTACGACATGACATACACTCAAAAGCACACACACAGATACGACACACACATAGATACAAACACATACACACAGATACAAACACACACACACAGATACATACATATGCACACATTGCAAAAGTGCTTTGGGGTAAGGGCCGTCGTCGTTGTAAGTTGTTGGCTATGGTGCTCTGCTCTGGGTCTTTGTTGCTGCTTTTGGTTCTGGGTCGGATCTGGGGTCTGGGGCGCCCTATGCATATTTAAAGCAACGCCAGCCATTGTTTGGCCAAAGTCTGCACGAGTTTTGCCAATTCATGAACGGAATGGCCAAACGACTGGCCGCATACAATACGCTTGGCAAATAGCGCCCGGCTGGCGGCAGACGCTAAGGAGACAAGCAGACTGGGAGAGAGCTTGGTAGAGCGACTGGAAGAGAGTTTGGGACTGCTCCCAACACATTTTCATACATATTCATGCGAGTTTTCCGCTTTTCGCAAGGAAACCATGTAAAAAAGTGAATGAAACAAACTACGTGTAACATTTTAAGCATGGCGGCCAACAAACACATGCACACACACACACTCGCACACACATGCAGCTGGGGCACTTCCGTTTCACGTTAGTTGGCCGCTACGTCAGATCCTGCCAGCTGAAAGCTTGGCTAAGCACCTGAGCAAACTTATTGTTAGACTGCGCATTGTTTGCCGTACTCAGCCGGATCGAAACGAAACCAAAAACGTCAAGGTTAACATGACCGTTTTATGCGCAATCCGCACTCCCGTGGCAGACCCCAGACCAGTCCCCCCTCCCTCACCCTCCACCTATACCATATAACTTACTGCGTCGGCTTGGACAACACATTTGAACTTTAGTGCAGCGCTGTGTAATGGTTTTGGCTCCCGGGCAAAAGTAAAATTACGATGTGTCTGCCAGGATAATTTTACGATTTCCTTGAATACAAAATGGGGGGAAACCTGGCTTACTGGCACTACTTCCACGACAGCTGTAGTCTTGTTTAATTCATTACTTTGCGATGCCTTACAGTGAATACTGCTAAGCATTAACTTTATTAAGCGTTAATTGGAAATTATTGAAGGCGAGTTGGAAACAAGCTTAATTGGCGTTTTACAATACTGTAAAAACTCTGTCATTAAAAAAATGTATTTTATATTCTTAAGTCTTCACTTCCTTAATCCAACTATTTTTGAAAAATTTAGAAATTTCTGTGATTGAATTCTATAAATTTTTTAATAATGATATTAAATAATGATTTTTTATTATTCTTAAAAGTTTTTTTTGTGCCTTGTCTGTATTGTATGTATTATATTTAGTATGTATTAGATACTTAGTCTAATATAAATAACTATTTTTGGTTCATCAATTACCAATGATATACCCTTCAATATGGGAGTACTTAAGACACACATTAAAAGTGACATATATAAATGGCGTACGTAAAGTCGAGACGACTTTGGGATACCCTGTACCACTAGCTTGCAATAAAATCCGGTTCCTTCATAAAAAACCAACAACAAAAAAATTTTTAAGTAAACATTTTTTTTTTGTCCGATCGTTCCTATGGGAGCTATATGATATAGTCTACCGATTTCGATCATATATGACACAGTACTTTAATACCTTAAAAAAGATCTGTATGCCGAATTTAGTTCAAATATCTTTACAAACAAACGAAACACAACGAATTTTGTATTTAAAACTTTTTTTTACCGATTCGTCGTATGGGAGCTATTTGATATACTCTTCCGATTTTGATGGTTTTAATGGTTAAGACCTATAAATCATTTACAAGTGCCAAATTTAATTCCAATATCTTCACAAACAAACGAAACACAACAAATTTAGTTAAAAAATCGATTTTTGGAAGATCGGACCTATGGGAGGTATATTATATAGTCAACCGACTTTGTCTAATTTGGTACAATGCTTGGGCACTTTAAAAAACTTCTGAATGCCAAATGTGCACATAATGTCTTTATTAAAAAATTAAATATAGCGAGTTTTGTATAAAAAAAGTTATTTTGCCGTTCAATCCTATGGGAGCTATATGATATATTTGATATATATAGTGAACCGATTTTGATTAAATTTGGAACAGTGCATGGAAACTTTAAAAAACTTTGGAATGCCAAATTTGGTTACGATATCTTCATAAACAAACGAATTATTCATCTAAAACCTTTTTTTTCTTACTCATTTTTCTTACTCATTTAGTATTTTACGCACATTAGAACCATTCCGCCCCATATTCAATTAAGTTTATTTAATCTTAATTAATTAAATCTTGGTACAAATTTCCCTGATTTAAGATCATATTAACTCAATAGTTGGTTTTAATGGAAATTTGCTATTATACTTTCATTTAATTCCACAGTACTACAAAATCCAAAAAAATCAAAACACTTTTCAAGTGACCTAGTGTACGTTGTAGGTCTTGACGAGTAGATCAGGATAATGTGTTTTAAAATTGCCTAACACCCCGAAATTTTCAAGTTATTGCTTAAAAACCGTTTTTCGTGTAATGCGATCACTCCAACAATCACAATGTCGTCATTTTTCAACCGATTTTCGACTGCCGTTTTTCAAAACCTCTACTTTTTTACATAAGTAAATTTATTGTACTTATTGTCTGACAACAAATTGTAAATAAAGTATAAACAAAAAATAAAAACAGTTTATTTTCTCTTTTCTTTAAATTATACAAATTTTTTTTTGTAGAAACGATTTTTCTTAATAAATAAATAAAAAAATATATATATGTATTTAAACGCTTATGAAAAGTTTCTGAACATAAAATCGTTTTATTTTCATATACTATATATTTTTAAAAATAAATATTTTGATTCAAGAATGCTTTGGAAATATTTTCTTGACCTAACAAATTTTTATTTTCGCTTTTATTGAAATAAAAGAATTTATTTATTTTTAAATAAAATTTTTCTTGACAAAAAAAAAGTTTTGATTTAGGAACGCTTGTTTAAATAAAAAACGTTTTATTTTAACTTTACAAGATATTTTTGACTAATAATAATTTTTTCTGATCTTCGAACGTTTGATAAAATTAATATACATATATCCCTCTATTATATAAAAAAATTATTTTTCTCATCTATTTGAAAGTGCAGAACATGTTGTGTATATAGCAGAAGATATTTCTTTCTCATGATTTTTTTTCTTAAGTTTTCATAAAGTAAGGATTTTAGAGAAAATTGTACCCTCTCATAAATAGAAATTATCGTCTCAATTAAAAAAAAAAATTGTATCTATACAGATCAATTTTTCAAGCAGTGTTATATTACGGAGCCCCTATCTGGGCTGACATAGCTATTTAAATATCACGCTAATAGAATCCAAGTTATGCAAAACAAACTGTTAAAAATGATTTTAAACCTTCCTTGGTAACACTCCACTAGTGATATATACACCAGGGCAAAAATTGAATTTGTTTTAGAGAGGGTCAACCGTCTGCACAACAATTTAAAGGATAGATGTACATATTCCGAGTTTACCCATATTAATAATTTATTATTTAATATCTAGTTTAATCATAGAATAAGACCTAGATATAAGTTTCTCATTTTCAAGGGGTTTTTGTAATTTTTTCCCTTCCTTTTATGACTCCAATGCTATTGTATAAATATTTTCATTATAATTTAATAACACAGTAGAAAAGGTTTTTGATTAAGCTTGAACTCTGTATTTTTATAAAATTAAACGTCACATGTATTCTAATGCCTAAGAATTAGTGTATTAAATTGAATTGAATTTTAGCGAAATGGGTAGAATAAGTAAGTACATAGTATATAAATATAAAATGATTGTTTACTTACCTGCATAATCCTTTCGTTTATTACTTAAATTATTAACTTGACAATGTAAAATAATATTAAACGCGCGCTTAATCGTTTATTTAATTTATTTTTTAAACGGAAAGGTCTCGGTTTTTTTTAATATTATTTTGGCAGCCTTTTTTGTAATCAAAAACATTTTGCTTTACAAAATTAATGTACTCTGCTACCCTTACATAATAGTGCATAAAAATGCTTTACAAAAAAACAACAACAAAGCGCTGTCTAACTATGCTGCTTACACCTTTTGCCGTTAACAATACGAATAAGAAAATAGGATCAACAAGAAATCAAGAGAGCAAATTTTACTCTTTAACAAAGGCAGCCACATTTACACGCTCATATTTGGTTTGCCATTTTTATTTATTTATTTATTAACTCTTATGCACAATACGAAAGTAGGATCAAAAAAAAAACCAAGGAGAGCAGACTTCGCTCTTAGAACAGAGCGAGTCAAAGAGAGCAACACAAAACACAAAAACAATTTGTACGCGCACTTTTTTACACCCACTAACACTATTGCATTTACAATTTTTTCGCACATTAATTTATTTATTTTAGTTGACGTTTAAAACAATTGCACAATTTGGCCAACTAATAGCAAATGTTGGTCATAATATCATAAACTGTTTAAACACATTTTAACACTTTTTGGCAACACGAAAATATATTATTTTTAAATAAAACTGCAGCGCGTTACCGAGTGCGACCGCGTCAGTTAAATCTACTTTGCATTTACTTTCGTTTGATCTTCGTTCAACAGTGGCGTAGCTCTTTTGTAGTAAAGAGGGTTTGGCAGCGTGACCCCACTAGCTGCGCCCATGGTAGAATTAATAATTCTGCCATGGCTGCGCGCTTGTTTCTCTCGCTCTCCTTTTGCACGCTAAGTCAGGCTTACCAGCTGCTCCTTTTCAATAAGAAAATTGATTTTGCGCTATGGGCTAAGCAACTGTGCGTATGTTTGACAACCCTAGAAGAAAAAGTACGGCAAATAAATGTTTAACGCGGTCGGTTATGAATTGTTTTATTATTTATTTATGCATTCCTGCAAGTGTGTAATTGTTTAAATACTAAAAATAAATAGTTTAAATTTGTGATATACATAAGTGCTAATAGTTTATAAAAATGGCAAAAGTGTTAGTGTTTAATATGATGGCTGCAAAAAATTTGATGGAGCGGAGCCTCAATTTTTTTTTTGTTTTTTCTTTGTGTTTGTGTTGTTTTAGAAATTGCAATAAAGCTATTTAATTAAATGTGAAAAGTGATATTTTGTTTAAATGGATTAAATAATTAATGATTAAGAGTGCAAGTCGTTAAAAATCGGGCTATAATTATTTACATATGTATGTACATACATATTGTTGCGCGTCGGCAAGTGTGTCTATGTTTGTGTTTTTGTTGTTGTTGTTTTTTATGCAAAAATTGCAAAAGTGTTAGTGTCTAATATGATGGCTCAAAGCGTTTGTTGAAGCGGAGCCTCAATTTTTTTTTGTTGTGTCTGCCTGCGCTGGGTTAGAAATTGAAATAAAGTTATTTAATTAAGTGCAAGAAATATTATTAAAAAATAATAAAATAGATTACAAATAGTGTTTAGTATTTTATACAAGTGCTTATATCCAAGTATCAAAAGTGAAAAATCGGGCTAAAATTATTTCTTGGTGTGCGTCGTCAAGTGTATATATGTACATATGTGTGTTTTTTTTTGTTTTTGTTGTTGTGCGTGTTAATATAAAATGCAAGTTGTTCTTAAGTTATTTACAAGTGCAACTGCTCTAAAACTATGTAAAATCTGTGTAATATTAAGCATTACTGCTAAATGTATGTATATAATAACAAATGTATGTACATACTTACATAAGTATATATGTAACAGCAACAAGTGCGAAACCGTTTGTTCGTTGGGAACAATAACAAGTGTGTAAGTGCAAGTGAGTAAGCCATACATTTCTATTTTTATACATTTAACTTCCATAAGAAAGTGCAAGTGTTAAAAGAGTAATGCCTAACATTTTCAATTACTCAATATACGAGGGTGGATTGATAAGTTTCCGGCCTGACCAAGAAAAACAACGTTTTTAAGAATTTTTTTTTATTTCTCAACATAATCTGCTCCAAGGCTGATACATTTCTCATAGCGGTGTTCTAGTCTAGAAATGCCATCTCTATAGACTGATTCGTCAAGCTCCTCAAAATACCCATTTACAGCTTCGATTACTTCTCCATTGTCCGCAAATCTCTTACCGCCAAGCCATTTTTTGAGGTTAGGAAACAGATAATAGTCACTCGGGGCTAGGTCTGGAGAGTAGGGAGGGTGTGGCATCAATTCAAACTTCAGATCGTTGATTTTAGCCATCGCAACGATTGACTTGTGCGCTGGTGCGTTATCGTGATGAAACAAGATTCTTCTTCGCCAAATGAGATCGTTTAATTTTCACCTCGTGGCTCAAACGTTGCAATAAGTCTGCGTAGTATTGACCAGTGATAGTTTTACCCTTTTCAAGGTAATCAATGTATATAATACCTCTTGCATCCCAAAAAACAGTAGCCATACCTTGTTCGCTGAAAAAATTGTTTTTGCCTTCTTTGGAGTTGGTTCCCCTGGTCCAATCCGCTGTTTAGACTGTTCTTTGGTTTCAGGAGTGTAGTGGTGGACCCAAGTTTCGTCAACGGTTATGAATCGACGCAAAAATTCGCTTGGATTACGCTTATACACACGTCAAATTGGCGGTAGAAATGTTTTTTCGAATCAATTTTTGGTCGACTGTTTTCAAGAAAAACACAGAGGCGTCTTGTTCAGTGTGCTCTCAAATCTAAACTAACATGGCGATCGGGCTGAAACTATAGCTACAAGCTATCTAAGGATGGTACTATAGAACGCCACCTCAAGGTAGGCCTAGTGGCGCCATCTCTTGGTCAGGCCGGAAACTTATCCATCCACCCTCGTATATATAGGTGATATTTGTTTCTTATGACTTTTTTTTTCTCATGATTTATAAAGTAACGAATTCTGCGAAATGGGTAGAAAGAAGTTGAATTTGACTGAAGAGGAAATGAAATAGATGGAGGGGGGCTGGTGGGCGAAGTAAACAGGGGGCGAAGCCAGCTAGGGGCAAAGCTCCATAGTATTAAAAACAATTTTTTTAAAGTAATTTTTGCCCAAGAATAAATATTTTGAATCTAGGAACTCGTTGGATAAATTTATTTGTTAGCTTAAGGGGTCCCGGTGGTCTAGAATTTTCGAAAAATCTAATTTTTTTTCCATATATTTCGAAAGTATAGGCTTTTAAGAATATACTGTCAAATTTTTGGATGGATATTCCCAGTATTTTCGATTCTACAGCCGTTTTAGCAAGTAGAGTCAGATTATATCACTCAGAAAATATCCACTCATACAACTTCAAACAGAATTATCTCAAAACTACTTTTTTTTTTGGTCTGTTGTTGTCGAAAAAAAAAAGCTATCCAACCGAATCGTCTGAAATTTTGATATGTTGTTCACAACATCAATGGTTATCGCCCGAACCCGAATCATATTATTATTTCAATTCAAATTGTGACCGATTTTTATAAGATTGAGAAAAAAATCTAGACGGTTTGTTTTTAAAATCAAGAGCAGTAGTATGTAGATTACCGAAAAATTATTCAAAAATATTTTTGATTTAGCAGCATATAGCATTTTTCGTAATTGAAGAAAGTTTGTTTTTACTTTTATTTTTTATAAATAAATATTATTTGTACAGTATTAAATACCAATTTTGTTGCTTCTTAAAAAAAGTTCTCGTTTATGAGCTATTGTATAACTTTTATAAGAATAATAGATCTAATAAATTGAAAGCCAGCAAAAACTCAATTGAATTATATATATTCTAAACGAAACTTGAAAGCGCTGATCCAAAGCTGCACCACTATTCATCAAAAACCATTAGAATACTAAAATAAAATGTTAAAATACTTCGCTCACCAACGCCCACCCTTCCATCGTTATACCAATAAGTGCTCAAACCATTGGCGAATTATAAGCTGATTTATGAAAATTCATCAAAAAGTTGAGAAAAAAAAAATCTTTTATATAATAGAAGATATTATTATTACAGTATTATTATAAATACATTCCGAAGTTTACAGATTGCCTAATTCTAAAATGCTGATACCCTGAAAAGAATTCTTTTTTTTTAATTAATAGTTTGAGATAGTTTAAGACTAAAATCATTTTGCCAATTATTAAAACAGAAATTATTTATTTGGGAATGTTTAAAATTTTTGATTAGTGTCAGTGGAGACTAGCTGCTCCTGTCATTGTTTAAATATTGGACAGATTTTAAATAAAATTGGGAAAAAAAAGAAAAATTACTATTGAGTCAATTTAAGCTTAAATTAAAATCGAGTCGTTTTTCTGCGATTAGATTTCATAATGTTGACTTTTCTGTCAAAGTTTAAAAAGGGTCGTGAGCTTTTCAAAGCTTTAAGCGAAGGTTATATATCCTGGGTTAGAAAAAAAAATATTACAAAATGCTAATATTTTCAAGTCACAAAAGCTACGACTTCATCATTTATTTTTCAATGACCCCTCTCATGAAGGCCTATGCAATTTTTTCTTGAGACCAAATTTTTACTCTAATATTTTATCGCTTGAAATAGACAGTCTATACAATATATTGCAACAAGTTATTCAGAAAATCGCTATGATTTTAATTAATTTTGAATGGCTGAATCGTTTTTTGCTTGGCAGCTGCTAGATCTCTAATCTTTAAAATATTTTGAAATCCTGATAGCCCTAAGATTTTCATACCTTTTAAGGCCTTATAAGAACGTTTAAACTGCCAGTGGCTCAATCTTTTTCTTTTTTATCAGTTTCTAGAGCCCTAATTTGAGATTCTGCAAACTTTATAGTTTAAAATGTTAAGCCATTTTTTTTTTTTAAATAGCTGCTAGATTCCTAATCTTCTACCTTAAAAGCTGAAGGATCCAGATAATTTGAAGATAGTAGAAGGCATAGCAGCAAGCGACTTCTCTGAAGAGCCTGCCACGAAGCTTTCTTACCGCCTTACCGACTGGTTCAGCGATTTTCTGGCAAGCAGCAAGACTTATGGATAGCCTGGATATCCAAGGAATGTTTTAATTCTTGACGATAGTCAGGCTGTAATGAAGGCTCCGACATCGCTTATCATAATTTTTTCGCCTTCTACAATTTTTACCAATTTTTTTTGACTGTATACCGATAATACTATATAAATAAAACCATGTCGGTTTTAGGGATTCCATTCATCTATCCTTTTTGGATATTTATTAACATATTTAAAGCGTATATCTGCTAAACTGTGCTGGAGAGTGCGTTTAGTGCGGCCATCCTTCCCAACTCTAGCAAAGTGTGTCCGAACTTTTGCATGTTAAAAGATTACTTTCCTCAGCTACTCGTCATGTCGGCAAAAGTTTCGCAAAAGCTCCTTATTCAATTTGTTCAGTTGCCTTTGGTAGACCTCGACTGTTAAGATTGCATTTCAGCATCTCGTTGTACGGAGTGGTGTTCTGATCCCACCAAATAAAGATCATGAACTTTTGGATATTGATATTGCTTGTTTCCTACCTCTGACATATTGCGTTTCGGATTATCGTTATTAATCCACTTTTTATTCCCAGTACAAAAGGGCTTAGAAAGCTCGTCTTTTTTTTCAAAGAAAGTGTTCCATCGTCTTGAAATGTCACTTTCAGTCGTTCGGAGACATTTTCTCTCCCTTTGAATCCTTCCCATATGATGCAAACGTCTTCTAAGTGTTGGTTTGTCAGCACCTTCTTTATCTGCAAGTTCTTTTCGCATTTAAGCTGGGTTTTTCAAACTTTTCTGGCTGGTTGAGGCTTTTCTTATGTTTGACATTAGAATCAACACTTTGGAATCATTGAATCGAAAACTGACAGTTTAGTTTGGATGAAGCTGTATTTAATAAGCCTCGACACTGGATTTATTCATTCCAGGCCCTTCGAGAGGAGGGTCGGGGACTTTTTCCCACGGGTCCGGAGCTCTCGGAAGGGCCCGGACTCGAGAGTTATTCGGGAAGAATCAAGTCTCAGGATTGGCATACTTTGTATTTGGAATCTGAGTTAGCAAGAAAACTGGACTTTGATGATATTATAAAAGCTCCCATCTTAGCTAAAGCACGGAAGGCGAAATTCTAAGCATCTTGACGGTTATTGTGAAACATATGTAAGGCTTACTTAGTTAATAAAAAATTCAAACTTCTTGGAGTTGCTTTGTTTTTAGATCTGCATTGGAGTTTTATGAAATGCATTATTATGATTTTATCAAATCATCAATTCGCACAGAAATCCTTTCTGTACTTTTTTTATGTTGATTTCACACTTTTCAACAATTATATGTATTTTCATGAATTATGGAAAATTGATAGGGGTCTGGATCCAGGATTCATTCCATCGAATAAATTAATAAAGTTTTTTTTTGATTAATTTTATTTATTTTATGCAGCTTTTGGTCTTATGACTCTATAGCGCATTTATAACTTAGAACCTTAACAATGAATTGGCGAACTGCCCTTGTAACTATAAGTATCAAACTTATCTATAACTTAAAATTTATGACTATTTACAATTACAATTTAAAGTTTTTAAAGGATTAAATCATTGCGAGAATCTAAAGGGTGCCATCTTTTGAGCCTTCGCCTATTTATATTTGTGGCTATGGATGTTTCAAGTTGGTTTGGATGATTAGTAAGCCTATCCCTGTATCTTGAGCTGTGTCGTCCGATTAGTTCAGCTATGGTAGGGATGTTGACGTCATTATGCAAGACTTCGTTTCTAACAAACCATTCTGCTCCAGTCCATCTTCTCAGGGCTTTGTTTTGCATCGTTTGCAGTCGTTTTATATGGGTCCTCGCAGCAGTTCCCCAGAGCGGTATTGCGTATGTAAAGACTGGTGCTACAATAGCATTGTAAATTGTTCTTTTGCTACGAAGCGACAATTTGCTAGAACTTTTCAGCATCCAGTCCAATTTTTTTAACTTTAATTTACAGCTTTTGACTGTCTGAGTGAGGCCGTATGTCAGTCGTCTGTCAAATGTGACTCCCAGATATTTTACTTTGGTGGCTGTTGGTATCGGAGATCCCAGTGTGACCTCAGGGCAGTCCCCTCTTCTGGTGGCAAATGTGATGTGCACTGATTTTAGTGTATTAATGGTTATACACCAGCGTTCCGTCCAGCTCTTGAACTCGTCTAAATATGCCTGTAGTAGTTCTGATGCTTCACGATCAGATGGACTGCTGCTCAGTATTGCCGTATCGTTTGCGTATGTTGCTATTAGCAATCCAGTGTTAGGTGAGGGCAGCGGCATGTCTGCCGTGTACAAGGTATATAGTGTGGGGCCGAGAACACTTCCTTGATGAATACGTGCTCTTACTTGCCGAATCGTTGATATAGCTTGTCCTTTTGCGACTTCAAAGCTTCTTCCTTTCAAGTAAGAGGCTAGCAGTTTGTAGTATTGTGGGAGAGCAGCTCTTATCTTGCTCAGGAGTCCCACATGCCAGACGCGATCAAAGGCCTGTTTGACATCTAGAAAGACTGCTGAACAGTATTCCCTTTTTTCAAAAGAACCCAATATGTGATGGGCATGCTGACTCCTAAATCCAAATTCGTGGTCTGGTATTGACCCTCTTAGATCCAGCTGTCCAAGCACTCGTCGCAAAAGTATTCTTTCAAATACTTTGGATAGTACTGATAACAAGCTAATTGGTCTGTACGAGGCAATTTCTCCAGCGGGTTTGCCTGGCTTTGGAATCATCACAATCATAGCACGTTTCCAGCAGGCTAGGAAGTGTTGGATGCGAAGAATGACATTGCACAGAACTACAAAATGTTCGATTGTGGATTCTGGCAGTGCTCTGAGGATTGTACCATCTATTTTGTCGTGTCCCGGGGCTTTTTTAGCTTTTATATTTTTAATTAATTTCAGGACCTCATCCTTGGTGCATGCTCTGATCGTGATGCCTTCTACGCTTGGTGAGATCTCGATTTCCTCAATTTCCTCTATGTTTAGCGATTGGCCTGTCAAAAGTGGACTGAATTGTTCCTGGAGGTGATCTGCAAAAGCTTCAGCCTGCGCTTCATCTCCCATGAGCCATGCGCCAGATGAGCTTATGAACTAGATAAATGTTTTAACTTTCGAATTTGACTTAGCAGAATAAAAATTCGTATAAAAATATTAAAAAATTACTCGCAAGATAAGACATTGATCGGAATTACTGCGGACACAAACAGGGAAGTCTAGTTTTTTGACCTTATAATATATAGCTTCAGCTCAAATAAATTAATAGATATCATTATCGTTCCCGTTCATCGTTCATAAGCAGCAAAAACAAAATCTGCTTTTAAATTAATCATTTAAGCAGACAATTATATGATCTTTGTCCAAGCAGCCATAAAAAATGCTCACAGAAATTAAATCTTTCACAGATTACAAGCACCAAGTGGTCCGTCCCAAGTTATAAGCATTTACTATATGATCATTTTTCTTTTCACTTAACCAGAGGATTTCGCTCATCAAGCAATGAGCTGCTCAAGTCTTATAGTTGGGATCGGATCTACTTAACCCGATCGGCACAACAAAGCGACGACAATCTCTTCAACACCTACAACAATAATATGGCAATCTTTATGATGCGCCAACAAGGGCAAATTTAAAGCCATGTAGATACATAAAAAAAAAAAAATCTTGCAAATTACTTCAAAATCTTAACTGATGATGGCGGAGCAGCAGCAGCGGCGGCAGCAGAGAGCAGAGCTGCGCTGCAGAGATGCGACGCGTTTGATAAGAGCGATAAGCGCTTACGCATTGTGACTGGCAAAGGAACGGGAAGGGAGGAAGGTAGGCAGGCAGGCAGGCAGCAGAAGATACGTTGGGCAGATAGATCGTTGGCAGAGGGTAGAGTAGAGCGTACGGAGAGTGGTTGAGTAGTACGGGGTAAAAGTGCTGCGACCTAGCCAGGCGGACAATCGCACGCCTTTGTTGCCGTAACGACACAGCAAAAAAAAAACAACTACAACAAATACAACAACAACTTCTGGGCAAAACTCTTGAAAAGTTTTTTAGAGTTTTTGCGATTGCGCAGTCGAGATAGGAGATCGTGTGCGACGGGGCGTGCGTGCGGGACTAGGCAGCGGTAAGTAATTTGATGTCATATTGTGTCACACAAACACACACACACATGTGTCTCTCATACACACAGATACTCACATAGACGCGTAGCCAGCTGTGCATATATCATGCAGCAATGTCTGCGATTTACCTGCCACAATTTTCGGCATGTTCTTTGGCGGCATCTCCTCTAGAGATTTTATATAGCACAGCCATTACTACCGTTTGGCACGACTTATCAGTTGTTATCGGGCAGAGCATCATCGTTGTCATCAAAGAGATCTATCTCGAAGGACTTGTTTTTCTGTTTGTTTATTTCATAATTGTAGGCGTTGTTTGTCCAAGGCGCTATAGACAAGTTTATATGGTACCTTGCGTTGTTTACGAGGTAATCTGAGCAGTAACTTGGGAACTGTTTGGATTTTATGTGTAGACATTTTCTGTAAAAATAAATAAATTTTGTGTTTATTTTGCTTGAAGCACGCGTTCGTGTTAATTTCTTCTGCTGATATTGTTAATAATAGGGTATCTTAGCTTAGTTCATAAGATTGATCGTAGACAATCAACGTTTGTAGAACAATATATAATATCTAATATAATATATCATATATAATGATATAATATATATAAAGTTACTTACAATAAATATGAAATTTTCTTAAATAGTTTTCTACTATATTTCTTTAATACTTAATATCAATCATCTGTTCGTAGAAAATCAAAGATCGTACGCAAAATTGTATATGATAGAACAATGTAAAGTGGCTTCAAAAAAATTAAATTTTCTTGTTTTTTAGCTATATTTCTTAATTATTAATATCAATCATCTTTCCAAGAAAATCAAAGATCGTAGAAAATTTTATGTGATATAATAATATAAAGTTACTTCAAAAATTACTCAATTTTTATACCCTGTACCGTATGGTACCAAGGGTATATTAAGTTTGTGCAAGCCGAAAATGTATGTAACCTATAGAAGGAGACGTCGGAGACACCCCAAAGTTACCTAAAATATGATCAGGGTGAATAGAGAAGTCGATATACCCATGTCCGTCTGTCCGTCCGTCCGAGTGAACGCCTAAATCTCAGAGATCGTAAGAGCTAGAGTTACCAAACTTTCACATTAGATCCCATATTAATCCATAAGAGACAAGTTTATTTTATTTTTTTGATATCGGGGATAAATTATATAGCTCCCATGGGGGTGTTTGAGACGACCTCGACAATAAAAAGCGTTTTCGATGAATAATTCGTTTGTTTATGAAGATATCGTAACCAAATTTGGTATTTGAAAGTTTTTTATAGTTCCCAATCACTGTACCAAATTTGATCGAAATCGGTTGACTATATCATATAGTTCCCATAGGACCGATCGGCCAAAATAACTTTTTTAAAGAAAAATTCGCTATATTTCGATTTTTAATAAAGATATCGTAACCAGATTTGGCGTTTGGAATTTTTTTAGAGCACTTAAGCAATGTGTCAAATTTGAACAAAATCGGTTGACTATATCATATAGCTCCCATAGGGCCAATCTTCCAAAAAATCGATTTTTTAACAAAAATTTGTTGTGTTTCGTTTGTTTGTTAAGATATTGGATCCAAATTTGATATTCGTGAGTTTTTTATAGTTCCTAAGCACTGTACTAAATTTAATCCAAACCAGTTGACTATATCATATAGCTCCCATAGGACCAGTCGGTCCAAAATAACGTTTTTTATACAAAATTCGATGTGTTTTGTTTGTTTGTAAAGATATTTGAACTAAATTCGGGATTCAGATCTTTTTTAAGGTATTTAATCACTATGTCAAATTTTATTGAAATCGGTTGACTATAACATATAGCTGCCATAAGAACGATCGGTCAAAAAGAAATGTTTGCTTAAAAATTCTTCTGTTTTTGGTTTTTTGTGAAGGAAACGGATTTTATTGCAAGCTAGTGGTACAGGGTATCCCAAAGTCGTCCGCGACCCACTTTACGTACGCCATTTTTTGTGATATAGTTATATAAAGTTACTTCAAAAATATAAAATTTAATTTTTTTTAACTATATTTCTTAAATATTATTATTAATCAATGTTTGTAGAAAATTTTATATGATATCATAATGTAAAGTTATTTCAAAAATGTAATTTTCTTCTTTTTTCTCGTACTCTATTTTTTGTGATATAATTAATTATTACTTAAAAAATAGGAAATTTTCTTATTTTTTTAACTTTAATTCTAAAATATTTTATAAATCAACGTTCATAGGAAATCAAAGATCGAAGAAAATTTTATGTGATAAAAAAATACAATTTCATGTGAATTGAAAATATATTTTTTTTCTAAAATTAAATTTTTTATTATCCTTAAATATTTATATTAATTAACGATCCTATAAAATCAAACATCGTAAAAAATTGTATGTGATAAAAAACGGCGATTGACATAAACATTTAAAAAATATATAAGAATATTTCATATATTTTTTAACTAACTTTATTTAGGTATTGTAATGTTCAATACTTTTTAAAGAGTTCTTATATATTTTCTTTCATATTCATTTAATCGGCGTTCTATAAGCATTTGTAATAACATCTTAATATGGTTTAAATCATCACATCTAAATATATATGCTGCATACAACGTTATTGAATAAAATATAATAGATAAATTTTTTTTATGTATACTTAGAATACATAAAAGTTGTGGGATTTATTTTATGATACAATTTCTCTCCAATTTAACTAAGATACTTTTGGCTCGAATCCAATTTTCCCAAGATTCTTAAAAAAAAATGTAAATCAATTATAAAGATGTTAATACAAGCCATATTTCAATAAATAATATTGCGCTGTTAAAGGAAAGAAAAAATATTATTGTGCAATAATTAAAAATTAATTTGAAGTAAGCTTATTGTTAATGATTTAAACTTGGATATCAGTAAAATATAATCTTTGCTAACTTTTAATTAATTACATAAATCGCGCTTAATAATTTAACTTAGACCGATCAATTATCGCAGTTGGTTTAAAAGCAATTTACAATTTATTATTTTACGTTATAAATTTAAGCCATTAATTCCCTTTTGATCGTAGTGAGAACTAACTATTCAATCTATCATCGTCCGAAGAAACATTTCTTAAATTATGCTTCAAAAAAATTACAGATTAAATATAAAATAATTAAATAATCCTTATTCTGGTTTTACGCGGTAGAAACGTTTCAGAAATAAAACGTGTATAAAATGTTTAAAAAATTAGTCATTTTTAAGGAGCTTTCAACATAACTTAGGAACGATAATTGCCTGGCTAAATCTCTAAAAATCATGTTAATAAAATATGTAAAGATGTATTAAAATATCCAACATGCCTAAAATTTCAATCAAAATAGTTTTAGCGTGCTAAATCGAATGAAAAATATGTTTTTTGCGAATAGTATGAAGAAAAAATATTACAATTCAAATGAATTTTTTTTAATTATCGACAAAATAAAACTTTGTTTTTTATTTCTACTGAAACTTAGTGTAACAAAGTCAATCTGTATCTCTTTAAGTATTTTAATGTTAGGATCTCAATCATTATAAAACCGTATAATAAAAGACCCTGTATAAAATAAAAATAATAACAGGATTGTATTTCCAAAAATTCATAATGATCGTCACAAATAGAGATTGCGTGGCAGACTTTGTTGCAATTATCTTTTATTTATAGTTTGTTCCAAAAATAAACCTATTAAGCTACATTTAATATGAAACAGTCTAGTAATCTCTGGTTTATAATTAGTTATTATATTAAAATAATTATTATATATAATAATTAATAGATAAATAAATAAAAATAAACAAAATTATTTGTTTAATAGACTTGCTTTAAAATGCTCCAATTTAAAATTTTTTTGATAAACAATAGAAGCGATAATAATAATAATGACATGTTCTAAAAATATAACAATTTAAGAACTTAGTCTATCTACAAAAATTTTCCAATTATTTATATTTCGCGCTATTGCTCGAAGTTCGCTGACAGATTTGTTCGTCTGTCTCCTTATTGATCTCCGCCATGTACTTCTTGGACATCCGCGGTTTCTTTTGCCCTAGGGGTTCCATTCAAATGCTCTATGTGACATTTCGTCGATAGGCTTTCGTAGGGTATGTCCCAGCCAACCATACTTCAGCCTCAATAATAGAATCGATTACTTATTGAAAAACGATTGTTTATCGTAAAAATTTGTATTTTTTTTTATTTTATCGGGTTATTACTCATGAAAACTTTATATATTTTTATAAAATTTACTTTTTTAAATTTTTGATTGAATTGTGATATAAGAATTTAAGGATATCGTTTGATGAGCCAAGAAAATAGGTATTATAATTCTAAATAAAAAACGGTCAGTCACGGAATTTGACCGTTTTTTTATTTTCCTTTTTGAAACAAATTTTTTTTTTATTTTATTTTGTATTTTATAAAATTAATTTTTTTTTTGTGTTTTGAGGCTTACTAATATGCAATTGTTTTGGGTTAAATAAGATTCGTAACAAGATCGACCGATGTTCAATAAACTCAACCAACAACAAAACTTATTTCATTATCAAAAATAAAAATTATACATAATTTATACCTAAAACCTATCGGGATGGTCTAGAAAATGATGCCACTTATCTTTTGTTTTATTCTCTCACAAATCATACTATATATTCCTATGTATGTAGTATTAAATTCAACTTTTAATAGTTGAGTAGTACTGGGTTAGTTTTTACCACAAAATAAATGTATAACATTCTATATATACCCCATATTTGCCAAAGAAAATCTATTTTTATTCAAGACACCCCCGTTCGGATTCATCTATAAATTGTAGGTCCATATTCTCTTCGAACAGTTATTAATAGAGATTCTCATGACTCTCCCAGGGGCGAATGAAAAAATAGTCAGTTAGGGAATATATATACTCGTATATATAAGTACGACTCAGTTCTTGTGCAAAAATTTTAATAAACTCTTTGAAAACTTTCTAAAGTTATAATTATAAAACTTAAGATCCTTTGTTTTGAGGGCAAATAGTTTCGCAAATAATTATAATTTTGACTGAAACAAATTAAAAAAAAGGTTAATTTTTTATTTATGTTTATTTCTGAATACTCCCTAAATAATAACTAAATTAATTTACTGTACTAATTAAATATAAATATAAAAAAATGTTCTGAATAATCTACTTGGGAACTTTACAATTTATTATTTTTTGAGGCCCCAACTTCTTCGCAAAAAAAAATTAATATTGCCTTATAGAAATTAAAAAATAAATCTATTATTTATTTAAGGATTGCTAGTCCAGCCTGTTAAGCAGGAGATTTTTAGGGGACTGACCTTTTACTTATACTGCGTCGCAGTTTACACCAGGTTTTTTAAACTTTTATTAAAAATATTTTTTGAGCAGAAAAAGTAGTCAAAGATAATTGAAATTTATATCTAATTTAGGAAGATTTTTAAAGTAAAGTAACCCGTAAGCATCAGAAGCAGTAGAACGAAAAAAAAATCCTGACACATTTTATCGGAGAACATACCTTTTAAGATGCACTAATTTTTAAACCATGCTGCAGTTTCTCGAGAGGTTTTTGACGCTGGAATAGAGTATTTAGAATAGTTTTATTAATATATATTTACCTTTACTAATTAATTTCAAATTTCGGCGAAACAAATTTAAAACTTTTATACCATCATAAAATAAAAATATTCTCTGTTTTTAAAACTTGCAAAAAGATTTGTAGCCATTGGGTTTGTTTGGGACGCCACACTTGAACCTTAAATCAGATCGTAGAATCTTGATGGCCTATTTCCGTTTATCAAGAGCATTTGGGGCAGTTTTGCCTTATGTGACTTTAGCCACATAATGCCTAATTGGCAAAAAATAAAGTTCCTAATCTATCACGTGCTATCTTTTTAGATAAGAGAAATTTTTCTAATTTAGTCTAAAAATTAGTCAGCCTAATGATATAGAGGTTGATTGTGGAAAATTTCCAAAGTTCGCTTCATATTATCATCATCGTAGCAGTCCCAACAGCGATCCGATCGCCGTTGCCGCAAGAGTATGACAACTTTGGTGCAACAAAAGTAACCTTTTCGGATACAATTCGGAATACTTTTTTTTCTTGTCTTTGTTTTTAAGGTAATTGTAGACGCCGGCGTAGACTTCGACGGCGACGTCAACGGCGACTGCGGCTGCGTCAGCGTTTCTTTAATGGAGCGGAGCAACGCGCTCGTCGCACTCGTCTTCAACTTTTATGACCTGCAGTTCGTTACTTTTACGATTGGACTCGCTGCGCATACAAATGTTTTGATTTGATTTGATTTCGGGCTTTTTACCATGATTTTAGTTGACTTCATTTGTCACTTGGCCGTTTTATGGGTTTTCCTGAGAAATTCTGCCGCCTTGCAGCAGCCAGCAGAGAGCTTATGGCCAAGTTGGCGGCTAAAATGATATTGGCTTTGATTTGATTTCTTTCTTTTTTGGTTTTAATGGCAATTTTGTCTAATTTCTCTTTGACCACTGTTTTAGAAACTGCCGCCCGCTAAGTAGCCAACGAACGTCTGCTGATAGTTCAGATTGTATCTATATGGCTAATGAGTTTATTTTAAGTAGTTGTTATTAGCAACTAAAACGAACTGAAACGAAGCCGCATTCCAATTTAGTTCGATATATATCAATAGAGGGTCTTTGTTTGTTATTTTGGGCGCGCTCTTTAACTGCCTTTTAGTTGAGATTAGTTTTAATGACAAATTTTTTAGTGCCAATCACGACAACAGCCGAAAGGCAGGTAAATTGCTTTTTTAGCGCTTTCAACAAAAGCCATTTAAATTGTAGTTGGCCAGGTTTTAGTAGTTAGTTTGATAAATGGCTAAAACTGTTTGCACCTAATAAGCAAGTTTGACAGTTTTCAACTTGTTTAAATGAAGCAATTAACACGGCAGTGGCCCAGCAATGAATTGATACAAACATTTTCCGCAAGGGCATCAATGCCACAAAATCAAAAAATAAACACACACACAAAGGACCAAAAAATGTGCTGCGTATCTGTGTGTGTGTGTGTCTGTGTGTGTGTGTATCTGCGCCTAAAAGGCTGCAGCAGCTGTCGACAAAGTCGTTTTGGCCCGCATAAATCGCACACAAAACACACGAGAGTTGGTTGAGTTCTTATCAAAGATGCAAATAGCAAAAAGTGCGACAAACTCACACACACACACACACACACATACGCTAGTTTGTGTATCTGTGTGTGTGTTTTAGTTTTGGCCATTTAATGGAGACAAAAGCTTTACACACACACATGCACCCGCTCTCATACAAACACACGCACACACACACACACACACACAATGCATATAATTTGGACGTTCACTGAACTTTGCAAAAGTGGCAACAACTTCGACAACAAAATCAAATGCAAAAGACAAAGTTTAATATGCCGAAGCTTAGATACCCTTACAAACTAATGCATGTCTTACATATACATAAATTTTTTTTTATTTATCCTAAAGCGGTTACCTTACGTATCTTTAAAAGACCTAAAAACTTAAACAAAAAACTCTTTAGGATCTGAAAGAATAAATGCACAAAAGATAAAAAAAAAGAATTTCATGCAATTTTTACATTTAAATGGAAAAGTTTCTGATATGACTCTATTTTAAAATTTATCGACAATTTTAAAAATATTTGCATGTCTCCTATAAAAATATATGATTAAAGCTGCTTTTCAAAAATACTTTGTGAAATATATGAGGACAAGAAATTAAAGAAAACATTTTCAAATTTATTTAACCATCATCATCATCAATTCCTTTATCTCCGGTTGTAGCATATATATTTAAAAATATTTTTAAATTATTTTAAAATATCAAAATATTTGTTTGTTGTCTAATCAATTGTCAAAATAAAAATATCTAAAATAAGATAACAGAACAAATATAATAAAATAATAAGCATATCCAAAATAATTCTAATAATAAAAAAAAAATATATTAAATTTTTTTAAAAATTTCAAGATCCATTGCAATTTTAATAAAAGATACCGCCCGTCGAATTCGACTTTAAACTGAAGGTCCCTGTTCTGTTCGAACAGTTATTAATAGAGATCCCCAATACTCTCCCAGGGGTTAGACAGGGAATTATATATATATTATATATTGTAGCGCGGTAATCATAATGCGAATTCACGGATGATATCTTAACAATCGATAGATAATAACAAATCTGACTCTATCGTTAACAACTTAAGAGCATTAAGTTTGTTTTCACCCAATGAAGATTTGAGATAATTTTTCACGTGTTTCAAAACAGAAAACGATCTTTCTGCGCTACAATTCGAAATAGGCATTGAAATAAACATCCGCAACGCAATATCAACATTAGGGTAAGAGATCTGCAGATAATCCTCATTTTCAACAGTTCCAGCGGAGAACAATTCGAAATGCTCTTTTCGATGCAGTATGCCTGGAAAAAGAACATTTTATTTCCCAAATTTTCGCCAAGATCTTGCGTGTAGTAGTTGCTATGGTGGATTTCTCACGTAATTCTTCGTTGCTAAGATATTTCATATCAGTGATGAGAGAAAATTTCCAATAGATTTTTTGATATGCCTTACGTCTTCGTGTCAATTATGTCAAAGTACGGTCCAAGATAACGTTGAATGTGTTGACACTTAAGTTGTCACGGTCACTCAATTGGATACTATTGTCTCTATTTTCACCAGGTTGTAGATTCTGATTCCTTCGACGCTGCCTGAGTGTTTTGTATTTCTGAATTGTGGAAATAGCGAGAGCTTTCTGTTCATATTGATCGAATTCTTTACTAAAATAGTTTTTTTTTAAATTCAGGTGACTCAAATTTTGCCGGCCCTTAATTCTGCCGCCCTAGGCTTTAGCCTACTTTGCCTGTACGATAAATCCGCCACTGGATGACTGTAGGCATCTTTATGCGGTATACTTTTTTTTAGACATAACTCCATTTCGCCTATAACAACTTGTAAATCGAAAAATATTTAAGATATTTTAAAATATATGCTCAAAAGATAAATCAAAAGGTTTATTTATTGCATTTTTTACACTTCAATGGAAAAGTTTCGCTCAGAATTTTTGGTAACTTTAAAAATATTTTCATATAAGACCATCTCCTATAAAGTTTTAAAAATATATGATTACAACAAATTTAAAAAATAATTTGTGAAATATAAGAAGACAAGACTTTAAAAAAAAAATATTCAAATTTATTTAATAAGCAGGATGTTTAAAATATTTAACCATTTTTTAGTTCTTCTTTATTAATTCCATTATTTCCGTAATGAGAACTCTCTAATCAATTATCCAAAAGTTTCTAAAATAAAATAATGAATTAAATATTAAAAAATCGAAAACATATGCAAAATACATAATAAAAATCGCAGATATATCTCAAAATATTTGATTTTTTTTAGTAAATTTCATTATGGTTGATTTTCAAAGGAATTGTGGGACAGACTTTGCTGCTAAAATGTTGCCATCTTACAATGATTGCAATTTATGTTTATAATATAATATACTTTGAAATATATTTTCTGAAAATGAAAAAATTTGTATAAAGTTATGATCTTAAATATCGCATAAATCATAACCCAACTCCTGGGAAGCTTTGGCGAGCCTTTTACTAAGTTTTTTTCAGATGTGAGTACAGAAATAGAAATAGCAGTAAAAACTCCCTACGAAATGTAACATTTTTATCGAGTGATGCATTCAGACTTTTAATATTGAACAAATTTTTATCTTATTATAAAATATTTGTTAAATACAAGTATTAAATAGAATATCATTCCGATATTTTCAAGATCGACAAATAGGAAACACTTTCAAAGTATAAAATAGCGTACTTGGGAAAAATAATATTATTTTTTTTATTTTTTTTTTACTTATTTATAAATTAGTATTTAATTCTAAGATATAAAGTATAAAGCTAGAGCAACAAGGCCTTCAGGCTGAATAATATTATATTAAAGTACATATGTAATAAAGACCTTGTTAAAAAAACACAAATTTAAGAAAACTATAAATCGAACCAGATAAAATATAACAAACACAAATAATTAATATATAACAAAATTCTTATACCATAATTTGTAAAACTCAAAACTAATAAATAATTTTGTACTACCTAAACCATTGTGAAGAGCTGATAACTGCTTCATAAACAAAACGAAGAATTTTTAGATTGATTTAGAAATTTTGAAAACGCACCAGCACTCAAGGGCGCCAGCACAATTTTTCGCCACTAGGGGCAACTCAAGTATATTTAAAAAAAAGTCAAGCCAACTACAAAATAGAATTCCGAAATCTACCGACATAATTGTGGCTTATTCATAAATTTTAAAAAATATATTACCGATTAATATATTTAAAGATGCGATTCTGAAAAACAAAACGCCAAAATATTAAAAGTTTGGTTTTTAAAGAATTTTAGAATCTTGACAAAAATTCCACTACTAGCCCCTCACTGCGGGCGCCTATGACTGCATTCGGTTCAAACTCGCTTCGTTTTTCGTTTTTGGATGGCCATAATATCGAACCTACTTTAGATTTTCAATTTTAAACCAATCTAGCAGTTGGTCTTTTTTTTTCTAAAATGAACAAAACTTTATGGCGATGTCACCAACATCATGAAGAATACGATGATTTTGAATTTTACGGCTCAAGAATTATCGGCACTCGTGCTAAAAAATTCTTTCCAAAACTCCTTGCCTTGGAAACATCTTATAAAAATTTATTATTTTCAGGCATAGTCTTTTTTAGATAGATAGATCTCTATATAGTATCATGTCTCATAACCACCAGAGCTCCAGTGCTATCGGAAAATCTTTGGTATTTTTAAAAGACGCGAAGAACACCATATAAAAATACTTCAAGTTGAAATTGCTAGTGAGTATTCCTGACTATGGAAACTAGCTTTCAAAAAATCACTATCTTCAGGCATAATCTCTTTAAGATATCTTCATAAGCACTTGACACCATGTTTATAATATTAACTTAAGGAAGCCACCAAAAATTTTTTTTATTCTTCAATTGCTTATTTGAGAAACTATTGTATTGTATTGTAGGCTTTCACCCAAGTTTTTAAACAATTTGATATAAAATATAGCCAACTATTTTGACTTTATGAACATATACGAGTATAATAATATCTTTGCTATAAAACTATTGCAAAACGAAACTCTATAAATTGTATATACTAAGTTAACGAATACTTGAAATTTAAGTGACAAATAAATTGAAGTTAAAATTAAAAATAAGGTTTACCTTATTTACTATAAAAACCTATTACATAAAAATCATGGTTTTCTGATGTAAAGCGGGCAAACATCAAATCCCCTCTAACAATTTAAGATTCATGCGCAGCATGCAAAAATTTAGCACGGAATGACAAAACTTCATATAAATTCAAAAATCCCACTGTAAGACTACTAAATAAATACTCCGTAATAAAATTAAAATTCAATCCCAAAATATATTTCATTGTAATCTCTTGCAGTGAAGTTTGGTTTCAGCTAAAATCCCAAAAAGCTTCGATCGTCTTAAGCGCGTTCTTTAACTCGATATCAAATCTACAAATCTCTTAACTTTCAGAACATAATCCATATGCCCGCTGCAAGTGTACCAAAAAGCGCAAAATTGCACACTCGCACACACACACACACGCGTATCTACGTATCTATGTGCATATAAAATTATGCAAGACGCTGAATGCAAGTGTGTGTGTGTGTGTGTGTGACAGCTGTGTGACAAAATTATACCAAATCTAAAAAAAGAGAAAAAACAATGCAAGCAAGTCAAGGCGCGCGGTGAGAAACGCTGCAGCGTACAAAGTCGGCTCGGCTGCTGGAAAATGTATCATTTTTAAAAATTTTGCGCCCAGCGTCAACAACGAACATCTGGACGACTGAGAGCAGCAGCAGCGATGCCAGCGACAGTAACCAACCAACCTAACAAGCTCGCGCTCGCTCGCGTCTCTGTCGCTGCCCGCTCGCTCTCTCGTTTAGGTGCGCGCTGCTCAGCCAGACACTGCGCATGCCTGGCAACCAATGAGAGCGCCCAATGCTAACGCCGCCCAAATCAAAAATGGCGAGTTTTAAAAGAGAGAGCAGCGACTCGTTGGCGCGCACACATAGCTAGCGGCACTGTTCGCACTTGTTGGTGCAGAGGCCGCAGCACAGTGGCGGTAAGGCAAAACATTTTTGTAGCTGAGTGTTGCAAGCAGCTTCTATGCGGGAGCGCTGCGCTGCTGGCCAACATATGAATCGTATTTGTTGGTCATCGTCAGGCGGCAGGCAGCTCAGCTCATCGCCAATATAGTATATAGTGTAGTATCTTTATTGAATGTTTGTTGTTGGTATTGTTGTTGTTGTTGTTACAATCCTTTCGTATTTGATTTCAATTTCAATTGTAAGGCATCATATCCAGCGCATCCTTTGACGTCGCCATTTTTGTTTTTATCATAAAAGAAAAGCTGTCGCCTGTCGCTTTTGTTTTCGGCGATAATTGCATTTGTGTTTGACTACTTGGCTACTATGCCAATACCCGCCTCCTGTCGTGCGTCTCTCAGACTCTGCCGCCCTCTCTCTATCGACGACCTCCCGCATTTATCAATTTTTGCTGATTTTCGTTACATTATAGTGTTTGTTGTTGTTGTCTTTGGTCCTTTGGCGCTTTGTTCCTCAAACCGTGCAGCGCATGCAGATTAACTTTTCACCTGTTCGATGAGTGAGAGCGAGCGAGAATAGGAACAGGAGCGTAGTTGGGTGGATGCTAAGGGGGTCCTTAACAGCCTGATAGGTTCTTCTATATCTAGATTAGTTTTGTAAGTACTTTAGTACTATATATATATTTTTTTTTTGTGTTAGTAATGTTAGCCAATATATAAATTGCATGAAGTGTTTTTTTAAGATTCAAATTATACAGGGTGGTCCATCTAGTGTTTGGAATTTGAACTACCGATTATTTGACTTTTTAGACGTCAAATATCATTCATATATTGGTAACTATTAAGTGAATACATTGACATTTACGAAATGGGACGCTATACGCTTGAAGAAACGTGGGAAATATTAAAAACTTATTTCCAAAGTGGTGGATCTTGAGTTTGGCCGAAGATGGCGAATTTTATCGAAAAATCATCTTTTCGAATGAGCTTCTCATTTCCACCTCGGGGGTTACGTTAATAAGCAAAATTGTCGCATCTGGGTCAAGCGTTTCATAAGAATCCAATGCACCCACAACAAGTGGCTGTTTGGTGCGGAATTTGGTCTGGTGGCGTCATCGGCCCATTTTTCTTCGAAAATAAAGAAGGAGCCGTCGAAACCATCAATGGCGTGGGCTACCGCGCAATGTTGACCGACTGGTTCTTCGAACAAATGGAAGATGAAGTTTTGGACGATATTTGGATTCAACAAGACGGCATCCTGTGCCACACTGCGAACTCCACAATCGATCTTCTTCGCACAATCTTCAGCCACCAAAAACACGTGGACTATTATCTTTGGGGTGCGGCGAAAGATATATGCTATGCCCACAATCCGCAAACAATAGATGAGCTGAAGGACGAGATTGGAGCCGCTATTGCCAGGATAAGACTCGAAACAATCGAAAATGTGCTAAAAATTTGGACCGATCGAGTGGCATACTGCCAAGCCAGTCGTGGTGGTCATTTGACCAAAATTATTTTTGATAAATAAATGTCACGAACCAACCTTTCAAATAAAACTTTGAACATTGAAAAATCTTCAGCCGTTTTGTTTTTATAGCAAAATAAAATTCAAATTTTTATATGGACCACCCTGTATTGCAAATATTACAATACAATACAATTATATTTTGTCTAAGCTATTCCTGAGATAGAACGTAAACCGTTTTTACTTGCGAAAATTCCATAGATGGGTTACATCGCGCTCAATCTCCTGATGGATAGATCAATTCTAAAAATACTTTTTTAGACCAAATTTCCTAAATATTTAAAAAAGTATTCAAATAACTTAATTTTTTATGAGACTGACATGTTAAAGAGCTTAAAAGATAAATAATAAGGACGTCTTAAATTGCATTTCAAATATTTCAAGCTTGTATTAAAGTAAGGTATGCCTAAATGGTCAGTTATCGATAAATAAAGAAATAATCGGAATACATCATATTAGTTAACAAATGAACAAAAAGCAAGGATCGATTTAAAAAATCGTACCCCTTTGTGAGCTACGTCCATGTTTAGTTATACAGTACACAAAAAAACTGTGTAGGGTATTTGAGAGAGGGCCTCAGAAAGAAAATTCAGCCAGCAATCAGCCAAAGTTGTCATTCATTTGTTGTTGTTCTTGTTGTTGTTGTTGTTGTTGCTCTTGTCACATTCACATTCATTTTGATTGAATTGCTGTTTGTTTTAAGCTGCCTCTTATGTTTGTTGTTGTTGCTGTTGTTGTTGTTGTTGCATTCCGAATGTGCTTTTATTATTGCTCATTCACAGCCACCAAACAATGCAAAAATTTTAATGAAAATTGTCGCTTGACTTCATTTTAACTGTGCCCATTGATAAAATAATAACAAAAACAATCCAAACCAAAATTTTGCTGCAATATTCCAACATTATAATAATAATAATAGTATAAAAGCCGCATATATTTTTAATTGTTGTTAAATCTGGAAACAATTGTTAATGGGAAGGCACACACACACACACTTACACACATTCCACACCAACCAAACAAAGTAGCCAGATTTGATTTGGCCCAAGATTAGCCACAGCCACCCGCAACAACCAGACGACAATAACAACGGGGGGAACTAGTACCAAGTACCATATATAACCAACAGCAGCGTTAACAACAACCCTAACAAAGTGCTGCCACTTACAACCCCCCAAAATTGAGAGCTAGTTACAGGGAAACTTCTCTATAACGAATTGGACCAGGATTTTATGAGGAAATTGTTTTTTTTTTGGGTTAATAAGGTACACAGTTCTCAGGCTACCGAATTTGTACAAAAACTGGTGTTAAGCTCAAGATAAGATGCCTGAAATTTTCTTAGTATAAGTGTCAACAAGGATGTTCTGAAAGACGCAAAACTATGGAAATATGTATTATAGAAGTAAATAAATTTGGCAGCATTTGAAATGAAGATCTAGAAAAGCATATGATGATATAGAAATCGTCATCGCCCAAAGATTCTTAAGGGAAGGAAAGATATGATGATGTGATATGAAGAACTACTCGGCGGAATATTACAATGAGGATACTAAATGTTATATATTGTTAACTTATAGGGAGGAACTACTACTACTATACACAATATTGCTTAGAAGTTTTTTTAAAAAATAATTCTGTGAAAAATATTTGTGCGTAGCCCATTATAGTAAGGTTTCTTGTAAAGAACTTCCTTTCTGATAAATTTATTTATATGGTACACAAAAAAGGTGGCTCTGCTTCTGCATGCTTCATATAAACCCCAGAAAACGGTTACCGACAACCCATCCCGACTATACCATACCATGTACTTTCTTCAATATCTACAGAGTACATCGGATGAGAGGCTCTTGAATTTTAAAGCTTATGTTGAGTGAATCTTCTTAGTGAGACTGTTTTCTTCTTAGAAAATTTCGATTCTAAAAGTCATTGAAAATTCCCTTGAAATTCTTTTCAAGAATTTACTTTATTGGCTTTCATTCAATTTACCTGAGTGGGAGCAGAGTTATGACGTCTTCAGTGACACTCTATTTTCGGAATCGGTAGAATCGAACTATGGTCGAACATCAATTCGTGAGAGGTATAATCATTTTAAAAATGTTCGTAAGAATATATGTCGTCGATTAAAACCGAAGAGCCTCTCGAGCACTGTGCCTGAATTTGCTGATATTTTTATTTAATTTTTTTATTTCGATTCAAAACGATTTTTAAATCAAATCCGAAACATCTTATCTTGAATTTTTGGAAAAATTACCTAGTAATGAAAAAAAATGCTTATAACATTTGTACTTTTTTAATAGTTTTTGAATTAAAAAATTAATAATGTTTGAATTACAAAAATTATTTTGTTATCAATACTAAGAGTATAGTCTTAATGAGACTATATTCAGGATATTGTGATATTTAAAAGCGGAGTACGTCTCATTTATGTTATTGGAAAATTTTATACAAAGTAACAAATTGAATTTAAATAAAACATTTTTCTAAATTTACTTTACTCGACTTAACGTATTTTACTTCAAGCTAGGAATACACTTTTCTAATGCTATCATTAAAATAAAGTATTGTTCTAAAAAACCTTTCGATATCATACCGAGTTTTTTAAACAACAGCGGATCATCTTCTTTAATTTTGGGAATCAAGGGCCTAGAATGAAATCTCGGATCCAAGAAATACGTATTATTGTTGAAAAGTTTAATTGACTCTCAAGTCCGGTCTCCTCTGAGAGTTTCGGACTTGACAGAGGATGTTCCCTTGCTACGTCATACCATATTACCATATACATATTTATAATCAATATTCAAAAGTATTTTGACATATTTTTAGGATATTTTAATTTTAAAAACGGAAACTGTCGGCTTACTTATTGGAAAACTTCTAAAAAATATTTAATACTTTTCTTAAAATATGTCTTATTTTGTTGTAAGCTATCGAAAAAATTTTATATTTCAGTTGAAGTAAAATAAATTATTTTGAAAAGATCTAAAATAATTTATTTTACTTCAACTGAAATATAAAATTTTTTCGATGCTATCAATTAAAGGAAGGAGTTGAAAAAAATTTCAATATATAACCAAGTTTGGTGAAGGATAGAGGGTGTTCCCTTGATACGTCATAACATATTACCATACATACCATACATTATTTTCCGTTGCTATTTAAAAACAGCGAAGGAAAAATGAAACTGAAACTTTATAGCAAAAATTGTTACGAATGGTGATTCTCTGGCACTATATATACTCAGAAAAAAGTTGATGGCTTGGAGTTAAAGAAACTTACTCATAGTTCAGCATATAAGCAAGTTCGATGAAGTACTACGTCATATAAGTCATACCATACAAGGATAAATAGCACTAGTTTACAAATTTAAGGGTCATCAAGTGAACCTTTTTTAAAAGGGAATTTTTTTAATACAAATTTTCGAGTAAGAATTGTAGCTATGTAACCATTTACGGAAGTTCCAACCTTCACTCAATCGCACTTTTGCAAAATCAATTTATTTTCATTTGTGATAAAGTCTTCACGAATTTGTATTCAGCTGTAATCGTGATTTTTCGTTCATGGTTCCATAACATCTACAGTTCCTATCAGATCTCGAATATCTTAGACTCGTAATGTATGTATTTTTGTAGCACACGAAATATTAACGAATAACTAAAACCAAGTACCGAAACATATTCTATTTGAAAAAATCTCGAAAAAGGTACTTAAGAAACAAATAGATTGTCATTTACGTGTTTCTCAAACCAAAATTACCCTAAAAACTTTTTCTACCTAGGTTAATTTTTCATGTGAACTAGTTTAATAACTATTAAAGCTTAAGACCAATATCTGATTTGAGCGCGGAGTTAACGAGAACTCTATAACCTAATAAGAAGTTTTCTAAAAATGCTCATTATAGCGAAGTTCATTAAAGAAAGAACTTTTTTTTGGGAGAGGATTTTCAAAAACTTTTTTCATAAGTATATTAAAATAGCTTATTTTTATTTTATTTATTTTAAAGGAATACAAAAAAATGCAGTTGGACTTAAATTATAAGAAACATTTAAATTGATAAATAGAACAAGGAAAAAATATAGATATGAACTAGTTCACATTACTAACCCAGTGGGGAACTTTTGAGCAATATATACCGACTCACATCAAAAACTGACCAAAGACTTGGATATACAATATCCAAGAGGAGAAAGGAAGTTTAAATATAAACTAAACATTAAATATATTACAAAAAAAAAGCCAAAAGTGAATCATGTCGAAATAGATGCCTCATACGACCGGATTGCTAATAGATGCTCGAAGAGGCAAGCTAAGATGACTTAGGATCCTGCCCCACGAGAGGGGGTTATCAGGGACTTTTTCCCCAGGGCCCGGAGCTCTCGGAGGGGCCCGGACTCGAGAATCATTGCGTTGGAGTCTTATGATCTTAGAAATCCTTTCTATACTTTTTTTTATGTTGATCTCACACTTTTCAACAATTATACGTATTTTCATGAATTAAGAAAAATTGATAGGGGCCCGGATCCAAGATTTCCCCGGGGATAATGTGATAGAAGGAATAGACCGTTTAAAAATGAGGAAATTAAGGTTAAAGGTTAAAGGTTAAAGGTTACAATAAATATAGAATAAGACAGGGAACAGGGAACATGCAGAGCTAAATTTGATATACAGAGTTGTAAGTTGTAAGATACGATAATAGTAACTTTATTAAGAAGTTCAGTAGAAAAAATAGTGAGAGAGAGACTAATTTCTATTTCATTCCATTCCGTGAAGCAAGTCTCAGCTCCGCAGATACAACCAGTAAACCTGTTCAATACTTTAAAGTTCATCATGAGGAAGCTTCACTTTATTAACGCTACTGCTGTTGAGCCGGTGACAAATCCAGCCAAATGCCAGGCAGGCAATGCACGGACACAGCTCTATCGTCGATCTCATCGTATCTCATCTCTCCTCGCATCGCATCGCATCGCAGCCGGAGCTCATTCTATTAAATTACCAAAAGCTGTCGTTCAAATGGCAACCAAAGAGCAAAAGTGACTTGTGGGGTAACACCAACTGGGTAGAGGGGAGGGGAGACGGGGGGAACTGAGCCCAGGCTCATTGTGGGCTGAAGGGTGGCTGCTGCTGTGGCTATTGAGGTTGGCATTGGGCTTAGTGCTGGGTGAGTGTGTGTGTTTGGCAAACGCATGTTAAACTGCACAATTGAGATAAGATGCCCAAATGCAGATACAAGATATGTCATGTAACTTGGCTTGGCGCACGTTTCACTTATAGAGGGTTGGGGAGGGTTGGAGTGTTTTGTAGCGCTGGGCTTTGCGGTTCTATCAAAATGTATCAAATCAAAATGCGCCGCTGTCTTTGCCCGCACTGCCAAGTCAAATAATTATAAAAGTCATACAGAGCGACACCAGATCGAAGATAGAACATGCCCACAACACAGATACACGCACACACAGATACATAATATACTAGCAGATACATATACATATGCATTTTAGATATTGCCAACACGTAGCTAATAGAAATTTGCATGCGCAATTATTTGAACAAACCGCAACAATTACAAGCAAGGCGCATGCAACAACAAGAGGCATGCACCAGACGCTAGACAAGCTAATTAGAAAGGTCCTGAAACTGGTGTGGGTTGGTAATCTGGTTAGAACCCAGCCTATAGGCAGCCAGCCAACACGGCGCAACGAATCGATTTTGGCATTTTATTGTCCGTGCAGGACGCAGAACGTGCGTCTGACTGACGGACGTCCTTTGCATCCTGCTCGAACAGCAATTTGTGCATCATTAAGGGGTTGCTAGCAACTAAACTACCAACTACCAGCTAGGATACACCACAACTCCACATTGTTGTGATTTGTTATGACAGCTTCGGGATCTGGGAAACTGGGCAAAGCGGCCAAAATGTTGTTATGCAAAAATTAGGCGCATAATTTTATTGCAATTTTTATGATCGAGCGACGTTGTTGGGTGAGAAAAACTTCCCATTGATGCGATTTTAATTGGAGCTGCCAAAGTAAAATGCGTCGAGACTGTGAGAAACTTGTGCCTGGGACCAAAAAAATGAAAAGAAAAAGAAATTTGGAAAATGGAAATTGCTCATTATGGGAGGGGATATGTCTGCGCGCGCCTTTTGTCATAAATTTATGATAATTTCGCTTGAAATCCTTTCAGCATGCCGCTTTAAATAAGAGCAGCAAAGGAGTAGGGGCTCCTCCTCTATACACCTGACAGCCAAAGCAGAAAATTATGCCTAACAATGGCTGGAAAATGCGTTTCATGTTTGGCAACAACAGCTATACCAATCCCTCAATGATTTTAGGCACTTCAATAACAGCAGCTACAGTAGATACTCACAAAATGGGAAGGTTGAATTTGGAAACTAATAAAAATCAAGACTGCTCAGTAATTGATCTAGAAATTAATTTAAAAATTCTTTATATTATTAAACTTAAAATCAGACCATAAGCAGTGGAGATGTTGACAATATAGTGTTTTAGAGGGAGAATTCGGTGCATATACAAGGATAACTCAGTTGGTTGATTTTCGGTCTCAAAATTTACTTAGCGATTCGGGTTCCATTTTTAGTGGAGTTATTTTTCAGTTCATTTCTTGCATGACTCATTCCCAAAATCTTCCGGATTTCTTATTTAATTTTCAGTAAGAGTTTTATGTCCTCATAGGTTAGGTTAGGTTAGGTTAGGGATGCAGTTGGGAATGACGTCCCAACTCACATAGGCCAAGGAGAGGCCCGTGCCGTTACCGCTACATTGAGCTATTTCACCACTCTACCCCACTTGAGAGGTCCCCTATAAGAGATGACTAAGCCATCCGACAGCCTGAATAAACCTTAAAAGACATTTTGGACTTGCCGCGAGATCTTACACGTGTTCGATGTCCGATTCCATGTTTTATTTGCACAGACCCCGAAAAAATTTCGTATTCTCAGTATCCAGCTGGCCATGGGTATACCCAGGCCCTCCATGTCTTGAAGGAGGATGCCGGCAGTTCCTTGTCTAGCCAGTTCATCCGCAATACAGTTGCCCTCGAAGTCCCTATGTCCTGTGACCCATATGAGGTGAATTGAAAGCTGCTCAGCCATCTTCCTCTAGAGACAAGCGGCAGTTATTCACTGACTTCATACACGAAGTCATCGAAACTAGGGACTTAATAGCCGCTTGGCTATCTGAGTAGATTCAAATGTTCTTATTTTAAACTTGTAGGTTTCTTATTTTTATTAAAGCCTCCTGGATTGCAGTGACCTCTGCCTGAAAAACCGGGAGTCGAAAAGCAGTTCTAACGTTGAAATCCTCAATATAGACATCTCCGTCTACACGGTCGTCCAGCTTGGAACCGTTTGAATATATCTTTATCGAGCCTGCTGGGCCTGGTACACCTGTATTCCACTCCTCTCTGGTTAGAGTATATGTCCTCATATGTGTGACAAAAATAATGTTTTTCGATTTGTAAGGAAATTGGTGTCAAACAGTTTTTAATCAAGAGCTGTCAGAAAAATATAAAACTATATAGGGTGGCCCATCTGTTAGTTTGGTTGTTAAACACTCAAAACTATTCAATTGTGTCGACGATCCATCGTTCGCTAGATTTAAACCTAGCCAGGACAATTTTGCTTCGAGACTTGTATGTGGATCTTCACTTACACGATTACAAGAATTAATGATCTTGCATTTGCTTGGGATTGATGTTTAATATATTTTCTATACAAGTTCCTATAGCAGCACATAAATTTTTAGCACTAACAGTCCTCACCTACTCAAATCACCTGCCAAAGCGCGTAGAGACTATTTGCGAGTATTTACTGTACTTTGTTGTTTTGTTTGTCTGCTTGAGTTATCTCTTTTTCTGCTGTACGTTTCGAATACAATACGAAAAAAACGAGAAGAAATTATGAAAATTGCGTTGAAAAACTGTCACATCATTGTCGTATTGCATTTGCTTTGATGTTTTTGCTGTTGTTGTAATTGTGGTTGAGTCCTTTTGTGTCCTGGCGCACAATAAAATGCATCCAGAAATGGGTTACGCATTGAATTTCAGCAGACTTTTTCGGAGCTCGAGTGACAGATTTGCTGCAGGTCCTTTTAACATATCGAGCCCCTCTTCAGTTGCAATCTGTTTGTTGTTTTGTTATTGTAGTTGTTGTTGTTGCTGTGTGCCTTGTTGTTTATTGTTGTGCAAACAACACTCGACATAGTTTTGATTTGGGCGTAATGCATTGTGGCCAAAAATTGAAATGTCCTCGAGTAGTCAACACTTTAATTTAATGCTACCTGTAAAGGGAGCTCCTTTGAAATAGAGTTGAAAGTTATTAGAGATTGAGATTGGAGTTTTGCGGAATACGTGTGAGAGATTTTATAAGATAGATAGATATTAAATCATGCATAAGTAATTGGAAAGTTTTAAAGAAAGACAAAAAATGTTGCTTGTTTTAATTACAGAATGTCCTTAGGGAGAGCATTTGAGTTTTGTATATAGCAGACGTAATAGAAGCAATTCAGTAAAAAAGGTTCTTATCGTGTATTCCATAATCTATCTATTAATCTAATCTATTAATCATATATTTGAAATGAAATTTAATAAAGATTTAAACATTGAAGATAAAAAGGAATATTTTAACAGTTTTTGTAATTTTGATGGGGTCCGTCCCCAATAAATTTGTATTAATTCAATCCATGGGAATTCACTTAAATATTCTCTTCCTGACGTATCGATCTGCTCTAAATCAGATCTCATGATCACGGAACTTTTTCATAACAAGAAATTTAGATCTCTTCTCCCAATTCGGGAGACTTGGGCTGATAGCAGCCATTGTGGAAACCTCCGGTGGCAACAATGGTTCACGGATGGGTCCAAAACTGGGGTCATCCTGTAGGTGTTGGAATCGTTGAACCCAACACCAGAATCTCTACAATAGGCAACTGGCCCAGCGTCTTTCAAGCGGAGATTCATGCCATAGAGATCTGCGCCCTTAGTATCCTTCTCAAGGGAACTAGGGCAGCAAACATATGAATTTTTTAAGATAGCGAAGCTGCTATTAGGACATTGTCATCCTGGAGCATCTCCGCCAGGATGGTTTAAGAAGGCCGTAACTATCTCCAAACCCTGTCCGCCCGGAACAAAGTCGTGCTATGTTGGGTGCCTGGACAATCGTGAGTGGATCGTAGCACGATCGCTGACAATCTAGCACGACAGGGTGCCTCCTGATTACATCTCCGGCGCCATTTTGTGGTATTGGTTGGTCCACAATCAAAGCCATGATAAACAAATGAGCTGCAGGATAACATAGGAGATACTGGTTCTCTCTTCCGGGGCTTCATCAAGCAAAAGTGCTTGTCAAACCTCTGGATGCGATCAAGACAAGAGGTCTTTGCAGAGCGGACTTAAAGCTCGTGGTAGCTTACCTATTTGGACAACACACTGTTAGATACCATCTACAGAAAATTGACCTATCGGACTCTTCAGAGTGCGTGCTCTGTCTAGAAGACGATGAAACCACCAGACATATTCTCTTTAACTGCCCAGCGCTAGTATGAGACAGATCCTGCCACATGGGAAAGGAACGGATTAGTCCCTTCCATCTTAGGTCAGTACCAACAAAAGATCTACTGTTATTCATGAGGAAAGCTGTCTTTTGCTTTAATTTAAGGGTATGGTACAAAAGACAGTTTGGTCGCAGTGCCCTACCTCTTTGTGAGGAATCCTTTCCGGAAAAAAAGTGCATGAGAATCATCGGCAAGATTTTTTTTTATCCCACATCCTTGGAATTATCAAAAAACTTAAGGAATAAATCATAAATTTATCGAAAAGAGCAAGGGAAAGATAAGAAGTTATCGACAACAAAAAAAAGTGCAATTTAGAGCACTAAAAACGAAAACGATTCAAGTTTATTCGTTTTCGTTTTGTGAAATTCGGAAAACTGCGAAAGTATCTTTATTTTAAAGAAGCGCTAGTTTTCATTTCTGCCTTACGTGCCCCACCACTAGCAAGGGAAAGTTGAGATATTATCGGCAACAAAAATTGTGAAATGTGGCGCACTCAAAAACGAAAACGGTTTAAATTTTCTCGTTTTGTGATTTTCAGCACTCTGCTCAATGTATCTTTTTATTAAAGTATCGCCAGTTTTCATATCTGCCTCCAAAAACTTTTAAATGCTGCACGGATATCGTGTCACGCGTGCCCCACCACTACCTTGAACCAATTTGGTTGCATATGTGTACGTGTTCGCTGACATAGTCCAACTCTAAGCCAAAACAAAAACTCTTCTATTTGTGCAAGACCTCTCTCTCCCCCACTTGCAACATCCTCTCGCTCGCACTTTGCTCTTTTCTTTTCCACTTGTTCCATCTCTCGACACATAGATACATCTCTGCAAAGCCATAAATTCTTCAAACGTAGCAGCCACTCGCAACCCCACGCAATACAACAAAAACAATAAAAATGTGGCAGCAGCCCCCAAAAAAAAAAGCCGTGGCAACCCCCCAACTCCAGGCAGCGCACAAGTCACGGCAAAGTAGTTGTTGTTGTTTCTTTTTTGTTCATTGTTGTTGTTGTTGCTGTTTTAGCCAAAAACAGCGAGCACACTGTACGCGCCATTTTCCGTGCGATTGCCAATGTTAAATGCACGCTACCTCCCCCCTCGCTCCGCAGCTGGCACCGTAAAGTGTGTGTGGGTGTCCTTGCCGTGCTTGTTGTTGCTGTTGTTGTAACTGCTGCTCCCTCTGGACCAGAAAAAGAAATGTTTCGCATAAAATGTTATCGCCAAGATTTACGACCCGACTTTTGCGCATCACTCGCCTCCCCTCAGCAGCCTCCTGACGCAGAGCAGAGCAGCTCATGGCCTGGCCCGGCCTGGCCTAGCTTTGCTTGCTGCTCCTCAGCTCCTGTAGCTCCATCAACTTGTTTTATGATAATATACGAGCTTTCTCCGCTGAAATATAAATGTTGTGTGTATGAACTGTGTGTAAGTTTATGTGTGTGTCTCTCTCTGTGTGTGTCTTTCTTTTGCGCCATTTTTGTTGGCATGGCTGCCGTTTTTATGCCTCTGCCGCTGCCACCGCCTCTGCCTTGTCATCCTTTCATGGCCTGCTATTTCTGCTCCTGCTCCTGCTGCTCCTCCTGCTGCTGCATCACATGGAGTCGCTGCTGTCGCTATCTATTTATCTGCGCATTTGTACATATTTATTTTAATGTTGAGCGCCACAGATACAATTGCGTTGCTCGTTTTATGTGCTGCCCCACCCACTCTCTCTCTGTCTCTCTGTCTCACACTCACACACACACATGCGCTCTTAGGTAACTGCGGTGCTTAAATGTGATGTTAAGCATATCCAAAAAAGTAAATCTACAATAAAAATGGCGCACATTGCTGCCATGTTTATATGTATCCATAAGATACATGCCACTGATTTTGGCAGCAGTTGGCTTATCTGCTGTTTTAGGCTCTGCTTTTGTGCTTCGGTTTTTGATATGTTTAGCTCGTCGTCGTCGCGTGTACCAGAGCCAGAGTCCTCCACAGAAATTTCACCCAGAAAGTCGTTGCCTTTTGCGCCAAAAATCGTAAAATGAAGATTTTTCATGTGGATTTCTAGCATTGCTCAACGGTTGTTGGTCCACATCCGCACAACTGTAACACACATATGGCTTTGTATGGGTGTGTGTGTGTGTGTGGGTACACTGAGAGAAAAAAAGTGTAGTTCATTTAGACCAATACTTAAAGTTTGTACCTATTAAGCAACCAAAATTCGAAACTTGTTATTAAATCATGATCTAATTGGATTCCTGATTATAAATTCCAGAGCGTTAAAGCTAACTCTTTCTTGTTCTTCAAACCTGATCCAAACGTTCTGAAATCTCAGTTAACCGGATTTAACTTTTTAAAGCAAAAAATTGACAACAGCATCCTTTACAATAAGTAAATACCTTAAGAAAATATTTCGCACTCACCTTGTCGCTTGGTAAACGCGCTTAGTGACGTCACATCTCATTAGCTATCTACGCGTAGCGCATTCGCAAGTCATTTATGCTCACATTTTTCCTTTATTATGTTTACTTTATATTAACATAATACTTCAAATTCCAAATTTCTATAACAAAAAGCAATACCAGCAGACAAAAAAAAAATACTTCTAATCAAAAAATAAGAATCGGATGGTTTCTTAAAAATTTTTGCAGGTACAAAAATTTTCCTATATTTTTGAAAATAAACACTTCAAAATATGGAAATAATTTCTGATATTTAGAAAACATAATTTTTAAAATATAATAATTTAAATAATTTTATAAATATAATAATAATTTTTTAAAAGGAAATTAAGAACCAAGAACTTTTCAAATTAAAACAAGATTCTAAGAGTTAAAATTTTCATAATTTATGCTAGTTAGAATAATACAAACAAACTAATTATATGATACCGACAGACAGACAAAAAATATTATTTTTACTAAAATTTTTCTACTACGGCAAGGTAAATGTAGGGTTGTGTTTTTAATATGTATGTATGGATGTACATCTGTTCCCTTGTAACTTCTTAGTAGCTTACCAAAATTTCACATATGAGGTATCCTTGAAAACGTCTTGATCGTCCGCTGGTTATAGACGTAACGACACGCCATATTGAATAAATTTAGGCGCCCGTTAGAGAACATAATTTTAAGAACCTTTTTTTTCATATTTTATTTACAATCTGTCTGTTGTTCGACAATAAGTATGTTAACTAAATAATAATTAAAAATTCAAAAAATTATAATTTTGATTTAAAAATACTCATAAATTTTTAGGTGTATTTAACTGTACCAAGGGTCTATCCAAGAATTGAAAAATAAGTATTTTTTTGTGGCGAAAAAATTCAAATTAGGTTTACTAATAAATACTTTATTGAATTCGTTAAAATAAACAAGCGCAAAAAATACAAGAAATGTGTTTTGAAAATAATGAAAAAAAATAATCTAAACTAAACAAAAATTCTTTTCCTAGAAAATCCATTTTTTTTTTTTGTTTAATAAAATTAAATATAGCATTTAATACTTAACTTAATACTAATTTACTGAGCACTAGCAACAGAGGCCTTCGACTATGTTGGCATTATAAATTGTAAAAAGACTATAAAAAATTTTTTAAATTAATCGATAACTTTAAAAATTAAGACAATACCATTTAAAATGGGCCCTAACCCTCCAATGCCTATTTTAAAAATATTTTTATAACAATAGGCGAATAACTTTTTCTAAGGTACACTTCGACTTCCAAGTTCAAAAATTACTTTTAAAACTAATTAAATTGTTTTTCTTTTTACAGGTAAGTGTAAACTGGCAAAATCTGAAAAAACTTCTTAAGGACTTACATCAAAAATAAGTCGGTAATGAAATTTTTGCAACTTTGATTTTATATATTTATTTTTTTAAGGAACAGTTTTTACAGTGTTAAAAGATTCTTTTAAAAAAACCATCTTTAAATGTATTGAAGAGCTTTCAAGTTTTGTATCAACTTAGTTATTAGGAACTGCCAAAAAATAATTCAAATTGTGTAAAAGCTTGTACTTTTTTAATTATTGGCAAAAATACAATAAATGCATCAAGTCGCTATTGGGCATTATAGAGGTTAACAAACTACATAGCTTAAATCTTTCAAATCTTCTATAACTTAGTGTGTTTATTAGGAATTGCCAAAAACAAAACAAAAAATACAATAAATGACTCAAGTCACTCAGTGGGCATTAGAGGGTTATATCTAAGAAAAAATTAATTTTTGTACATTTAAGAAACAAATCTTATAAAAGATTCATCGCTTTTAATTTTATTGACTATTTTCTTAAAATTGCAGTTCTGGTTATTTTTTGTTGGATTTTTCCATTTCCATTTCATGGGTCCATGGGTAACAAGTTTTTCCGTGGAGAGACCTATTATATTTCCTACAAAAAATAATCTAAGAAATATGTGAGCCTTATTGGGAAGGTTATAACTTTTTTTAAATATTTTGGAATCAAATTTTTAATATGAAATATAAAATATTTTAAAATAAAAGTATTCAGTATTCAACTTCCTGAATTAAACAAAATATTTTATTATAGACACTTACCCTACAAAAATTTGAGACAATCTGCAAATATTATAGCATTGATTCAGCGCAATGATATCCTATGTGGCATCGACTTAAGAGGTAATTGCAAATAATAGTTTGGGATCAAAGGATTGGCCATCCCGATCTCCGGACTCCAGTCCTATAGAACTGTTTTGGAGAAACTATATACAAAGAACTATATCCGAAAACTGTGACCAAATAATAATTTACTTATGGTAATATCTTAGCCGAGTCTCGGGTACAACTGCATCCAAAAAACTTAAAAAGTTGGTGGAAAGAATTCCCAAAATTTGTGCAGCCATAATAAAAGTGAAGTGAAAACATAACAACGAAAATTTAATTTTTTAATTATTTCTCTGAAAAAAAAGGAAAATACTTTAAAAGTTAACAAATAATAAGTAAACCATTTAAAAAAATTAAATAAAAATACAATATAAGAAAATTGTTCGGTTGTTCTTAAATTTTTGTAGGATAGTGCATTTTTATATAAATATTTTTCCTCAATTTTTAATCATTTTAACTTTTTTCCTGACATTAATTAAAAATATTATTCCTCTAATAGTCCCAGATGGGTACTCTTAAAATAAAGTTAAGTTTAAGTTTTCAGTATTTATTTTTATAAACATTTTTTTTCTATATATTTAAGCTTTTTAAACTGTAAATGCAAAAAAAAAAACAATAGACTAGACGTTAACGTAAACTATTGAAAAAATAAAAAAAATATATTTAAAAATAAAATAAGAAATATTTTATAATTAAAAAATATTATTTTTTGACAATATAATATATATATCTATAATAAACATTAGGAAGGGTCAATTTGTATGGTGCAAAAAAAAAAAACGTTCTGGGGCTCACGGCGATTTTGATTCTTTGGGTCATTCTAAGCAACTTTGCCCAAGGAACTATGGATCTAAAATGAATTTCGATTCTGCCACTTTTTCAAAATAGGTTAGGTTACGCTGGCTGGCCACCCAAGAGAGTGCAGCTTAGCATAGACCTTTTTCAAAATAGTTTTTTTTTAAATATTCCAAAATCGACTTAGACATTGCATTGAAATGACCAAATAACGCTTTTTTTGTCTAGCCGAATGTGTTTTAGGGGTTTTTGGGGTCGAGGAATCAATTTTTGACATTTATTTTTATTTTTTTTTAGGACTGCCAGAGGGCGCTCTAATGAATTTTTAAAATTTTTTTTAATTGACAAAATGTTGCGAAAAAATATACAAATATTTCACTTTTTCTTAATACTGAAGAACTGTAAATAATTTTATGAACACTTTTAAACTATATTATATATTTTTTTACTATAATATATATCTCCAATAGGACCGAACGGACCAAAAAAATTTTTTTGAAATTAGAACTACATTTGAAACTTATTTTTTTAGAGAACTCAAGAGCTGTACCAAATTTGATCAAAATCGGTTGACTATATCATATAGCTCCCATAGGACCAATCGTTCAAAAACCCATGTTTTTTTTTCAGTGTATGAGTGTCTAAGTGTGTGTGCTGGAGTCAGCCATCTTAGAGTTGCTATTGCTAATGCCTTCAAAGAGGCAGAGCAGCTTTGCTCTGGCTGCTTCCCATTCGGAAGTAATTTATGAGTTTTCGTTTTGCAAATGTTTAAATCTAAGCATAAATTTTGCAGGCATCTCTTTCTCAGTCTACTGTCTACTGTCTGTCTATCTCTATCTCACTCGTGTTGCATGTGCGAAACATATGAAAAGCGGCGTATTTATTTCTTAGCTTTTATTTTCCACTGATAAATTGTGCAATATATGATGCCCATTTCTTTTACGTGCAGCCATAAAATCTGCCTAAGCCCCTTCCAAAGTCCCCTCCCAGTCCCAAGACGCAAACTTAAAGTGCGGCCGGCTTTAAGAGAACTGCAATGTTGGGCATACACAAAAAATATGACAAAACAGTTTTGACTCGTGCTACAAATCGATCAAAAGATATGTGCCATGTATCTCAAACCATATTAATCAACTTATCAGATACAAATATCGCATATGCCGACTTTGTACGCGTCAAAACAAACACTCGAAATGGAAAACAGTTAAGCTGCCTGCCAGTTGGTTGGGTTGAGTCAGACAAAAGTTATGGTTATTAAATACAAATATTGGAAATGGAGACCGTAGCGTAGTCTAGTAGTGGTAGGCCGGGTCGACCCACACGCAAGTCCAATTGGCCGGGCCGCCTTGAAATTAATGAATTTTAACGATTATCCTTACAGCGTCATCAACGTCAACATAAATAAACAGAAATTCAATTACTTATGCCAAATAAGTAGAAGTGCTTAAATCATCATAACAAAAAACAGAAACAACAACCTAGGCCAGACAGACACCATAACCACACATAACCTCAAACCACACACAACCACACACACCACACATACAGATAATGTAGATTGATTCGCAGAATGCACAAGGCACTTCAGAGATAAGCAGCAAAAGTACACAACGGAGCGGAGTCAGAGAGACAAACTGATCAAATATGCTTAATTATAATTTGATTTGATTTATGATGTTTCCCGATTTCATGTGACATTTGTAATTATTCTTGTCGCGCCCCAAACTACTCTGCCAGCTCCATACACAACGCTCTATGCGATCCGTGATCATCGAAATCAACAGAAGCAACAGGCAACTGGCAGGAGGCAAGAGACAACAACATCATCATCTTCATTGGCTTCGTTGTCGTTGTTGTTGTTGTCGTGGTGATTGTCTCTTTGGCATTGTCATTGCCATTACCATTACCTTGTGATCAACGATGTCAACAACGACGAGGAGCAGGCGACAATCCTGAGCTGCATACGAAAGCATGACAATGTGTGTAGCCTTTGAGTGAGAGTGAAGATATCCATAAAGTACTAACTTGTAGAATTGGTTTCATTTTTTTTTCTATATAGTATATTAGCTGGGTTATGCACTACAATCAAGTCTTGGGTGTTTCGGAAATGCTTAGAGACTGCTCAATTTTTGTTTGAAATTGCAAAGAAAGTCAGAAAATAGTTTTGGGATATAGGAATTATGGCTTTTTAAACCCATGTATTTTGTATAAATATCCTTAAGAGATGATAAACACCTTAGTTTTTCGTTGAAATTAATTACAATAGATAAAATATCGGTAACTTGCAGTGTGTGATTAGTATGATTTAAATGGAGCTTCCACTAAAACGACGTCTTTGGAGACGATTCTTTAGAAGATTCTTCGCTTATAATAGACATGGGACCCATAATGTAGCGTGTAATGGGGTGAAATGTCTCCTCTGGAACTGACGTTTGATGACGTTTCGAACTTACTATGGTGAGGGTAAAATTTTCTTAATAATTTTGCCTAAAAGCTTCTCTGGGAAGTTTCTATTTAAGAACGTACGCATCTCTCTAACTGCTTGATTACAAGTTGTATAAAATAATTAAATTAAATGAAGATGTTAAGAGTGATTTATAATATTTGGGACAGTCCTGTAGTTCAATTGCGCTTGGCTTTTTATCAAAAATTAAGTGGTACAGTTTCCGATTCCGTCATCAGGCAAAATGAACTTACTATCTGTAAAGAAGACCACGAAGAAGCCATTGAAGCGGGTTATATAATCGGAAGAGCTAGTAATATAGTTTTTATTCCAAATTCCAAACTGGTACACCTTCTTTCAAAGTTAAATCTTAATACTTCGAGTTGTTTTAAATTTGAATAATGCTAAACTTCGCGAAACATGTCTATTTTTTTATTATTTTGATATAACAGCTAGGAAGTGAATAAGTGCGAAAGTTACGGATCAGCAGATCAGTACTAGCATACAGTACGTGGTATCAGAGATTCAAAAACCACTTAAGGGTCTCCTGACCAAATTAAGTATTGTATAAACTATTACTAAAGTCGCTTAACAAAGAAAAATGGCAAGCGATTGTCACACATCTGCCAAAGTCTATACGATCAACCAAGTTTCTACGCTTTTAAAAGATTAAGATAACGATTTTTGTTAAGCTGCAAAATAAGACCGAGCAACCTATCACAAACGTCTACGTCACCAAAACAGACCCAAACGCGAATCACTGAAGACTTTAAAAAATGGAGACTCCTTTGGAGACTCACAATCACATCAGATAATGCACCCTTGCTAGGGATTCTAAGAGATAGGACCTTGATGCACGGTTGTCTGTTCTGCACTGATTCTCCTATACATCCCAACATTACCTTGGGTAACAGAAAAGAGTAAAATTTTGTAGACTGATGCCTATTCTTGGTTAGTACTTATTTGTTTTTTAAGAAGTGAAGTTCTGATACAATACATAAAATACTTTCGTAATACAAAATCTATGGATCTACGCTCAATACTCTATAAAAAAATAGTATTTTACCAAGTTACAACACTTTTTCTCTTAGAGATGACACTATATTTTCTGATGTGGTTATTCTAATAAATTCATGGGTTTTTTGCAAATCCCCCGGATCTTATGACCTAATACCCTTATATACATTATTAAAATTTAAGAACTAAGCTGAAAACAGATCATTACATTTTCACGTTTATTTCGTAATGTCTTAAATTATACAATTTTCTTATAAACAAAAAATACCTACTAGTTTCAAAATTTTTAAAAATATTGGTATCCCTGACATGTTTTAGTCATTTCCGTAACTAAATGGCACGCCAAAATCGAAAATAAAGTCCAAACCTTTTTTCATCAAAAACATTTCGAGATATTTTGAAAAATCCATTTTTCGGAATTAAAAAAAGTTTCTTTACTTAAACGAAATATTTCTGGTTTTACTAAACTGATTTGCATGCATTTTCATGTCTCGTAAAGTTTAATTGATACGAAGATGATTGATGGCCGTTTATCAAAATCAGAAAAAACAAAGGTGGAAATAAGAGGAATTTTTGTATAAAGTGAAAAATATTTTTTCTTATATACAAATATTTTTAAATTTTATTGTTTTTAAAGTTTTGATAAATAATTCGATTGTTTATAAAGCTATCGTTTCTAAATCTGGCCTTTTAGAGCTTGCAAACTCTGTAATAAATTTGATATAGTACCATAGAATTAATCTGTAACAAAGAGTTTTTGGTGCAAAATCCGGAATATTGCTGAAAAACTCCTAAAGTTACATATAGATTTCCCATATTTATTTACGATATTTTCAGAAACTAACTTGGTCTTTACCACTAATACGATAAAATATAAAAACACAACTGATTAAAAAAAAAAAACAGTTTTAAGAAACGCTCCAAACGCAAACAATTTTTATTTTAAGTGCATATCAACTTATCCTATAAAATTTTATTCTTATTCATTACTATTTAATAGGTTCTTCCAGTACTAAGGAACTGCAAAGTACCACAAAAAAAGTAGTGCATGACAGACTCACTCCGAGACTGCGAGTCCGTGGCTCAAAAAAACCCAGCTGCTCAGGATTACGAGATAATCTTCCAAAACTCCATACATAGAACAACAATCTTAAAATATTTGTGCTCTCTTTAAATCCGAATCCGAGGCTAAAAAAAGCACCCAGCACGTAAGGTTTTCGAAAAAATGTTTTTGAGGTTATGTTAGTGCACTCCCACTCCCTTGACTCGCCTTAACGTAGCACCCTCAGAGTCAAATCCACTTTTTGCTTGTGCACCTAGGTTTTTTTTACCTAATTGCAAATATTTGTCAATTAAAGGGTATTCTGCCTTTGTAGCACCCTGTTCTAAATAATTTTCTTGTACACTAAGCAACTATAAAGTTATAATTTTTCTGCTGGTGCCTGACATTGTTGTGATTTGTATCAATATGGCAGGGAGAGAGATCATTTATGATCGTTGCGCTTACAAGTCAGTAGAGAGTCTCAAGTCTTCGAGTCTATGGGGAATAAATCAGCACGCTGTGTGGCTTCGTCAACAATCCATCTTTTTATATGATCGTTGGCAAACGTTGTTGGCTTGGTCGCCTCCAGTGCCTGGGCCTGGGTCTGGCCTGCTGCCAAGCCAGACAGTGTTGATCGGAAATTCTCGCCTACGAACCCGCCGGGTGACAACGTAGAAAAACAAAGCAACAATGAAAGAACCAAAATTTTAGGTAGGCCGAGGTTGAGTATACGTTTGATCAATGGATCTCTACGTCAACCAGTTAACCAGTTGCTGAGCTTTATTTATTTATTTACTTAGTATTTTTTTTTTTTTTGCTTTTATTATTATTCACTGTTTGTTATCGGTAAGTCGATCATAAAAATCGATCAGTTAAGGGCGCGCGCGCGTTTGGGTTAATAAGCTGAATAGGCGTATGACAATAAGCTATGTAATTATATGACATATCGCAGTTGAGAGCAAGTTGAGCCAGTTTCCAGGGGATTATGGATAGTGTGTGGGCGGGAGACAGGGAACTGGAATGTGCTCGTAATTGTGGCTGACAAATTGCAGTCAAAATAAGATAGATTACGCAAAATCTTATATTATATTAGGTAGGTATCTATGTATCTGTAAGGCCGCTGCTGGACAACCTGCAATGACAACTTGATGTTTGCGCCAACGCATATTGCCGCCAGGTACATATTTTTTTTTAAATTTTATATAAGTTTGCTGACTAAGTGACGGAGTGACGTAGTGACGGGTTTGGCGGCTATTTGTTGTCTTTTAATTAGCATGTCATGTGTGTCAGGTTGGCCTTTCGCTCCTGCGCGCCTTTCGAACAGCCACGCCTCTACAGGTTGCCGCAAAATGCATTTCGTTTCATGACTTGCACTTAATTCAATTTACTTTTTAAATATTTTTGTATTATTTTTTATTTTGGTTGTAGTTTTGCCTGACTGACTGACAGCCGCTCCTGCAATGATCGGCGCTTTTTGTCTGGCAGTTTACGCGGAATTGAGCTAATATCGATGACTCTACAAAGCGCTCCCTTGACTGCGTCCCGTGTGTATTTATTAGCCACCACTCAAAGTGGACCACTTGACGGGGTTTTTGTGTTTGACTTCGACTTTGCCTTTTTTTTATTTTTATTTTAATAAGCGGTTTGTTGCCTCTCTTTCTTGGTATTTTTCAATTAGCCGCCTTGGAGTCCGGGCCTAATACACATAACCCGTAATCTAGTTGTTGCTTTAAGTTCGCATTTTAATTAATCCTACAAATGGCCAAGAAAATATGGCAAGCGCCATAAATTAAAACCCATTAGGACAGGTGTGTGCGCTGGAAAATTTGCGTGTGTGGACAGCTAAAATGCTACTGTGGTGTGCCTGGCATATAAATGGAAGATGTTTAACTTGGAGACAGCTTCCAGAACAGGCCAACGCAATGTAGTCATAGTACATGGTACTAGGTTGCATGCAACCAACTCGTGCAAGTGGGCTGAGCGTGAGAGTGGGCTGGCAGCCTGACTGAGTTGGTGTTTGGCTTGTAGTTGGTCAGACAGAAGTTCCAGAGTAGAATTGTTGCATAAAGTTTCCAGCTAACATAAAATATGTTTGTTTACCTGCTGGGTTCCGGCCAAGGCTGCATGGGCCAAAAGAACTGGTTCAACTTTGATTTAGGATATTTCGGACAAACGTCTTGTAAGAAATAAATATAAAATATAATACGAACGTTTTGGTTCTTTATGAAAATGATGCATTGAATTACGGAAGCTAAGGCGCCGAAAACTGGTTCAATTTTTCTATAGTCAGCTATAAGAAATATTGTCCAAATTTTGATCAAACTTCTCATACTTGTTAAATCTAATCAAAATGCAACTGACATCAATTTTGACACGATATTTTTTATTTTATACTAGCCGGCCTCCGGCACGCTCGCTTCGCTCGCTCGTCTAGATCTTTATTTTCCTCCAATGATTTATTTTTGTGGCGAATTCACGAAATTGTGCAAATATTGATCTGATCATATGTATTTTATACAGAAATCAAAACATGAATTGTAAGCAAAAATCTCAGAATTCCTTTCTTCTTAAGAAAACTTTCTTGGAAAGGAATAACTAAATCAATATTAATTTCTAAAATTGATGAAATTGTAAATTATCCTACCGAGTTTTTAAATTCACTTGATTTGCCAGGAATGTTAAGAGTGCAACCCTTATCTCTTAGGGGTATGAAAAATAGATGTTGGCCGATTCTCAGACCTGCCCAATAAGCACACAAAATTTCATGAGAATCGGTCTAGCCGTTTCGGAGGAGTATGTTCACACAAAAACCAATATTCACAAAAATGCGAATATCTCACGAACCAATTCACAACCTCCGCATTGACCTCTAACACACGCAAAAATCAGATTTGAACACCGATAGCACGTAAAACATAAGTTTCTTCTTATATATAAAATTCTAGTTTCACAATGTTAGTTACCATACTCCTCCGAAACGGCTGGACCGATTCTCATGAAATTTTGTGTGCTTCAATAAAATAAAATTTATAACTTTATAATTTTTGTGTTTCCTTTCGACAAAAACAATTAACTAAAAATATTAGTTAATCTGACAATGTACACAATGCCAACCTAAATTAAAAAAAAAAAATTGTATTGGAAAATCAAATTGTCCTTTTTAGTATTTTCGTCGCAATTTTGCTATGTTTTTTCAACCCAAAATAATCTTTGGACTTCCACGAACATTTCAAGACCAAAATTAGCCAAATCGGTTGACCCGTTCGTGAGTAAATAAGCTTCGAAGGAACATAACATTGTGACACGAGAATTTTATATATAAGATTAGTCTACACATTTTCTATCAGCTTTACGTTTGAAAGATGCGATAAAATGGAATGACCAAGATTTTGATCATGCACATGCAAAGATCCCACTTATTCCCGAAAGCACAGACTACTGCATACCGCAGGAACGTTTCACAACCATAAATTTATATATAAAATAATTATTTTTGGTATCTATTAAAATTGGTTTTTGTTTATTCTTTTTTATTGTAAAGAAAACCGCACCCAAAAACTATTTTAAGAAAATTTTAGAATATGTAATTTTTTAGTTCAACATTTTCTATTTTTATTTGATAGCTGATTACTGTTTAAATTCATTATATTTATTTTATTTAATTTATATATCGTCTTGCATACTAACCGATTACTGTCTAAATTCGTTCACATTTGCATACTAGCGATTTTTAAACATATTTAATAAACCTAATTTCCCAACACTATTACCTTTAATGAAAACTAATTTCTAGTTCAAACATCTTCCAATTACTGGCTATCAAAAGTTATTCTGCCGCCACTAATGCCCAAAACTTTCGAAGCACCCTTTAAAACTAAATATCTGATTCCCCGTTCATAAGTACTGTTGAGTTTTACTCATTCTAAAAATTATGCCATATCAGAAATGGACTTTTAAGTTGATTTGATTATTGTGTAATCAAAAGCCCAGCAAAAATATAATGCAATATTTAAGTGGGTATAATTTTCGGTTACCTTTTATGACCGACATTAAAATCAAAAGCCCGTAATTTGTTGCTCCGAGATTTATCAACGTACATGCCATAAAGTAACAAATAAATTTAAATACTAATAATAAAAAGTATAAAGCAGCAGCGCACGCATTGTGGTGAGTAGCATCTTCCAAAGGATACCAAGCAAGGACTCACTGTGCCTCACTTTGGCTCACTTTATGGCCAGCAATTAAATGGCCTGCCATTTGTTTTATAATAATGCCAAGTGCGAGCCGGAGCCACATCAGCGATAAGCACAGTTTTATTATTATCCTTTATTTTTTTTGGTTTTTGTTTATATTTTTTGTTGTTTTTTTTTTGTATTTTGGGGCACACATTAGAATAGGCAACTCTCACAGGGAGCCCAGAAGACAAGGCAATAAAAAAGTCGCAATGCGCCATAAAAACAGTTAAAAGTCAAGACAAAAGTAATACTCACACCAATACACACACACACACAGACCAACACCAACTCACACACACACACACTCTCACCTACACACACACACACATGCGGCAACTTGGGAGTCGTTAAATGTACGCCAGTGTACAAATTAAGCCTTTTTCTACATAAACAAACAAACAAGGCGCATATCCTTTAATGTTGCTCAAATAGAGGGTCTATTTTTTAAGAGGTTCCGTTTTGTTGAGAACGATTAAGCGGTTATAAATTGTTCAGAACTGGCAATGCTGTCATGATTTCAGCTCAACTAAATTTTAGATTTCCACATAAATAGATTAAAGACTTGCTTACAATATATTCGGGAATCCTTGCCGGGATTCTATATGTCAACAAATTGATTCCAAATATGTTGAAAAAATTTGACCTCTACTTCTGCTGACAGTACATTTCAGCAAAATAGCTTAAAACAACAAAAGCTGATTATGATCTTATTTCGGTTTGAAAAATTATACCAAGATGGGATCTGCATTTGACTTAAAAACCGTCAAATATTCAGAAACAATATAAAGTGTTTTTTTGAGTAAATGTTTTTTTGAGGTCATCCAAAGGTGACTTTCCAACAGAAATGCAACAAATTGCAAGAAAGATTGCACTAGCCTAAAAATTTAAGGTCATCGAGTGAAACTTTTTATAAATGTGGTTTTTAGAGTAATTTTGCGTCGAGAAACACGACAATGGCAACCTTTTTTTGTCCTAAGCACCGTTTTCAAGATATTTTCGGAAAATATGTTGTTGGTCAATTGATTTAGTTATTCGTATCGACATTAAAGATGATTAGATCGAAAGGTATTGATGTACTCTTTACAGTGATATTATAATATGTACAGGCTATTACACAATTTATAGAAGTTACAAATGAATGGTCTACCAGTAGATTATAGCGCCTACCTGCAGATAGACAGAATAAGGTCTTCGCCATATTTATAGATAGGCAGCATCTTATTAGACTGAATCGAAAATGCTTCTTGATAATCTCCCATAGAAGACTGCCTAATTGATACCATTCACTTGGGCCTGGCGAATAATTTACAAACAAGAGAATTAAATGAAATCCGCTTGAGTCCAGCTAAGCATTCGATTATCGATTACTTGATAAATAGTGTAAATTTTCAAAAAACAAAAGTTGTGAATATTGGCCACATATGCACAGACTATCAAAATCAAAGGGAACGATTTAAAAGAGAATTTTTGCTCTATTTGGAATATAATGGCAAGCATTGAGTATCGACATAGAGTATCGATAGCTGTGCCGAGTTGTGAGTTGTGAGACGAAAAGCCCTGAAAACTCGCCTTCAGAGGATATAAAATCTCTACGAACATAGAGCTGTCTCTAGCTAACTTTTCTTGCCCAAAAAGCATCGAAATATTCCTTATTCTTAGGGAGTCAGATTTCTATCAATCGGGATTAGGCTTAATTAATCAAAATCTTACCAATTTGTTATTCTAAAAGTTGCACACGCTAAGATATCTTAAATAATTGAGTCGAATTTAGTGCTTTTTTTTGGGAGACATAGGCCAAAGAGACTCTGGAGCACCTTATCTGCCTCTGCACCGCCTTATGCGCAACAAGACTGAATTGTCTAGGAAAATCCTAGCTTACCTCACTGGAAGACGTAGTCGACAGGGCACCTCAAAAACATTGTACACCAACCGCATCCTCCGGTTCCACGAAGGACTATGCAGTCTATGTGTGACTCCCCCGGGGTCAGCCGTTATAACCTAACCTGACCTAATGCTTTTTATCTGCGCTTGGTAGCTTATGGAAATGTTTTTAACTTGTGTAATAACGTCACAAAAAAGGCATCGTTAAAGACAAAAAAAAGTTCTGGCGGGATTGGGATATATATTTAATCCATTTTAATTTCTAGAAGAAATTTTGGGGCTGTTACAAAAAGTTTCCAGTGATCCCTGTCTAGGGCTACATGCTTGATTTCACTCTAGGTTTTCCCGGAGCTTCTGAGTTCGGCTTCAACCGGCCTTTTCCACGAAACGCAGGCGGCTTTGTCTACGGCTGCGCTTGATATTGGGGATTATCTATCGCCTGCTTTGCTAGATCCCTTGCCGGTTTCCTTAGAGTATGTCCAACTATATATATTTTCGACATGGAATTTCTTCTGCAATAGCAGAGTGCTTAGTTCTGAACCATAGGATGGGTAGCAGAAATTAAGAAAAAATGATAGGACGAAATAGTGTCATTATTATCCGTTTTGGCAAGGGCTGTATTTAAATTTCAATTTCTAAAACCTTTTTCCATTGGACCCCTATTAAAAAACACCCTATATTTATATAAATACATACAACTAATGCATAACAGTCAAATGGGGCTTACTACCCCACTCTGACCCCTTCACACTCCCCCACTCACACACACACACATACTTACACACCATGTGCAAAGTAGGTTGCGGAAATCGCACACAACATAAAACATTTTGAATGCCAAAGCAACGCACAAAACAAAAACTACAACAACAACAACAGCAACGAAACAAAAAACAAACATAAAATGAGCCGCAAAAAATGAGCATAAAAATGGCAGCTGGCAAAAGAAAATGGCGGCCCTGCACCCACACATTGGTGGCCATTGTACAGCATGCAGGATATTGGGTAAAAAGGATTAATGTGCCGTTTTTTGTTTTAATTGTATTGAGTGAGGGGCCTTTTGGAGTGGTGGGGGTCAAGTGCCCGTAAAATGCCCAAAAGCGGCAAGGAAATAAAACATGTAAAAAAAAAGTAAATAAAATATATTTTATGCCATAAAAATGTCACAGTCGCCTTGAGTTATGTGCACCCTTGTGGCTTGTGTGGCGCTCTGGTTTGTGCCCCAAATGTACCATCCCCCCTTTTTGTATTTGCTACCCTGCTCTATAAACAAATACCAGCACGAAAGAGCCAAGTAAGGCAGAGCAACCCTTTTGTTTTATTAAATTTATATATGGTTATAAGAGAATTTATTGCTATATTAGGTGTGTGTGTGTGTGTGTAAGGATATTTTGGCAGAGTATGCGCTTAAAGGCCTAATAGAAACTGTGCAGAGTGGTATAAAGCTGTTTGCCAGTAAACTTCAAAATATTAGATTAAAACCAAGGGTGCAACTCGTCAGAAGATTCAGCTAAGCATTGTAAGTCAGTGCGGCAGTTTTCTATCTGGTTCACAGTCCAAAAACAGTTCCTGAGCATGGACTTAATATACAGAGTTTTTAAGATGAAATTACATTCGATGTACTATTACTATACTATATTATTTTATATAATAGTCAGACTTTGCTTAATTACTTATTCGAAAATTGTGTAGAGTAAAGCGATGTAAAAAATCTGAAAAAAATTGTTCTTTACAAAATCGTATCGTCTGATGTAATATAGTCTATCTAACTAAATGTCTCAGTCCTATTATATATAAGAAAAGCTCATGTAAATAAATAAATTCTTTGAAAAATTCATGTGTTTGCAAGACGATATGTAAATTAAATAAAAAATAGAATAAAAGACGGTAATCGGTTATATGCAAAACAATATATCAAATAAAAATAGAAAATATTGAACTGAAATATAACATTTTCTAAAAATTTCTTTTAAATATTTTTTGGCTGTGGTTTTCTTAACAATAAAAACGAAAAAACAAAAACCAGTTTTTAATTTTAAAAATATTAAATAGACGCATACTATTTTAATTAATAATTACAAACTTTTTTCATGGAACGCTCTTTTATTAAAATAATTTTTTTTTTGATTCTTTGCACGATTTTTGAAGAGTTAATAATTGACTATTCCAATCCGATAACTATTTATCGTTTAATGTTTTCATTAAACAAGAATAATCGATTTAAAATATCTTATGAAGATTTTAGCAATTTTATTTTATGAGGCTGGAGTTTGAGTTGAGATAGCTATCCCAAAAAAAAAAATGTTGCAATCTAGTACTTATTTCTACCGATTACAGCGATTTTGTTTGGCTTCCCTTTGGTTGAAAAAGACTCTCAGGAACAAAATGCTGCCTCCAACGATTTTAAAAAACTAATGATGCAAACAGGCCCGTTGAGAGGTGGGGAATCAGGGACTTTTTCCACCGGGCCCGAAGCTCTCGGAGGGGCCCGGACTCGAGATCATTCGGGAAGTTTTTTGTATTTAGCAAGAAAACTAGATTTTGATAATATTATAATAGCTTTCGCCTTAGCTAAAGCACGGAAGGCGAAATTCTTATCATCTTGAAGGTTATTGTAAAACATATATAAGGCTAATTTAGTTAATAAAAATTCAAACTTCTTTGAGCTTTTTTTTTGTAAATCTGCATTGGAGTTTTATAAAATGCATTATTGTGATTTCATCAAGTCATCAATTCTCTAGAAATCCTTTCTATACTTTTTTTATGTTGATCTCTCACTTTTCAACAATTATACGTGTTTCAAAAATTAATGGGGGCCCGGATCCGACATTTTCCCCGGGCTCAGATATTCTCTCTATGGCCCTGGATGCAGATCAAATAAAATGGTTAAAACAAAATTTTACAAAATATTCGTTTTGTAGACTTAAAAACACTTTAAAAAAAAATATGAACATTTGTCAAACATTTTTTTTATATACAATTTTTTCTTACAAAATAATTGATAAAATATGATAAAATTTTTTATATATTTTTTTAAAATAAATGTTAGTTTTTTAAAACATAAATAATAAAATAAGATAAAATTTTTTTATATTTTATTTAAAATTAGATAATTTTTTAATATCAAAATTAAATTTTTAAGTTCAAAATTTAAAAATGAACATGATACCTTGTTACCAATATTTAAATTATAAAATTAAAATAATAATATAAAAAATTAACGATTACAGAGAGAAGACTTTTAAGGGTTGCTAATTTAATTATTATTTTTTTAGCTCTTTGAGATGAAGTGTCTTTTCATCAGGGCCGTCAGATATGAAAATCCAGGCCGGAAGGAAAATGTCCCTCTTTACCTTTAGCTTGAATTACGACAGTAATTGCACGAGGCCCCTGAGAAAGCTTTAGCCCCGGAAGAATCGCACCCTTTCTCCTCCCTTCCCATCTGGATTGCTTCCCATACACCACAAATATAAATTGGGTGTCAAATCTAGAACAAGAACAGATGTACAAAAGTACGCGAATTTTTTATGTCAAAGATCAAAATATTAAAGAAAACCCAAGTCCGGCTTAAGATCGATTTCCGTTTTGCAATATAATACAAAAACTCAGAGTTGCTAAAGATAAATATTTCTGTCAAAGACAACCTGAGACCCACTTCAAATGTGATCGATAAGGAATATTTTTAGCTCAGTGATTTTTTTGTCGCAAAATCTGCTATTCCCCTGAATTTCATTTCTATAGCAAATGTCGCACCAGACTTTCTGGCATCCAGCTTACAAAGACCAAGCTGCATCCAAACTCTACACCAGATACAGCCGCATTGATAGGCAAATCCTGCGCTTAAGTATTCCAGCATCCAGCGTTTTCTGTAGAAATCTGATATTACTTAGGCGATTTTCCGCCTAATGTCCAGGCACAACAATCATACTCCAGATATGATCAAAGGCAAACGCCCAACATGATAAGCACTTGTCTGATCGACAATCTACACCCAAAAGCATTATCAAAACTCAAGAATCAGCATAAGAAAAAAAAGGAAGAAAAATGTTGTGATCTCTTAGAGTGCCGCCGATAATAATCGGCAATGATGATATGCACAATTCGGCTTTCGAGCTAATCCTGACGCCGCCTCAACGCCCTGTCTATGTCTGCTGCTGTGGCTTTATGCTAATGATCTTGCAACAAAACTAGACCAAGTGAACCCACTGCTGCATGAGCCAGGCGGCACAGTAAGCGGCAAACCACTCAAATCGCTCATTGTCCAAGGATTGTTCCATCAAAAATTACTTTTGTTCTACCGTGCCTAAATATGCCAAATCTGTTTTGCCGCCGCCATTGTGTTTGTTGTGGCTCTCGTCCAGTGGTCAGTGGCTTTGGCTGGAGTGCGAAAAAAATCTCTTAATCGGCACTGGCGACAGCATTCAATGAGTTTTGAGATTTCTCAGACACACTGTGCCCGCGGCCGGCCCGGGCACTTGAAACATGACAATATCAATTTGTACGTACAATGGCCTAATCTGATAATCAGTGCAAACATGTCCTTTGTGTCCATTGTGCGTAAAACAATGCAAACGGCATAGTTGTGCGCCAGGATTAACTATGGTCAGACTGTGTTGTCCAAAACACGAAAAAAATACAGTATGTAAAATCGAGTACTCAAAATTATATATGCATATGATGTGCCAACGATGCGCTGGAGTTGGCGCCGCCTGTTGGCCCACAGCCAAGTTGAGAGCCAAAAACAAAACTGGCAGCCATTAAAAAGCCCCATAATAAACTTAAAACAATGCACTGGAATTCATTACGCCCAAAAATGGTGGCAACCGCCGCTGACCACCAACCCAGAGTGGAGTTCATTATGCAGCCTATTAAATGATTAATGCGCGTTTTATGTAAAAAGTTTAAGTTGTTGCTTCTTGCCACCACAAATAAAATCAAAAAGAAGTGGGACCAGGTTGTAGTAGGAATGACGCACTAATGACTAGCAAATGCTCTCTCTATCCTGCACTACTTGTGACAAGTTTTCACATCGAGTTTTTATGCGATTTGGACGCGCTGAGAATAGTAAGCTCAGTGGTCGAAATATAATAAAAAAAAAATTTTTTTCAATTTATAATATTGGCGTACGAAAGTCGGGTGCGGACGACTTTGGGATACCCTGAACCACTGCTTGCAATAAAATCCAGTTCCTTTATAAAAATGGCGTACGTAAAGTCGGGCGCGGACGACCTTGGGATACCCTGTACCACTAGCTTGCAATAAAATCCGTTTCCTTCACAAAAAACCAAAAACAGAAGAATTTTTAAGCAAACATTTTTTTTGACCGATCGTTCCTATGGGAGCTATATGATATAGTCAACCGATTTCAATCAAATTTGACACAGTGCTTAAATACCTTTAAAAAGATCTGAATGCCAAATTTATTTCAAATATCTTTACAAACAAACGAAACCCATCAAATTTTTTATAAAAAACGTGTTTTTGGACCGATTGGTCCTATGGGAGCTATATGATCTAGTCAACCGATTTGGATTAAATTTAGTTCAGTGCTTAGGAACTATAAAATACTCACGAATATTAAATTTGGTCCCAATATCTAAACAAACAAACGAAACACAACAAATTTAGTTAAATAATCAATTTATTGGAAAATCGGCCCTATGGGAGCTATATAGTATATATATATATATAGTCAACCGATTTTGTTAAAATTTGTCACATTGCTTAAGTGCTCCAAATAATTTACTAAACGCCAAATCTAGTTAGCGATATCTTTATAAAAAAATTAAATATAGCGAATTTTTGTATAAAAAAAGTTATTTTGGCCGATCGGTCCTATGGGAGCTATATGATATAGTCAACCGATTTTGATCAATTTGGGTACAGTGCTTGGAAACTATAGGCTAATAAACTTTCGAACGCTAAATTTGGTTACGATATATTCATAAACAAGCGAATTATCCATCTAAAACTTTTATTTTTGTCGAGGTCGTCTGAAACATCCCTATGGAAGCTATATAATTTAACCCTGATATCAAAAAAATAAAATAAACTTGTCTCCTATGGAATAATATGGGATCTAATGTGAAAGTTTGGTTACTCTAGCTCTTACTATCTCTGAGATCTAGGCGTTTATACGGACAGACAGACAGACGGACATGATTATATCGACTTCTCTATTCACCCTGATCATATTTTAGGTAACTTTTGGATGTATCCGACGTCTCCTTCTATATGTTACATACATTTTCGGCTTGCACAAACTTAATATTCCGTTTGTACCCTATGGTACAAAGTATAAAATTTATTTATAAGAAAATTTTACCAAAAAAAAATGTAGGTACTTTTACAATTATATACAAAATATAATAGGAATTTAAAGAATTAATGTGCCCCAATATCAAAAATGTTTCTGTTTGTGTTCCTTTTAGTCAACTGTCTAATTTTCTGTACAAAAAAATGTTCTGAATTACAAAGAGTCTCAAATTTAAATTCTTTATTTGGACGAAATTTGAAATTCGTCTTAACTTGAAGTAGATTTCATTCCCAGCGTTTTGTTTTGACTGGTATTCTATAATAGAACTTTCAGCTACAAAAAGATTTAAAAAAATTTACATAACTTTTTTTTTTTTTTTTTTTTTTTACGTATCTACAAGTTGGGCGTCTACTTAATTTCGCTAAAAAAGGAAAATTTTTAATCGACCCCATCACTTTGCGTAATTACCTCAAATCTGGCACAGCTAAGGACCAAAAGGTCTATGCTAGGCTGCACTCTGTTGTGGCCGGCCAGTAACCTAACCTAACCTAACCTACTTTATTTATTGAATCTTCTCGAATAGAGACTAACAATAAGTGTTCAAATCTTATTATAATAACTTAACTAACAGTCTGGTGTGACTGTATTTGGATTTATTGCTGGGTTGGAAATCAATTTACATAACTAAAATAATAACCGATCCCAACCTTTTAGAAAAAATTATTTTATAGGTAAAAAATTCTTTGAAAAAATTTAGTTTTTGAATTTGACGCATGCTGGTTTGTTACAAAAAGTGCATTCCACTTTTGAACATTTTTGAAACCATTTTGTTGACCCGAAAATCTCATTAAAAAATTTCCGTCTAAAGTTAAAATAAGCATCATCTTCATAAAATACATTAAATATTTCCATATTTTTCAGTATGCTCCTTCAACATGGATAAAATTGATTTATTGAAAAAATATTTCCCATAAAAAACGAAAATTTGGTAAGTTTTTTATAAAATTATATGAAACAAACATTTTTATTTTTTTTTCTAAATATATCTCAATTTATAATACATTTTCTAAAATTATGTAAATTTTATATTAAGTGAAAAATTAAATCTTGATAAAAAAATATTCAATATTGTAGATCACTTAACAAAAGAATTTTTTAATTATCTTATATATAAAATTCTCGTGTCATAATGTTAGTTACCATACTCCTCCGAAACGGCTTAGACCGATTCTCATGAAATTTTGTGTTCCTATTGGGTAGGTCTGAGAATCGGACTACATCTATTTTTTATACCCCTAAGTTATAAGGGTTGTCCACACGCTAACATTTTTTTTTTTAGTTTTTACCATACTTCTCCGAAACGGCTGGACCGATTCTCATGAAATTTTGTGTGAAATTACCTAGAAATAATTTATATGACAAAAAAAACAATGCTTGTCGGGTCAGCTAGTTATTTATATTAAGAGATTAAAGCCTAGATTGAGCGAAAAAATGTATGTCATAGAAATTTTAACCCCAAAAGATATTTTTTTAATTTTATTATAATATTAAGAAATGCTCAAATGCTCTTCATATTTTCTCTGCAGAACTATACATAAATTATGTTTCGTGGTTTCTGTTCTTAGAACTAATTCTAAATTCAACTTTTCTTCCGGGGATTTGTTTACCGCATTACAAAACAAGAGTTCTATTGAACCCAGACCCCAGATTAAGCCAAGAATTATTTGTTTTTTACAAAAATTCAAGCAACTTGAATTTGATTATACTGACGATTCTTTTCAAATTTTGAACGGGGCTTAGCTGATGTCTAGGGTTTCCATTTATTTTAACAAATGAGGAATAAAGAATCGTTGGTATAGCTAGGACATTTGGAAAAGCATACTCCAAAAATTCCAGACCGCCAAGGTTCGCCCAGATACCTCGTGAGGGTTTCATAACCCGTATTCGGATTCCTAAAGCAATATATTTTTTATATGGCTGCCTAATAACATAATATCAAAAAACTCGACATATTTTTATACCCTGTACTTAGAGAACAAAGGGTATACTAGTTTTAGGCAATGTATGTAACGGACAGAAGGAGGCACTGCAGACCCCAAGTCCTTTATACCAAAATGCTTATCATAGCCTCGAGTAGCGATTGAGCCATGTCCGTCCGTCTGTCCGAATGAACGTCTAGATCTTGGACTATAGAAGAGCTAGAAACATCAAACTTAACCAGCTGTACGCATATTTCCTCAAAAGATGAAGTTTTTTGAATCATGTCAATATCTTTCCACGATCCCCCCCAGTAGATTTTCGCGGTTTTTTCATATGTCATCACAATCGGTAAATATTTTCAGAACTTATAGGTATAAATATCGAATTTCACCAAAAACAAATAAATTCCGCTTGGAAAGTTCTTAGTAGAAGCATCCTGAAAAAAAATTTTCGGTAGAAAAGGTACAGGGTATTCCACTGTCGGTTACCGCCTCGACTGTACCATATTTTTTTTTCGAAGAGCGGTTTGTTATTGTTTTTGAGTTTTTATAGGGTCAGCATCCGCATCGGAGGTCAAAATATACCAACATGCCAGGTTTCTAAAATAGTTTTCAAATAACTTCGCTTTATTGGGTTTTCAATGATATTTATAAACAGAATTTTTGGACTACGGATTCGGAGTCTGCAGATTCATACACATATCCATATGGACAGCCCTGTACTTTTACAGCAATTTTTTTTTTGGTCCTGTAAAATATTTCAATTAATTTCTAAAAACCTAACGAAAAGCATTTAAGACAGAAGATTTGTGACTTCTTATGCTTCCAACTCTTTTGGTCTTAAAGACAGATAGACTGAAGGACACGGCCAAATCTTTTTTTAGAGTCGTTCCCCAAGTGAATATGCCTTAAAGGATCCTATTTATTTGCTTCTAGATATTACACAACAATTTTGGAAACACAAACTTAATATACCCCTTATCCTTTTATCGCAGTGTATTAAAACACAAAGTAAACATATAGTTATGGCTTTTAAAGGGCTTGAGTAAAGTTGTTTGGCCATAAAACAGCGCAAGATGATCGCTGCATGTAAAATGACTTCCAGACTATATGACTCTCCGACTCTCCGACCGAGGAACTGATTTACGGACTGACTAAATGATGAACTGATCGACTGTCAATCAAAGGTGGCTGCAGGCCAGGGCTGCGCACATAAAAATGATCGACAACAATGACACTTTGGGCGGCAGGAATGTCGCGGATAAGAATCTACAGTGAACACACAGACGCGCGTACACACGAACGAACACGCGCTTATAGAGGCATCAGTGAGCGCCAGGAAATCGTTCATTTATCATACTATGATGTCTTGGGCTTGTTTGGACTCAACCCGCTGATCTTAGTCAGCTACCTAGAGGGCGATAGAGAAAGACAGACAGCGTGGGTGTGACCAGGCACAGTGGGATTTAATTTATTGTGGCTTAGGTTAAACAAATCGTATCAAATTAAAATCAAAATCATAACAAATGTATTTGCAGCCGCAATTAATGGGCCTGCAACAAGCCGGCTGAGGGTTGTGTCAGTAGCTCGCTATCTGCTTGCCCCTTTTTGTGGCACTGAGGGTAGCTGAGATGCCATCAAAAAACCGCAAATTGACTTGTTTGTTGTTGTTGGCTGTTGTTGTTGTTGTTGATGCAACCAATGTAGAAAACTCCCCACGAATTAGTTGCATAATTGTGTCATAAAACCAAATGTGCCAAATGTTACAAAACTTTTTCCCTTCTCACATTGTTGTCAACAAAAACAAGAAACTCAATTGTTATTTTATTGCCACAGATACATGCAACAAAAAAGGTGACAAAAGATACACAAAGAGAGAGAGAGAGAGAGTAGGAAAATATCAATTGCATTAATTGCATTTGAAAAACAAAAGCTACGGGATACCAAGCTCCGAGAATGACAATTGCATATGCTCCGATTTTGAAATTGAAGCTCTTTGGAGAACTCCAAAAGGGTGATTACTAGTACGTAAGGCACTTTTAGTGTTATTAACTGTGGTTTTTTTATCTTTAAACCGGTTTTGAGTTTCATTGAAATAAAATAATTGAGCTTACAAAGGATTAGATCCTTCCTTATATTTCGTTGTGATTTTAGAAGCGTCCATTTAATTCTGTAAATACTTTTTAAAGCTCACGAAAATCAGCCATTAAATCGCCATTGCCTGGAAGTCAGAAATGCTAATTACAAAGGATTACAGCCTTACAATATCCTTTAATCTGATTTTAGAAACCTGTTTTTAATTTTGTAAATACCTTTTAAAGCTCACGAAAATCATCCATATAATCAGCATCGCCTGGGACTCTATAAAAGCATAAATTTAGCTAAAACTGTGAAATACGAATTTTTATTGTAGTTTAGTTTTTTAACATTTTTTTTTTTTATAAAGTTCCATGAACTTCTTTTAATCCATACGTAATACGTAATACACTCACATTAGTGGGAGAACGTACATGCCCAGGAGCTTGTTTCTCTTACCGGCCAATGCATACATTCACATTATATTTGCGAAGAAGTTTCTTCCTTCATGCTACAGAAGCTACATAGTCCACTATCCACTATGCCAATTTTGTTTAAGAGGCTGCGGAGACAACAATGTCCTGTCAGTAGGTCCGTCAGGATTCTCACGGTGTTCTTCCCGTGCGTTATCACGATCTTTAACCTCTTACGGTTGTAGTTGGAGAGGAGGGTTTTTGATTGTTTAAGCCCTGGGATCTGCGCCCAGTGAAGCAGTCGTTTTTTATTCTCCTCTATTCTCAGTAGGTCCCGCACCACGTGGCTAACAATTTTACAGTGTGGTTCAGGACCGATTAGCGGTGTAACCGCACCGGTTCTGGCAAGTTTATCTGCCAGCTTATTTTCAGGAATATTGTAATGTCCTGGAGCCCATCTAATCGTGAGTTTATTCCTGGATCCTAAATTATGTACTGACGTTCTCACTTCTTTAACTAGCCTTGATGTGATCTTGTCTTTGCTTAATCCCTTTATTGCCGCTTGATTATCAGACAGGATGGAAACATCCTTGTCATGGTAGTTCTTTTGCGGATTGAATTCTGCACATCCTCCAATAGCATAGACTTCAGCTTGGAAAATGCTGGTGTGCCTGCCTGGAGGTTTTTAATATTTGGTCCTGGGTCCTACTACTCCCAGGCAACTTCCTTGATCATTGAGTGATCCGTGTATGTACAACTTTATTGTGTGTGGTTTCATAGGGTGAACTGCCGCAAGAGAGGTCGAAGCCTCTTTTGATGTAATTGAAATCAGTAAGGACCTTATTTTATATAAGAGGATTATCTAAAGTCAGTTCAAATTTGATCCACTCGTAACTGTTGTACTAAACTTTATAATTTTTGCAAAACTTTTTTAGTGTAGTCTATCCGTCAACTTTAAGGAACTACTTTTTGGGAGATTTAAGCAACTTTAAAAAAGAGGCATTGAAACCAAGCACCAATCATAGAACTTAATGGTACTCCTTATCTGGCAAGAGGTTTGTCCATATATTCTAAATCAGGCCTTAATCATGAAATTAGCAAAAGACAAAGTCTTACACAACTTTAGACTTTCTTTATCCTAATTCCAATGATAATTCGATTAACATTGGGGTACAAAGTTTTTCGTTTATAAGACAATATGTTCCTCACAGTTCCCGGTAAATAGAATAATAATGCAAGAGGTTGGTGGATGTCCACCTAAATGTAGAAAATTCCTTATGAGTTTTATTTATGCTCAGTCCTTACTTTTAAAGAAGACCTCCCCAATTAAGAAGTTGCGTCCCTATTTTAGGATACACTTAGCCAAAAACTTCGTTGTGATAAGGTTAAAACTAGCCAAACTGCATAAAAACCTTTCAGAGGAGGCATTATACATAGACCACCTAAGCGACCGGCATGAACCCATCCAAATGCGCTACCGGACCTAAAAAATTAAATTTCTTTGTTAATTTTTAGAACAACCCTATGAAAATATACTACTGTGTCTAAAAACTAGTCGGAATTAGAAAATAATTTATTCTTCGAAATCAATTTCGTCCCCTACAATATAGTTTCGCAGTCCACGATGCATGTCAAAAAGTCTTCTTCCGTTGTTCCGGTATAGCCTTCTCGTTGAATGTATTCAATCGACTCAAAACGGTTTCCTCGGAGTAGGCTTTTGAGTTTTGGAAATAGCCAGAAGTCATACGGAGCCAAATCATGTGAATAAGGTGGTTACGGAACGATATTGGTTGCATTTTTGGCGAAAAAGTCACGAATCAGTGCAGTGTGAGATGGCGCATTACCGTGGTGTAAAAACCAAGAGTTGTCTTTCCGTAAATCCGGAAATATTTTTGTTTTACAAATCGGTTTGATAAAAAAAGAATTACCCACATTGTACTTGATCTATTCGGGTTCAATTAACGACAGATCTACTTTGAAATGAACTTTGATTTTGCTACAATCTAATCTATATATAATATAATTCCGTACTTGTTGCTTTTAATGCAAATTTCGGAAAATGTACATAGACACACTTATTTTGTCTATAAGCGTAACAAAAATATATCTTACGAAACATTTTTAAGTTCCAACCCCTTCCAACCGCCCACTTAAAAAGACCTACCACGTGGTATACACCTCACCGGATCATACTCTCCAGTCTTTGTTCTTTGTGTAATTAAAACTTAAACCGCTTTTTGTTTTGCAAGCAGCACTTGAACCATTGTTCTCCCAACCCAAAAGTTCAGACCACCCCAACAGCGCTACCCTACACACTCCACACGTCTCAGGGGAAAGGAGCGGGGTAAAAAAAATAACAACCAACTCAAGTGTTTTCATTGTGAAAATTCCAATAGAGAGCGTGCGACTTCTTTGGTAAAGCGTAGGTATTGTTAAAAAGTTTCCAGGCGGACCACCCCATGACACGGTCTGTGTGCAGCAATGCCAGGAGCGAACCCAAATGGTTTGCCAGGCACGCGCGTTGCAGCACTTGAACTCCAAGCACCAAGTTGCCTCATTTTAGAGCAACTGAAGCGCTCAAGTGTGCCAATATGTTGCCGAACCATGAACCCAACACATGCCACAAGATCTTGGAACATGTGCAGTTCGCATAATTCGATTTTTAGTGCGTGTTTGACAGCGCACTGAAAATTGTTTGCCAACTTATTTATTTATTGGAGGAGCCCAGAAACATACAGTAGCTTTCAGAAGGCTGGAACCACCGCTGGGTTGTGGAGCATAAATTTTGTAAAAATTCCCAGAAAAAATGTTGTGATAATTTTTTTTTTAATAATAATTTATGTAACCCAAGTGAAGCTGAATGAAGTCAGTTCCCAACAACAATCGATACTACCTGGCTACTTTTCACCTGTAACTTTATATATAGTAAACTCTGTATATAAATCATCAATGCAGATGCAGCAGCAGCAGCCCTATCCTATCTATAGAGACAATAGCTAGTCTTAAAATCTACCAAAATAAACGCCCGCAGCGCCGGACGAACTACATGACCCTAGTAGGCTCACTCTCTACGCCTTCCCGCTTGTTGTTTTTGTTGCGGCTGTGACGAAATATTTAGTCGAAAATATTGTCCCTAATGCTGGCGCCAGACAAGTCTTATGCTGATGATGATGACAGACTTAGGCACCGTACACAAAACAAATCCAACCTGTCACACTAACGACTTCTGCGAAGACAATAGTCAGAGCCAGTGCCCAGACTCAGTCAGACCTAGGCCCATAACCAGGCCCAGAACCTGACTACCCAGGCCCTTGACCAGTCCCTGGCTCAGTCAGTGAGCCCGGCCTGGCCAAAAGTGTTGCACTAGTTTTGAGCTGTTAGTTGTCTTTAAGACAAAGGACCAAAGCGGCGCTTTGTTTTTCCTGCTGTTTTGTGTATATTTTATGTTGCAATTCCTTTGTTCCGAACACTTGCCGAAGGCAGGGTAATATTTTTATTACGGCTTGTACAAATTTATGAAATACAAATACAAATACGTAAGTAGCTTGGATTGGCCTGGCCCAGTGCAAAGTGCTGGCAAGAGTTATGACCCGGCGCTAAGGTTGTAAAAGGCATTCGACAAGTGCATCGCATCTTAGGCAGGGATTTTATAGTACTACTGAGCTGGTGAGCGCAGAGCAGGATGGAAAGCAGAAGAGAGAAATTTCTGAGTTTGGAAATACAGCAATCAAGTTCGAAAAAGTAAATATTAAAACTAAAACTTCAAAAATTTATGCTTATTATCATTTTAAATGTAATGAAATGCTAGCTGAGTACAGATTCAATCAAAATTTTCATACCAAACTCAGCACAAAAGAGGTTTGGACCTCTATGCGCGGCAGTTTACCCTATGAAACCACATGCCATAAAGTGATCAAGGAAGTGGCCTGGAAGAAGTAGGCCCCAGGACCAAATATTATAAACCTCAATGCAGACACACCAGCATTTTCCAAGCTGAAGTCTGTGCTATTGGAGGATGTGCAGAATTCAATCCGCAAAAGAACAACCATGACAAGGATGTTTCCATCCTGTCTGATAATCAAGCAGCAATAAAGGCATTAAGCAAAGACAAGATCACATCAAGGCTGGTTAAAGAAGTGAGAGCGTCACTGGATAATTTAGGATCCAGGAATAAGCTCACTATTAGATGGGTTCCAAGATACAACAATATTCCTGGAAATGAGCTGGCAGATAAACTTGCCAGAACCGGTGCGGCAACACCGCTAATCGGTCCTGAACCACACTGTGGAATTGGTAGTCACGTAGTACGGGACCTACTGAGAATAGAGGAGAATAAAAAACGACTGCTTCACTGGGCGCAGACTCCACGGCTTAAACAATCAAAAACCCTTTCCAACTGCAACCGTAAGAGGTTGAAATTCATGGTAACGCACGGGAAGAACACCATGAGAATCCTGTCGGGCCTTCCGACGGGACATTGTAGGCTACGCAGCCACTTAAACAAAATTGGCATTGTGGACTATGTCGCTTCTGTAGCATGGAGGAGGAAACTTCTTCGCAAGTATAATGTGAATGTATGGCACTCGCCGGTAGAAGAAACAAGCTCCTGGGCATGTACGTTCTCCCACCGGAGATGGTTGTTACTATGAGTCCAAACAAAATACTGCAATGCATGCAGGCCCTAGGACTTTTGAAAAAGCTCTTGGCCATGAAGGGGGTACAATAGATCCACGTGGGTCGCAGTACATTTATATACCCAATAATAATACCAGACATTCAGATAGCTATGATTGAGAAAAAAATAATTTTTTCGGTAATGAGACTGGCATGACCAATCCCCAATTGTTGCATCAGGTTGGACCCACTGACGAACGATCCCTCCCTCATTCAATGCTGATTATAAGTTATAAATAACTTATGTTCTGACACTTCGGCCTATAAGTACAGTCTACAATACGTCAATGCCGGATAGAGTCATCAATGATTTTTATTTTGGATTTCCTAATTTGTGTAGATTTATCAAGTTGGAAGCCACTTCAAACCACTTGAAAACTTTCCAAATCTCGGCTAGATTAACAAACACACCCCTTTTAGCAATTTATGCAGAATGGTCTCGAAACAAGCTTTAGTAACTAAAAGTCTAAAATAGGCAACAGTCAGACCACTTGGCAAAGTGCTTAGCACCTTGGCGCCCTTATCAGCCAAATCTTTACCCACTTTTCAAATATATTTTTTTTTTTGGTGCGAAGCAGTCAAGTCGACATGCCAATGGCGGAGGCCAAGCTGACATGCCATCTGCAACTATCTATCAAATACAGGCAGCCATAGCTTGTCAGTGATTAGATTTCCAACTCTCAAAACTCAAATCAACAACGATTCCGATTTCAACGACTCAACTCCAACAAAAGCACCAAAATCGAAACAAAAAATTATAAAAAATTGCTCAATTGCTGCTGATTAGACTTTGTTTTCAATTTGTCTGTCAGTACGACGGCCACAAAAAAAAAGTTTTTAATCAAAATTGTACAGGAAATCAAAAATCAGTTGAAAAATAAAAATCACAGTTTCTTATCGTGATGTTTTCTAGCATTTAAACTCACATGCCCCACAGCTACTGCTGCAAGGCGTCAATGGGTTCTCTTATATATATCTCTACCTATGTACTATAAACGATAGTTAGTTTTTTTTTTGGTTTTTATTTCTGTCTGGTTGATTGTTTAAACAACAAAGTTGGTTTTGGGTTTGGTCCGTCCCGTGTAATTTGAAGAACTCAGTAGCTATGAAATCAATTACGCGATAAAGATTTGACAGCACAAGCGCAGCACTGTGGCAGTCGATAATTAATTTTAACGCTTTATCACCAGCATGTGGTGCACAGTGGTGCAGCGGTGGTGGTAAGTTGTTGGTGGCTACGGCGGGGGCGTGTGTGCTAAGAGGTGTGGTCTTTAAGAGATAGCTGCTGATAGCTGCAGACAAGCAGTCAAAATTTATATGATTTGATTGAAGTCGTTTGCGTCTTTTTTAGAATTCTCTAAGCTGCACAGTGACACAAAATGCTATAAAAAACGTTTACAATTTGCTTTATGTTTATGACTGGTAGGTTGGTTGGTCGGAGCTACGAGATGTTTCCCATGATATGCAAACGAACTCAATTATTTATTTTATCACAAATGATTTTCTTATCAAATCTAGAAATCGCCTGAGCGTCATCTTCACAGCACAACAAAAACAAAACCAAATCCAAGTTAAGCGAACCTTTTTTTTTTCGTCTTCCCAGCTTCTTGTGTATTTTATGTTATGGTCTCTTTACTTTTGCTTAGCCTCTTGAGTTTTTCCTACAATTGGGCAGCCAGCCAGCCAGCCAGCCAACCAGGCATCCATCCATCCATCCATCCATCCTGCTTGCCTTCGCATTTGAGTTGCGCGCCATTATTCAAGGAGCCGCAGCAGCAGTCTTGGTCCGAAATCTCTCTGCCAACTCTATACCGGCTCATTCACAAGCCTTCGTATCTTTGGCGCTATCTTAGCGTTGAAATCTTACAGTTCATGTCAAATTTCTTGTGTTTTTATATATCATCGCCCTGCCAAGCTGAGCTCGAGCTGTGCCTTATGTAGCGCCTTTTGCTTTCCTTGTAAGTATGTAAATGTTCTTATTTGTATACACTTCATACGTAGAGTCCAGAGTACTATGGATACATATGTGGAAAATCAAAACCGCAGTAGAAGTAGGCGTGCCTGCTCATGGGTTATCTTTGCCAAAGTGATGAGAATCGACTCGTATATCGACTAATCCAAGTTCGTTTGCTGTAGCATTCTCGGAGGCCTAAGAGCTAGGAGTATCAAATTTCACCTGAAGCTGTTTTTAATATCTGACTCTGTTCCTACGCATCAGAATTTCGAGCTTTACAGGCGTATTATATAAACTTTATCCTACAAATCGGAAAAAATGCTTCCATTCTATTTCAAAGGCACTTTACACGATTTTTGACTCATAAGTTGGGAAAAAATCTTTGGAAAGTTCTATACTTACTTTTGTATATCATTTCTTTTAATTCATACTAGTGAGTCCGGCAGACGTTGTCCTGCCCAAACTTTTAAAACGTATAAACATCATAAGATTCTCTAGTTAGCTTTTCTAGAAAATCATGAGATTTTTGGATTAGTTGACTTTCATGACTCTCTAAAAAGCCGTATGGACGAACTTAAGTATTCTTAAGAGAGCTCACAACTCTCATAAATTCATACCCCACAGAAACTAGATTTCAACCCCTTTGTGACTACGCTTCTGTCTGCACTTAATGTCCAATGCCCGCTGTTGAACAATTTTCTACTATGCTATATTCACGATATTCACAAAAATGCGTATATCTCCCGAACCAATACACACAAATACATCGCAAAAGGGGCTTTAAACCTCCGAATTGACAACCTCTAACATACGCAAAAATCAGATTTGAAATTCATCGATGCGTTAATGAGAACATCCGTAACACATAAAACATAAGTTTCTTTTATATATATAGGCTTAAAACACGCAAAAATCATATTTAAAATTCAACGCGTTCATGAGAACACCTGTAACACGTGAAACATAAGTTTCTTTTATATATTTAGATTATTTTTTATGAATCATTTGGTTGAAAAAAATATATAAATTACATAGGAATATATATTTAAATACATATAATATGTATGCACTTAACCACTCAAATATGTATATTTCATATTTACTACAAGGTTGGAAATTCCACAAACGCCAAGACAGAAATAATCTTTTGAGATCATTATCAAAATTAGTAAAGTGGTAGACACTTGGAACACGCGTTAATGCTTGAAAATCTATAAAGAAATGAAGTAAATATTTATTTATTTTTGTAATATTCGGTTTTAAATAGCTGTACATTTAATTTAATCCAGAAACTACAAAAAAAGTACCTTGTATGTTAGATAGATAACCAGAGACCGCCATTTTGACTAATCAGATTTCTTAGACGCCATTTTTCGTGCTTATACAATATTATTAAAGAATATTATGGGAGCGATCATTTTTAATAAATTAAATTTTTAGTACTCATTATTTTTCGAGATAAATGGTCTTAGACTTTTCTCTCAAGTTAAAATCGGGATTAGTTTATTATTATTATTGTGACCGGAGTTAAGCCAAAATTGAATTTAGTTTGGGATTAAAGTTTAATCCAGAATTTTTATCATTATTTAGAGGCAGATGAAATTACTCAAGGCTAACAGAAAGCCTTGAAGGACACAATTTTATACAATCCAAATAAATAGGCTCATTTATAGAAGCTTTACTTAATGGGGATTCATAAACTACGTGACGCTCCATGCGGGGAGCTGTGCGGGCTCATTTGGAGTACCGTACAGCGACACAAAAATCATATAATAATCTGAATGGGACATACATGCATATAATCTTCAAAAATATTCTCGTATACGTTTCGTCCCATAGGGTGAGGGGGTTACTATCTATTGAACGAAAATAAGCGTCAACGTAAATTATGGACGATACCTTTTAAATGCTTAAGTACAGGCCAAAAAACGATACAAAATTTACATAAAGTATCTAAAATTTCATTTTAATTCTTTCCGGAGTCCTATATCTATCTATATCATCAAAGATATGCAGCATTGCGGTTTTGAATGGAGTTAATTCTAAGAAAAGATGATGACTGTAAGCTTAAAAAGAAGGAAGCTTGAAGCAATGATATTATAAGAATTTGATCTTTGAAGCTTTATGAAGCTATTTAGAAAAGAGATGAATAAATCTAAGTTAAAGATGATTGAAATTGAGCAGCCATTGTCTGCATCACCTACACAGTTTGAGATAAAATAGTCTAATTTTAAGACGCTCAAGTCTTCATCTCATCTTAAGATTCTTTGAAAAGCAGAAGAGCACGATATCATGCATAGAATGTATAGCCAAATATGATGTACTTATATTACTAAAATCATTAAAAAATACTAAAGATTGGGTTGTGCCCGAACTCCTTATCTTAAGTATGTTCAATATGCATATTTAAGTAGTGAAGATAAATTGACTTGACTTAAATTACTATCAATTATATCTTCTTAAGCACATTTTGATTCTTGGTGACGCCATTTAAAAGTTCTCCAGCGATTCTTCTATAAAGGAACCATATTCGCTTCAACAAGTGTCAAAAATATGATAGAGCAACTTCCTCAAGAACTTGTCTTATAGTAAATCGACGAAATTCCTATTTTCTTGACAGTTTTAACGTTTTCATCGATAGTTGACGTGCTGGGATGTTATAGAACTTGGACAATAAGAAAAAGAAACCAGGGAAAAAAAGAATAAGCTTGTCAAATTCTTATATTTGGAGCATTTATTTTTGAAGACAGACATTGTTTATTGCAAATGTTTAGAAAGATTTTAAGAACAATTGTGCTTAAGTAGGGGATCATCATCATCAATAAGTTATGTGACGCTGGTATTCGTGAAAATAAACCCTCTCCAGGGCCGTACAAAGAATATTTGAGCCCGGGGGAAATCTCGGATTTGGGCCCCTATGAATTTTTCTTAATTTATAAAAATACGTATAATTGTTGAAAAGTGTGATATAAAAAAAAGTACAGAAATGATTTCTGATAAATTTGATAATTTGATAAAATCATAATAATGTATTTCATAAAACTCCAATGCAGATCTAAAAAAAACGCAACGCAAAGAAGTTTGAATTTTTTATTAACTAAGTTAGCCTAACATATGTTTCATAATAACCGTCAAGATCCTTACAATTTCGCCTTCCGTGCGTTAGCTGAGGCGAAAGCTTTTATAATATCGTCAAAGTCGCGTTGCTAACTCACATTCCAAATACAAAGTTGCCAGTCCTGAGACTCGATTCTTCCCGAATGACTCTCGAGTCCGGCCCCTCCGAGATCTCCGCGCCCGGGGGAAAACGTATCCAAACGACCTCCCCCCTCTCGATGGGCCTAACCCTTCCCATTGAGACATATTAACGAAATATTTTTGAAGATTTTCCATATAATTTTTGTGTCTTGTGATGCCTTGCTAGACCCCTTCCCTCTGTGGCGTCATGTACCTTACCAATGATCCCAAGTCTGAAATTACGAATTTAATAATGTTCAGAAGTATTTTAACAAAAAGTGCTCTCGAAGACATTTTGGTACTTGTTAGAATTAGAATATTTTTTTATACCCTGTACCGTATGGTCCAAGGGTATATTAAGTTTGTGCAAGCCGAAAATGTATGTAACATATAGAAGGAGACGTCGGAGACACCCCAAAGTTACCTAAAATATGATCAGGGTGAATAGAGAAGTCGATATACCCATGTCCGTCTGTCCGTCTGTCCGTCTGTCCGTCCGTCTGTCCGTCCGTCCGTCCGTGTGAACGCCTAGATCTCAGAGATGGTAAGAGCTAGAGTTACCAAACTTTCACATTAGATCCCATATTATTCCATAGGAGGCAAGTTTATTTTATTTTTTTGATATCGGGGATAAATTATATAGCTCCCATGGGGGTGTTTGAGACGACCTCGAAAAAAAAAAGCGTTTTAGATGAATAATTCGTTTGTTTATGAAGATATCGTAACGAAATTTGGCAATCGAAAGTTTTTTATAGTTCCCAATCACTGTACCAAATTTGATCAAAATCGGTTGACTATATCATATAGCTCCCATAGGACCGATCGGCCAAAATAACTTTTTTAAAGAAAAATTGGCTATATTTCGTTTTTTAATAAAGATATCCTAACCAGATTTGGCGTTTGGCGTTTTTTTAGACCACTTAAGCAATGTGCCAAATTTGAACAAAATCGGTGGACTATATCATATAGCTCCCATAGGTCCGATCTTCCAAAACATCGATTTTTTAACAAAATTTGTTGTGTTTCGTTTGTTTGTTAAGATATTGGGACCAAATTTGACATTCGTGAGTATTTTATAGTTCCTAAGCACTGTACCAAATTTAATCCAAATCGTTTGACTAGATCATATAGCTCCCATAGGACCAATCGGTCCAAAAACACGTTTTTTATACAAAATTCGATGTGTTTTGTTTGTTTGTAAAGATATTTGAAATAACTTTGGCGTTCATATCTTTTTTAAGGTATTTAAGCACCGTGTCAAATTTTATTGAAATCGGTTGACTATATCATATAGCTCCCATAGGAACGATCGGTCAAAAAAAAATTTTTGCTTAAAAATTCTTCTGTTTTTGGTTTTTTGTGAAGAAATCGGACTTTATTACAAGCTAGTGGTACAGGGTATCCTAAAGTCGTCCGCGCCCGACTTTACGTCCGCCATTTTTTAAGTATAAGACGGAAGTATTTTTTCTAACATAAGATTATTTAAGAACGAAAATTGAAATCAAATTAATTAAAATTAATATTTTTTCTGAGTGTAGTTGTCGCTGCCAATGTCAATATTTCGTTTAAAAGCAAAATGTCCTAAAGCATCCTTTGCGTCTAATGGAGGACTAATCATATGAGCTTAATAAGCAAATCAGTAATTAACTTTTTAAACTTGATGTATGTATACCTCTTAGCGCAGACATCAATTTATTTTAGGCAGGGCCGTAAGGAGAATATCCGGGCCCCGGAGGAATTTTTTGATCCGGGCCACTATACATTTTTCTTAATTCATGAAAATACGTATAATTGTTAAAAAGTATGAGATCAACATAAAAAAAGTATAGAAAGCATTTCTGAGAGAATTTATAATTTGATAAAATCATAATAATGAAAACTTGCCGAATGACTCTCGAGTCCGGGCCCCTCCGAGCGCTTCGGGCCCAGTGGAAAAAGCTCCCGATCCTTCCCCCTCTCGTCGGGCCTGCTTTTAGGCGAGAAGGTAGAGTATCCCATTGGCGTCCACCTCCCAACAGTTTTAAGTTTTGTTTTCTTATATGTTTTTCTGTTCTGTCTCTTGCTGTCTCTTTTATCGCTGTCTGTCGGTCTATCTGTCTCTCTGCTGCAGCTGCAGCTGCGTTTTGCATTTTCATTCGCTGCCGGCTGCCTCGACTGCCTGCTGCGGTTTGCCTGCTGCCTGCTGCCCCCACAGCTTTGACTGATTGTCGTGTGTTTATCTTTTGATGTGGCATAGCTTCTGTTTCCAGATACAGATAAATCTCGGACGGTTTGTTAATTAAGCTTCCAGCAGGTTAGCAGCACGACGCGCGCAGTCCCGACACAAAAATATGCATAAGTAAATGCATTTTTAGCACCTTTTGACATGCAAACTAACTTTCTTCAAACCACATAGCTGACCGCCTGTACGCCCGCCCGCCCGCATGCCACACACCAAGTGACTCTTGGTTGCAACTAGTAGATATAGATATAGAGATACATTAACCCCTCAGCAGGCAACAACCAACCAACCAGCCAAGCAAATCAATCAATTCAACACGCAATTTAAACCACAGCAAGTAGGAGCCGAGCCGAGTCAAGTCAACCGACCAACCGCCGCTCGATAATTTCTCTATTTTGACTGCTCCGAAAGGTATACTTGGCTCCGGGCGAGTGTAAGTAGCTGTTAGAGACAATAAATAATAACTCAATACAAATCCCAATTAAGGTTCATGTAGTGCCCACCCGCCTTGTACGTAGTACACGGAGCAACACGAAGGTACACATAATCACAGACACTCTCTAAAACCAACCCTGCATAGTAGTATATTTTGATTATTGTAGAAATCCTTGCCAACCTTTGGATTGTCCTTTTTTTGTGTTGTATTTTATATATGGGGCTGTGTCTGCTCATGTCTGTGTGTGCATTTTATTTGATTCGATCAGCGGGGTTTCGCCTACCCAGAACCAGTAACTACAAGTATTACGAGTACTCCGTACGCCGTACGGCGTCAAAATTGGCGTCAGCCTTGCCTGCGGCTTTGGCCCTGACAGCGGCGTCTAGCTCAGTTTTTGGGTTTATCCTTGCTGCCACATAAATCGTTTGTTTGGGCCTTCGCTTTTGTGTTGCAAGTAGTAAGTAGATGTGTGTATGTGTGTGTGTCTCCTTTATTTAAATTTTTATTTAATTTGTTATTTGTTTACATGAAATACACCGACGTGCAACGACATCGACGACGACATATGACAACATTCTCAGCCAAAAGCAATTGCCATTGTTTGTCTCTCAACCTACCATGGATATATATGGGCATGGGGGCGCACATCCATTGTGCCATGTACTATACACATATCTGACCACACACAAACTACAATGAGTGTGTTCCACACCTGGTCTGGTCTGGGACCGGTCAACTGCTACTACTACTACTGTTGTAGAACAAAGTCTAATTGCTGGGTTGACAACAGTGGCAAATCCCCTGGAGCTGGATTAATGCTTTTGTGTTGGTTGCTGTTGCAGGCGACGACTTTTGACTTCTCAGAAAATATCTTTAAAGGGTTAAAGTCACTTGATTACGGCAAATGCATTCGACTTAAAATGAAATGGCAGAAGGATTTTTATTGCTAATTGACAAGACTCAATTAATTGAATATTACATGTAGCCTTTATATGTTATTATATTTGGGTGTATAAATGTACTGCGACCCAGGTGGATCTATTGTACCCCCCTCATGGCTTAGAGCTCTCCCAACAGTCCCAAGAGCAACAACGAACAGAAGCTTGTTTCTTTTACCGGCGAGTGCCATACATTATACATACATATATGCGAAGAAATTTCTCGTCGTTTTTTATTCTCCTCTATTCTCAGTACCGGATAGGACCGAATAGCGGTGTTGCTGCACCGGTTTCTTATCTGCCACTTCATTTACTGGAATATGGTTATGTCCTGGAACCCATCTAGTCTCCAGCTTATTCCTGGATCCTAAATTACCCGTGACGCTCTCACTTCTTTAACCAGCCTTAAAGTGATATCCTTCATATACGTTAGCACAGTTGAGATTAATAAAGAATTTCCCATTCTTTCGACAATCTTTTTTACGCAAATTTATTCCTTTTTATTTCGTCACACTTGTTCGATAGAGCTAAGCAAGATATCGGTGCAAAGTGACTTTGATTCACCGAGTTATTAAGATTAAAAAAATTATAGAAATCATTCTTATTTTGAATCAGCTCGCTATCAGCTCATTTGTATTTAGTTATAGATATAATGATTGAAACTTCTGACTAGAACCGAAGTGGCTAATCCATTATATTGACATAAAAGCGTAGGTTTAGAAAATCTTTGATTTGTTCCAAGTTTATTAAAGAGCTCAAAACTTAAACTTATTGTCAGATCGGCTTCTCTTGACCTGTGTCGCAGCGGGTGCCGATTTGACGGAAGCTAGAGCTTCTGCTCTGGAGAGTCCTTTGCTAAGAGCGACCCTGAAGAGTCTCTTCTCGCGGGAGCTCAGCCTGACAAAGGAAGGCTCTGTCTCCAGATTGAGGGTCTGGAGGTTGGCTCCGATACTGGTGCCAGACGACTTCTCCGAGACTAAACTCCCATTGTCATCTCCATCAGAGACCAGGAGTTCATCTTCAGAGCTAGAAGCCGATACCTCGAGCTGCCGATGCAGACGCGGTCCTTTCGGTTGAAGGAGTACCGGTTGTCCCTGAACAGATTCAGGTGGTTGAACCCGAGTCCCTTCTGTATGCCTAACAGCACTTCTAGGGGTGGTCGCTGGTTGCGGCACATCAGCGATAACGGTACAACTAGCCGTGCAGACTTCCTCTTGTGGTGATGCTTTTAGAGTGTCATCAAACTCATCTGAATTAATAGAAGTATCCATAAATATATTGAATACTCGGGGCGGTAATGTCGCCCACGGGATGGCCCGAGATGCCGTGGGAAGTCAAGGATTAAAACTGGAGGTTTACAGGTATCCAGTGTCCGCATACTAGAGATCGACCACCCCCTCAATCATGCATCTATCTATGATGTTCCATCTTAGATTTGCGTAATTTTTGAAAGAGTGTTCATCTCTTCGCCCGACTATAATTGGTCAGCATCCAAGGCAAAGACATGACTGTGCCAAGGACCTGCTTCCAGCCGCCTTGACGGGGAGAGTATAGTCGCATTACCAGTAGTGTATCATAATTACGGCGAGTACCACACAAAAGTGGTTACACGTTGATCCCCTTGTAATACATATTGGCTGACGGCCCAATAATATTATAATTAATTTATAAAGTTACTCAAGTGCAAAGAGCCTTAAAGATCGCTTGATAAAGATAACTCGGTTGATAATAAAAGAGAGTACATTTAAAAGTCATTTCGATTTATTTAGTCAAGCCAAATCAAACTAACATGTAACAGCTAAAAAATCACAAACTTTAAAGCGTTACTAACTAATTTTCTACCATTAGGTAATGGATTTAATTTTATCGAAATTTTCTCATATTTTCTGTAGAAATCGTTCTAAAATTTGTAAGTATAGGCAATTCATTGAATTTGATAAGATATCTATGCGCTGTATTGCCAAGCTAACAAACTAATAGGTAGCGATATGAAACAATATTTTTGGCCTTCTGGAAATATTTTGAATCATTCCATGTCTAATCAAACTTTTAGCTATTAACTTAAAAACTTTGAATTTGTTTTCCAAGTTATGGGCTTGTCTTAGAAACTGCTTATAAACGAGTAGCAAATAGAGAAACCCAAAAGAAACAAACAAATCTTGTGGAACCAATCGGAGGAACATCAGCTAACAAATTAAGTGGACTACAATAAATCAACAGTTTGTTGTTGCCACAAAATTCAAATGAAAAATCAATAAGTGGAGAAAAATCTATTGACCAACTGCAAGGCGAAGCCGAAGGCAAACTGCGTGTTTGACAACAAACAATTAAGATGGCGTCCAATTGATAAACAAATAACCAAATCATCAACATCATCATCATCTCCAGCTCTCAGCTACAACAACAACCAAAACAACACAAGAGTTACAGATAAGCTGAAGCTGTTGAAACAAATGATTATAATGAAATAATTATGAGCGCACTTTGGGGCTGAGCATTTATAGTTTGTAAAACTGAGACTGAGGCTGAACCTAAAATGTATGTTAAATAGTTTATTGCAACAACAATAACAACAAATGCAACAAAATACAACAAAAACAACAACAACAACTGTAATGTGAGGCACTTTATCAGATATCATATCGAAATGCTCAAATGTTCAACATACACACACACACACGCGCAAATACACGCATTTAGACACACACACACTCAGAACAATAATCAATGCGATCAATGTCCCAGCAACGATTGGTACAAAGTTTCCAACCATGCGCCGCACAGTGGGACATTTGGTGGAAATATTGCGCAAAAATAATGCGACAATAGAATGGTTCCTACCAAGAATGAAATTCCATTTATATAAGATATTTCTGTAGTGTACCGAAATTTTATAAATTTTTCAAAAAATTAGGTTACATGACATGGCTTTATTAACTGTTTAAGGGGTAGACCGGCTTGGGAGGCCGAGATTTTGTCGTTTTTCGTGAATTTTCTACATAGAGATAGAGAACAGAATTTTGTTTTAAATTTGGCAGTATTTCATTCATGTTTTGAAGTAGACTTACGATTTTTTTCAAGTTATTTTCGCCGGAAATAGTGTCGTTAGATCGTGCTGTCCATGGACGATTGCCATCGGAGTATTTTGCTGGTGGGCATTCCTGTGGTAACAATTTTCATCTGTAATCATCACAATTTTTTTTTATCGTTACCAACACATTTTCTACAAAATGAATCTGATTGTGTAAAAAAAAAATTTAAAATTGCATTTTTTTTTGAGGTGTTTGAAGACAATGTTATGTTTTTATACCATATTTTTTCACCATTTTTAAATAAAATAACACATTTTAAATAATCATATAATTCCAGGATTATGTTCAGATTTAGATTTGAGTTGATTAAAGAATGATCACACCAAATTTTAGAACGATTGGTCAATATTTTTTCAAGCTAGAATGCCCACAAGTTGAAATAAAAAAAGTCGTTTCGAGAAAATCGCGCTTCGACTCCGGACCGACGGGCTGTCACTTAAGTCCTCATAGCATTGGGAATAATGCGAATTATGCTTTCAAATTTTTACCACATATTCTTGACTAGTTATACTAACAATTTATGCAATGAAAAAAATCGGTCTAAGCTAGTTTCCCCCCTTAAGTTTCAAAATAGAGTCAAAATTACCGAAAGCTAACTTTTCTATAAAATGATTTCTGGATCACATTTAATTTTCAAGTACACTACTCATGTGATCTCCTTATAACGAATACATTCTATCTATTGTATCTAACAATTCCTTCCTTATATAGGAAGTTCGATTATATATCCATACATTTTCAATTACCTAAAAAAAAAAAAAAAAAATTCCATTTACATAAGATATTTCTGTGTATTCTCGGCATAATTTGATATTTGCAAAAAATAGAATTCCTAAATTGTAAATAGATTGATAGAATAAATTCGATAGATTTTGTAAAGTTTTAAAGTAAAGTTGAACTTTCCTAAAGCAAACTTTTTTAGAAAATGTTTACCATGTTAGGAATTTTTTTTTTTTTAAGTACACAACTCATATTATCTTATCAAGAACTTTATAATAATAATAATTAGTTTATACGTTTTACTCAAAAGTAATGTTTCTTGAAGCTTACTTGACCCACTTTTTATATTTATTTTCGGATTACTTATCCTGAAATCCCTTCAGAGATTTTGCGGGTTTGCGACATTATTAATTAAATTATTTAAATTTTTACAAGCTAAGTATAAGCTGTATTTATTTAATTTTTGAAAGAAATTTTAATTTATGGATAATTAGTATTTTGCTTAAAAGTAATGTTTCTCGAGGGCTTACTTGATCCATATTTTTTAAGTTTTTAAAATCGACTGAAATCATTTCTGATTATTTATCCTGAAATCCCTTCAGAGATTTTGCGGCTATATCTCAATATAGATCTATTAATACTCAATCCCAATTTCAGCCTGAAGACTTTGTTGCTCTGGCTTCATACTTTATATTTTAGAATTAAATTCCAATTTATAAATATATAAATAAATAACTAATACCCAATACTCTGCAAAACGAAAGTTCATACAAAATACTAAAATTGGTTTCAAATTTTTAAATTAAAATTAAATTTTTAATAATAACATACATTAAATGAAATCTAAGGGAAGTGCTGAATAAGCTCTACTATAGTCGAAATGAACCATACAAATATGAACGGCGATTTTTGAATAAATTAGAATAAAATCAAACATGATGAAAGTTTTCAATTTTTTCAGTTTGTAAATCCTCAAGAATTGGATTCTTTCAAACTTTGAACCACTGCTCCAAACGATTTCAATAAAATTTTATTTTCGGTTAAAAAACCAACCTTATATTAGATAAAATGAAAAGTAAAGTCACTGTCACTTTTAAGGATTCTCATTTCAGAAATGCAGGGATAAACTGAGAAATTCTATTTTTGGAAATCATAAAAAGAACTAAAGCATTAGACTCACCATATGAGAAATTTTCGCTCTTCAAGAACGAAGAAACTGAGACAGACGAATGGACAGCCGGGCAGGCAGATGAACCCCTGCATCTCCCACAACAGTAAAAGCAGGATTTTACCAAGTTTTTTTATATTTCATTCACTTTTAAATCAATAAAAGCTTTAACAAATCGTCTTGGATACCAAAGATAATACATTTTAATAATAAAAAATAAAAAAATTTCCAAACCTTAAGTAAAATGAAAGTACAACAGTCTCCACGGGGTATTCGAAACCGAATCCCATAGCAACATTTAATTAAAATTATTTTCAATTAATATTTATATCTTGCCCACTGTGCGCCTTCTGCCATTTGCTGTTTTTGCTGCATTTGCCAGGACAAAATGTGCCATGCTTTGCTTATCGCCACATTGGCATCTGCCTTCGACCACAGTTGATGTTGATGACTTTGATTGCTGTTTTTGGGCGATGCACAGCCATCCAGAGACAAACGGACATACAGTCAACCCCGTCCAGAGTCGTTCCAAGCAGCAGCAGGAAGACGGGAAGACGGAAAGACAGGCAGCATGCGTGATATTTATTTGTTATTTGACACAAAACGCTGATTGCTAACGCTGCCTCTACCTTTTGGCATGTGTCGCTCGACTTCGTCCTGGGCCCAGACAATTGAGTGACCAACATGAAAAATGAAACGCTGCAGACAAGGCAGCGGCAGCGGCAGCCGAGAGAGAATCAACCCATCGATACCAACATTTTTTAATTTGGCTGCATTGTAAACATTTTTGCTTGCATCTTGATAAATCGGCGCACAAAAAACCGCAACAATGCTCAGAGGACTATGCTGGGCGCTACGCCAGCACCGAACCGGGTCCAAGGCAAACGACGAGTGAGAAATTAGACACGTGATGAGTTTTGACGGTTTCTCTGACCATATTGCTCGCTGTAGATGGCCAAGACAAAATCAGATTGATAAAAAAAAGGGAAACTAAACTATACATCAGTAACAACTATTGTTTCATTTCCCAAAAAAACTAAATAAAAAGACTTCCTCAGAGTCTAACCGAGATTAAACCGATACCAATCGGCACTATGCTAAATGATTTGAATAGGTGCGAAGAAGCGACTCAAATACTGCGATAAAAACGAAACAGGAAACCTAGAGCATTAGAGTTAACAGCCACGCCAGGTACGGACCAGGGCCATCAAGCTACATAGCAAATTATGACTCGAATTTGGGCCGTTTTTATACGACGGACAGCCAGTGGCATCCAATTAAATTCAATTTTCAAACAAGCTTGCGATGCTACTGCGATAAATTAAGCAAACATTTCGGTGTCCGGAGCAAACAAAAATCAAACGTTAACACCAGAGCCAGGCCAGAGCCAGAGCCAGTGCAAACACTCCGAGATACACACATAAAAAAACGCACAAAAACACACATGCATAAACATGTTGATTATCAGCAACTGATAAGGCATTAGATACACACATACGCAGTGGCGGGTGCAGAAAAATATTTCGGGGGATCCTAACTTGCGATTTAGAACAAGGTCAGTTTGATGATTTGGTAACATTTTGAATGGGATATCATTTTTAGACATTCTCTGGTGTGTTCTGATAGATCCTCGTTTCGATCAACAAAATTTAAAAGGATATCTTATCCGAACTATATCCCGAAAGATTTCTCCCAAATTTACTATATATCACATACACGCAGCGGTGGGTGCAGAAAAATATTTCGAGGGGATCCGAAGTTGAGCGTTCGAGTTAGAACAAGACTCTGGTGTGTTGTGATGGATCCACATTTCGTCAACCAAACTTAAAAGGATATCCCGTCCAGATTACTCCCAAATTTACTATACTTATCGACAGGACTAGTGCGGCATTTAAAAAAAAATGTTGAAAGCTGAAACTTCTCTCGTCGCTTTTTTTATAAGAGTAAAATCTGTCATAATAGCTGAAATATAAACATGAATCCTATCATAAAGACCCTCTAGTTAAGGCACTAAGTCTGCGGTAAGAGAAAATGCATCTCTGAAACATTTTCGATTTATCTTTCCTTATATGATAGCTTCTTCTCTCTTCTTCTTCATTCCCCATTTGCTGTTAGGCGTCGGGGTAGCCTCGGGATATCCATCTTCTCCAATTAGGTCGGTCCCGGCTCTCTCTTCTCATCTCTGCCAGGGTTTCCACATCCTGGATGCGATTTTCCCAAGTTTTTCGGGGTCTTCATCTCGGTGTATTGCCTTCCGTTGTCATTTCCACTACCTGTTTGGCTTTTCTTGACTCGTCCATCCGATGCAGATGTGCGATCCATTTCAGCTGTCTCTCCTCGATTTCTTGTATAATCGACTTCTTCTGCCCAACTTCTGAACGTATTCTTTCATTTCTGACCATGTCTCTCCTGGTTTTTCTTGCGACCTTTCGTACGTACTTCATTTCTGTTGCCTGAAATTTACTCAGATGTTTTTCTAATTGCGGCTATTGGTACTATAACCGTGTTGTAAAGCTTGAGTTTTGTTTTTGTGCTTATCTCTCGTCTGATAGTACGCTGAGACCGCTTTCTTGGTCCGGTTTAGCACTTCTTGGTCTATTTTTCCTTTACAGCTAACAATGGTTCCGAGGTATTCATAGGATTCAACTCTCTCTAATTCTTTGCCGTCGCATGTTATATGCAGATTCTCTGTCGACCTATCCTCCTTAGAGACCCACATTACTTTGTTCTTGGTTATATTGACCTCCATTCCCTTTCTTTTTAGATTGTTGGACCAATTCTCTAATGCATTTTGTAGCCTTTCCGGATTGATTGCTATGATAACAATATCGTCAGCATATAATAGGAATTGCAGGTAGATCGGTTGAAGTCTCCAGTTCCCAATCTTTGTTTTTTGTCCTTATATGATATTAATATAAATTAGCTGTACGAGAGAAGTAGAAACGCTGGATTTTAAAGATAAGTATGCCCATTAAGATCCAGTCACATCTAACAATACATCCCAAGGCACCATCATAATGTCCCAATTTCTATACTACTCTAATATTTCGGTGTATGCCTAACCCCCAGAGCGCTCTCCCCCTACCGCCGACTCTGCACAGCGGCAAACAGGACCGCTATGCTTCACTTGCTCTGCGGACTTCAAGTCAACCAAAATTCTAACACGCGCGCGAACTACAAGCTACAAGTTTATTTGTCCGTAACAAATATTTATTGGAAAGGTAACACTTGCGTTCCATATGATAGAGCGCTCTATCGGTGAACTGGTAGAGAGCAGGGGAAATTGAGTCCGAGTTGTGTCTACAATGACCAATGAAATGGTTCACACATACGCATGCATATGTATGTGTTTATGTGAGCATGCACATCTTTATTTGTGGTAGTAAGTCTTGTTTGTTTGCATTTACAGCATGTCTCAAAAAAATAAGTACCACATAATTTTTTTGGCTTGTTAGAGAGAGGGAGAAATAAATTGACAGGTCACCCCGTTTAGTACAGTAGAGACTGCTTAAGGAAGATTTTTTTAAGTGGAACACAGGAATGTTGCTTAGCTGCTAACCTTTAGGATTGGAGATAGTTCGCACTGTTAAGAGGATGAGGATCGCATCAATGCGTTTTAATAAAAAAAAATGTCCTAATTAAATTAATATGCAAAAATTATGCTTTTGATAATGTTTGAGAATCCTACTTCTGCAGTCCTCATTGTCCTTGTAGTAGCATAGGGCCTCAAGAGGTTTCCTTCATCTCGGCAATGTTTTGGAGGGATTTTGGCAGCTCCATATCCAATGTGCTGGCCGCTACTTGAGCAGGGGGATTTCCAGGGCTTTACTAGTTACCCCACGGAGACATATTTTCATTAGGGTTATTTCCATGCCTAAACACCATTTTATTTATGCTTGTTGGGTGCAAAGACCTCAAATATATTTATATAAGACCGCTGCTCCAGCCGCACCTAACCAGTTGATACAGACCCTGAAAAAGTTGTAGATTGCGCTTAGCTTCATTACTCCTTCTTGACCTTACCGGCAAGGATAACCCTACCAGTAGCTATCGCAAGTATCGCTCAAGACATCATCGTACAATAACTACTAAGCCCCCTCACCACATCAAGTTGACAATCCCCAAGGCGGAAAAGAATCCTAGAAGTATTGAAATACATTTAAATTCGAAGTTCTACGTTTAAACATGGATTTTGAGATATTTAAAAGTTAGAGATAATCTTTTCTTTACAAAAGTAATAATTACACCCAGCTAGTAAAATATTTAAAACGTTCACTCAACAGGTATGGTATTACTATATAAGTTAATTTTTTAAATTTATCATTTATAATGATTCAGCCATGTCCTTGCCTATCTCTAAAAGTCTAAAGAAACTAGGAGAGGTTACTTTTACTACGTAGAGGTTCGAAGTAGCCAAATGAATTGCATCGTTTCTTCAACATAAGAAGTTATATCTATCGATACAGACTATTCTTTTTTGATAGTCATTATAAATATATTTTATATTTTTGGTTGTAAATAAGTAAAGCAGCCTTTTAAATGAATCTTTTAGATTTTTTAAAAATTACAATAATTTTCAACAACTTTGTTCTTCATCTCGATTCTTTAATATTAAATTTTTTGCCAGTGATTTCATTGCGAAAAACTAGGTCGGTTACTTTTACAATTGAGGTAGCTACTCTGAAATTCTGTGAAGAAATGTCTTCTAGAGAAATGAGCATAAATTATCTTAATGAAACCATAATTAGCACGATCTGAAAAAAAATTGTAGCAAGTTTTTAAAAGCTATTTGATTGGATTTTAAGAGAAATATAGTGAAAACATTAGTATAGTAATATATTATATATTTATTACATAATATTTTAGAAATATAGCTGGGAATTCGCTTTTATAATTTATTATCATAATATCTGACGAATTAGTTTAATGTAATTTTTTATGGTTTTTTTACACGATTTTTTCTGGAACGTATCTACCATGTGAAAACCCAAATGACGTGGTATAAAATCAAGGTCAATATATGAAAACAAATTAGCGTAAACATTTGATTTGTAATACTTGAATATTTTTAACCGAGTCAAAAATAGCATTTACCAACATTATGCCGAGCCAAATATAATCATCTGGAAGAAACTAAATTAAGTATAAAAGATTAAATAAAAATTTTAGTAGCATTGAAGCCAGGGTTTTGAATTCGAGTGATACTTTATTGAAGTATGCCCTTTTTTTGACTGAAAACTGTGGATTTTCATTTTAGCAAGAGCTAAGATCATTTTTAGCAAATTATTTTAATTAAAGTTATTTCAAAATATCCATTTAGACTTTATACTTCTGTCCATTTTTGCGATTGCCTGTTTACTAAAATCTTGAAATTTTGCCTTCACTTGAACAACTAATAAAAGTTTTATACTTTTGTGGTATAGAAATCGTTTTCAAAATATTAGAAAGAAAACCTAATATGTTTTTTTTTCGAATATTTATTATTGGCAATCAACCCTTGATTGTTTGGGTTATAATCCAACATTTATAAAAAAAAAGTAAGTCACTATACACTTAAAATAAATTTTTGTCGGGGAATAGTGTAGATTACTCTATATATATGCAATATTTTCAAAAATCAAGAAGTCCTTATGATAAGACACGCCTTCTGAGATCATTTGGGTGAACTCTTTTTAGACGTCTTCTTGGTCTATGACCGGCCAGGGCACATGCCAGCGAATTTGTATGGTTCCTTAGGCGATCAATGTAACGGTCACCCACATAGGGAATGCCTAGATCCTTGTGACGGTTCGAATTTGAATATACCACGGGGCTTCGGCAATTTTGCGCAAAGTTTTTATTTTGTAAAATTTGAATTTTTTTAATTGATTTGAATGCCATAATACCAAGCTGGCATTATTAATCTCTTATATAGAGTACTTTTATTTTCCAAATATAGCTTGCTATTTCTACCAAGTAGCCACTCCATTTTTCCAAGTTTGGTTCTACATCTTGCTATTATTATTTTAATGTGTTCCACAACACAACTTTTTGTCGAGGTGAATTCCGAGATACGGGTGTGATGTTTTAATTGGATTAACTCTCCCTTTAAAGTAAGCGCAAGACTTGGGTCTTACCTTAACGAAAATAAAACGCTGGAAGATTTGTCACCAATAAGCTAGATGTTCCAGCGTTTCGCCTAAGTTGGTTCTGCAAGGTATCAGTAGCCATTTGAACGCTGGAGAAAGACGAAAGAATGTCAGTGTCTTTAGCATACGTTGCCGTTATAAGCTCAGAACTGCCCGTAGAGCTCGGCATGTCCATAGTAAAAATGGTGAATAAAAATGGAGATAGAACGCTACCTTGCGGCACTCCAGCTTTAATGGTCCGTCGTTCCGATAGTTTACCTTTCACCATAACTTTGAAAAATCGATTGTCAGGAAAGGATTTTATGATTTCATAATGAGGAGCAGGAAGGACAGATTTAAATTTTTGTAGTAACCCTTTATGCCACACTCTGTCAAAAGCCTGCAGTAGCGACGATTCTCCAAGGAGTCTAAGATGTGTTGCACCACTCTGTGGGTTTGCTCAGGCGTGCCATGTTTTGGACGAAAACCGAATTGATGCGCTGGAACTAAGGTCGTCACGCTGGAAAATGACAAAACTCTGCTTAAAAAAATTCTTTTAAAAATTTTCGCGAATACCGGCAGCAAACTAATCGGGCGATAAGACGTCATAGAGATGGGAGGCTGACAGGGCTTTGGAATCATAAAAATTTGAGCACATTTCCACTCCTTTGGGAAATGTGCCAGACGCATAATTGCATTGAATATCTTGACTAGAGCCAGAATGCCCGCCATTGGAAGAGCCTTAGCTACTCTGGCGTCAATTTTATCAAGACCAGGAGCTTTTTTGGGTTAAGTGCGTTTATTGGATCTACAATTTTGTTAGATCGCACGGGGCGTACTGGCAGGTCCAGTTGAAGCGGTGTAGATAATGCCTCCAAAGTATCCTTGACCTCAGACACTGAGTTCAGATTGAAGGGAGTAAAACGATCCTCCAGGTGATGCGCGAAAGCTTCAGCACGGGCTCGGTCAGAACGACACCAGAGCCCATTGGCGGTTTGAATAGGAGCGCTTTTAATGGCTGGTTTTTTTAAGTACCGTGTCAGACGCCAAAGGCTGCGGCTTCCATCATCATTTGTACTCACATTAGTAAGAAGAGAATTTATCCTACCAAATTATCCCGAAATTGTTTTTTTTTTTTGTCGAATGAATTTAAAATCGCAGCTTCCTTCAGCTACAGCATATTAAATCGTAACTCCTCTGTCAGGCTTCACTGTAGCAATTATAACCATTCCAAAGCTTGATTGTTAAATTGCACTGCATTGGGTCGACCGACTATTTAGTCACTCTCAACTATTTTTCTATCTTACCCCAATGACTTGCACAATGTTTGCTATTTTTTGTACCCAACTTTGTAATTTTTTGTTTACACGCTTAAATTGTGGCGTAATTGCTTTGGGAAGTGACAATTGTTGGACCAACCATATGGACAGTCAGTCCACAGTCCGTCCGTAGACTAAAGTCTAGTCAGTATTATATTTAGTCTGTCAATGGTTAAGCGGTGCGAAAGCGTACACATGTTTTGGCCAGAGACCCTGACGTCTATTGTGGGTATTGGTCATCAACTTTACAACTGGGCCAGCAGCAACAACAACATAAAAAGACAGAGCATACGGTGTTCCATGGCTGTCAAGAGCAGCCGGAGCAACAACTTTGGGACAACATGAAGATTAAACAGATGCTAACGGTCAGATAAACTCAGCAAGACGTAATTCGTGTAATTATATTCTCAATTACCAAAAGTGCGTTACGCTGCAGATGATGTCATTTGATTAGGAAAAGCAAAGCAATTTTGAGATCTCTTATTTTTTATAGGTTTGTGGCCTGACCAGGGCATAAAATATGAAAGCAGCAGGCTACTCTACAGATACATATATACTGTATTATATAAAGGTAAATAGAGCAATGAAAGAGATAAATGCTGCTCATACGCAAAGATATATAGCGGGCGAAAAGGGGCCGAGGACATATGCAAATGGCAGTCATCCTTAAGTGGTTGCTGCTGCTGCTGCTGTTGCTCAGCAACGCGATGTGATGCCTACCATGATATGATATGATTATGTTAAACGCTCGTTTTGTTTGCCTTGCCCACTCACACACAGAAACATCAACAACATGAGCAACAACAGCAACAACATCAGGAGCAGAAGGAACTGTCATTGGTCATTGGCGTAAACGCGGGCAGCTGCTGCTCCCGCTTTAACGAGGGTAGACTGATGGGTAGTTGGCAAAGCTAGGAAATCACGTAAGCAAATTTTTAGCTAATTACTGGCAAAGCATCGGGTACCCGGGTCATTCTGTCGGGAGATGATAGAGATGTTTGCAAAAATTTTTCAGATTTCTTTATTTGTAATGAGAACGGGGAAGGTGTGAGAATAGAAGACACAAAACTAGATAAGAAAACCTACAGCTTAGTCATGGAGAGCACGAGATTGCTGAACCTTGCACAAACGTAGAAGTGCCGTGATTAATTAAATTCGCCGAAAAAAAAGGCAGTTTATGAAATGGCCAAGCAATCTATCAAGAATGGATTTCCCTGGTAATTGGTAAAAGATTGAAAAAAAAAAATCTAATATAGAGCCCACTGTTTATTTAACACGGGGACTTTTTCCCCCTGACCCGGAGCTCTCGGAGGGGTCCGGACTCGTCATTCGGACTCTTTCGGGAAGTTTTAGGCCTAAAAAAATTATAGTTAATTATCATTCTAACAGAACTCCGTTCCATACTTTTTTGTTTAACCATATCGAATGTTATTATTATGATTGTAATAATAGAATGTAATGTGGTAATACAAAAGTGTATGTTATGGAGCTCCAATTAAGATATTTTATATGTAACTAATTGATTAGGGGAGAGACGCTTTATGGCCCAAATAGTGCGCATCCTAACTTATTTGCTTATAGAAAATAGTGTATTATGCTTTTTCGTAATTCAAAAAATTGTTTCGAAAACTAGAAATGATTCTTTACGATTATTTTTGATCGATATAAAGGATAAGTATGTTGCGTAGCAATCGGAGAGCTAATAAGTCAGTCATGTTCGGTTCCTCAGAAGAAGAATTTAAGAAAAATATGGGCCCGGATCCGAGATTTCTCCCGAGGCCCGGATATTCTCTCTACAGACCTGACTATAAGTCAGCAAAATATTCTACAAAGTCTCTCGATGAGCTCGGCTGGAACATATCATAAATATTTCAAGAGCTATTTGACGATGTTTGATCGTAATAGAGAGGACTTTTTAATGGAGAGTCGTAACTGTCTGTAAAAAGATCAAAAATATGTAATTAATATCAAAGAACCGTCAGTGGATTTTGTCATAGGACTCAAAGAGGCAGACTGCCAAAAATTTATTTAACAATATAAGTCATGAAAATATACTACAAAGTCACTCGATGAGCTCGGCTGGAACATATCATAAAGTTTTTAAGAGCTTTTTGGCGATGTTTGTTCGTAATAGAGAGGTCTTTTAATGCAGAGTCGTAATTGTCTATAAAAAGATCAAAAATGCAAAATTAGAAGCAAGGAACTGTCAATACAGTGGATTTCGCTATAAGATTTAAAAAGGCAGACTGCCAAAAATTTGTTAAGTTATCAATAACAATGGGAAAAAGTCAATCTGGACACAAGATAATTTGATAATAATAGATAATAAATAGCTAAATAGCACTGTAAGACCCTAAAGTTTTGGTATGCTTGTTTTGAGTTTTCTATTTTTTTCCATAATGTTTGGTAACATTTATTCGATTAAATAACTTATTATCCAATTATTTTCCACAATTCTAAGCTTCCGCTCCCAGAAAAATTTGTACCAAAAAATTTTTGTACAGTAGTAATTCACATATATTTTATTTTCACAAAAGCACAGCCAGGAAGCAAAATTTGTTTGAATTTTTTTTTGATGGTATTGCACTGATTTGATCAAATATTATTAGTATCCCTCGTACCCTGATTTCATAAAAAAAAATTATACTTTCGGAAGAAAAGGATTTAAGGGATTGTAGAGGCCAAGGCATAGGTATTTTGAAAAAAAAACTTTAACTTTTAGTTCTTAATTAGACTCACATGATTTTGAAATATTTTACATCGGTACTTTGTGAACTGAACTGGTTCAGCAAAATGGCCCTTAGAAGGTAGGGCTTAGAAGATATGTTGTACAAATATCAACGTCCTCGCATCAAGTATGTGGAATGTATTGAAGAATTAGGGATGAAAAAAGGCGAATTAAAGAATAATAGATTGGAATGAGGAAAGTTCACCCCTGCTGTAATGGCACAAAGGGGTTTTTGTTAAAGAAGAAGAAAAAGATCAACGATTTGCTGTTGATTAGGTTCACATTCACGGTACAAAAAAAAGTTCGTCTCCATCAAGAGACCTTAGAATCACTGTAAGACTACTCTTAGAATCACTGTGAACCTACTCCTAAAATCACATGTGAGACTACTTCACTGTAAAAATTCTCCTAGAATGACTGTGAGACTACTCCTAGAATCACTGTCAGACTGCTCCTAGAATCACTGTGAGACTACTATTAGAATCAATGTAAGACTACTTCTAGAACCACTGTAAGACTGCTCCTAGAATCACTGTGAGACTACTCCTAGAATCACTGTCAGACTGCTCCTAGAATCACTGTGAGACTACTCCTAGAATTACTGTAAGACTACTTCTAAAATCACTGTCAGACTGCTCCTAGAATCACTGTGAGATTACTTCTAGAAATACTGTGAGACAACTCCTAGAATCACTGTCAGACTGCTCCTAGAATCACTGTGAGACTACTTTTAGAATCACTGCGAGACTACTTTTACAATCACTGTGAGGCTACTCCCAGAATCACTGTCAGACTGCTCCTAGAGCACTGTGAGACTACTTCTAGAATCACTATCAGACTGTTCCTAGAATCACTGTCAAACTGCTCCTAAAATCACTGTGAGATTACTCTTTGAATCACTGAGACTACTTTTAATTCACTGCGAGACTACTCCTCAATAACTGCGTGACTAATTCTAGAATCACTGTGAGACTACTCCTAGAATTACTGTGAAACTACTCCTATTTCTAGAATGTACTTTACTTCTACTTGTAAAATCACTATAAGGCTACTCCCAAAATCACTATATGGCTACTACTACAATCACTATGTGACTGCTTCTAAAATCACTGCGTGACTACATCATCTTAGACATCTTCTTCTAAAATCACAATGTGATTACTTCATCTTAGATCACTCTACTTTTAAATCACTATGTGATTACTTTATCATTGGCCATGCTTAACTGCTTCTAAAATCACTATGTGACTACTTCATCTTGGACATCTACTTCAAAAAATCACTACGTGACTACCTCACCTTGGACATCTATTTCTAAAATCACTATATGAAACTGCTTACAATCTTGGACATTTACTTCTTTATCTACTTCATGCACTAGAACTCATATCACCATGGGATGAATAGCTCAACGAATTGGTACCCAACCCATAAAATTCTACGGATATATCCTATTTAGTAAAGTATATAATATTAATTTAAACCAGAAGCAATTAATTATTTGGTAGGAAATTTTTTTGCTTTATAATTATTTTTGTTTGAGGATACCTGACAAATCATTCTTTTTTGTAGGCCCTCATAATTATATATATATATAATAAGCTGTTGCAATACATTAAGTACTTTTCCGCTTGCCCTCGCACTTCCGCTTCAGCTCCTGTTGCCGCTTCTGCGGCTGCTCGACAACGGTCGTCATGCTACTCTCTTAACTGATTTTCCCCGTCTATGGACAAAAAGGAGCAGCAACTCAGTTCAGCTCTGCTCTGCTAGGCTTTGTCGACTGCATTCAGTTCAGTTCAGTTTCAGTTCAGTTTCAAGTTGACGATTTCATAATTCAATTTACAAGATAAGCCAAGGCAGCCAGTCAACCAACCAACATAAAACGACCAACAACAACAAACCGCGGTTGCTGTTTGGGGCGTGTTATGAAAAGAAGACAACAAACCAAACAGTAAACCAGAATCTACAGAAAAAAAAACCTTTTAATTAATTATGCATCAGCGATTGTGTTTAAATAAAATGAGGCACAGTCAAATCTCATCTTTTTTTTCTTGGTTTATTGTACCTTTGTCATAAACAGCGAAGCGAAAAGCCACAAAGCATCAGGATCTGGCCACACAGATCAGTGACAAACGCACGTTGCGTATACGCCCAGTGGTATGCTACAGAAATGTAAGATTTATAGTTGTCAGATCAACGATATTATTAACTTGAGCAGTTGAGAGATTGTCGGATGATATTTTATTACCAATTTTGAAGATATTAAGGAATTTAATTATATATAATTTTAAACTAGAAATTAATTTTAAATTGTTAAAGGTTTATACGCCAACGCAATATTGGCCTGTAGGAGAATCCTTAATTTTGGCAGATAATTATGTAATTAAAAAAGAATATATTGTCTTACCTTGTACACAAAAAATTAAACATTAGATTAGATTTTCTTAATTTATTCATGCTTTGGAGGGCGATTTCGTAAGAAGCTTATGAATGCTAAAAGAAAAGAAAAATTATAACGAGATGAAATAATGACTCATAGTGCAAAGTCAAATATTTTTTATATACGAAACTTTATGATTCACAATTACACACTTTTTCATATTCTTTCGATTCGTATAGGAAAACTAAGCAAACACATTAGAGCAAAAATTACAAATCAATATTACTCCTAAGATTTATTCACTAATCCGAAGCTTTAGTTGCAGTAAATGAGATGATGCTGATGAGTTACATACATCTTCTTAAAAAGTATTTTCCCATCTTAACTGAACCGTATACAGGCAACCCTACTACAACGCGGGTTTCTATAACGCGATTTCGCTAAAATGCGGTTCCCATTATGCAGAAATTTTCTTACAAAGCTACTTCTACAACGCGATTTTTACGAACTGGGCAATTCTCACAAAGAATTTTTGTTGCTGGTTTGCATGTTAAATTTTTATCCATTAATTTAAAAATAAAAATTTTGGACCGACTTCAAGATCAAGAGAGGATAATTGATATTGCTAGATATTTAACGTAAATGAGTCAACAATAAGAACTATTAAAAAAACGCAGTAAAAATTAGAAGTTTGGTAGTAGCTGGATCCTCGCAGTCGCGAAAATAGCTGCTCGTCCTAGACCAAAGATAATGGAGAAAATGGAACAATCCGCTTACGGTGTGGATAGAAGATATGACGAAAAAACGATTGCCTTTAGATGGGAATGTAATTAAGCATAAAGCACTAAAAATATTTAATTATTTAAAGGAAATAGGACAAACGTCAATCGATGAAGACAACTATCAATTGGTAGTTAGTAAATCTACTCTTTCCGATGTAGAAAATAAAAACTTTTCACTAAAAAGTATCGAGGCAGCTTTAAATATGGCAAAGCAGTTGGAAGAATACATTTTGGAGAACGATCCTTTAAGGGATAGAGCAGAAATACTTAAACGAAATCTTCAAAACAACCTAACTCCCTATCCAAAAATTTACAAAAATTTACGAAATAAGAGCAAGCAAACTTCATTAGAAGATTTTTTCAAACCAATAATCGATGAAAGAATGCCCAAATCTGATGTTGGATGAAGCTCAGATTTTGAACTACAATAGTACGAACAAAACGTTCGAGACAAATCATACCAAGTGATGAGGAGGAGTAGGAAGTTATGGTTCTATTTTTGCTTTAGTTTATTAATTTAAGTTATTTCAACTTGAATATGTTACGTAGAATTGAAATTTTATTTTGTTTAAATAAAAGAAGTTTTATCAATCAATTTTTATTATTATCCAATTTTTTATTAAAAAATTTTTTAAATTGGAACCAAACTCTGATTTTTGTATGGAGTTCATACTCCCTACAACACGATTTCTTACAACGTGGCATTTTTTGGGAACCTATTCTCCGCGTTGTAGGAGGGTTACCTGTATTTCCAAAACAAACCATAATTTATTTCAAAAATTCATTCTATTTGTTGGCTTTTAACTATGTATGTATGTACCATAAGGTTGTAGCTTCTCTGCCCTTTAACAAACTTCTAATAATTAAATAAATAAATATAATGAATAACTTTGCGCTTATCGAGCATAACTGACAAAAACAATTTCCATATAAGCCGCAAAAGAGGAGGGAGAGAGAGAGACCTGTGCAAATACGCAAGATCCTTTAATTCCCTGCATAATTTCAAATCAGACAAGCGTTAAAAACATTTCATTATAACGCTACACAATCGGAATATTTAATGATTTAATCGGCAAACCAAATCAGCCCCAACAACTGCAACGACAACAAAAAGCAACAACAACAACAGCGATGTACAAGAGCAACAAAGTACCCAGCAACACCTAAGTTGGCCAAGTCTTTAGAGGAAGATGCTGAGCCAAGCCAGCACTCGATAAACTGCTTCAAATTCACAGATTTTAAATTTAAAACGTAGCCAGCGTAGCATAAAACATGTAAAAACCTCAGCAACGAGATCCACACACAGCTCGGTTAGACCTATATCCCATGGCCAAGACCAAGAGCAAGACCCAAACACTCGGCAGATACATAATGGCGCGAGTTTCATGTTTACAAAAAGATTATGCAGCCAAGAGCAAACGTGCAGAGCGAGCAAACGTGCAGAGCGAGCAAACGTAGCCAGTTCTAATTAAACAATTCGTAGAATTTCGCGTTAATTGCAAGAAAACGAGCTGAACGTGCAACTGCGACGACTCCAACTCCGAATCCCAATGCGACTGTGGCTGCATGTGTGACATATCATGGTTTAGCCGCCGTGCCTGGTCACACTTGCCAACCAAACCGTGGTTCTGTGCAGCTAAGGTGACGACGCGTTTTGCTAAGAATAGTGAGAACTTTGGACGCTTTGATTAGCTGCCATTATGTGGGCTGTGGCAATTGTAGTGAGAACCAAGACGCTATGACTCTTGACCCGCATATAACGGAAGCAGCACCACCATCAAGCAATCCATCATGGAGCGAGTGCATCCGCCATAGCTATTATTAATACCTACGCTACCCCCAATGCGCTCTGCCCCTGGCCAACACAAAACAAAGCTATGCATAAACATATGTGAAGCATACCAAACAACCACAACAGTCAATGCCAAAGCTAAACAGAGAAAACTCAATTCAAATTATCGCTCTACAAGATCGACAGATGTTCAACTTCAACCAAGAACAAGCATACAAAACACAAGGATGCACATTGAAAGACTGTCGACTGTCGACCGTCGAGAGGTCAATGAGGTGCACCGACCGATCAACCGATCGACCGATCCACCGATCGTAGCCAAAGCAAAGCACTGGCACGTTTCGCTGAGCAAATAACGCCCAGTTTATTTTCTTTTTTGTCCAAAGACGAAACACGCTAAACTTAGTCCCTTAATCTAAACCACTTTGGGCAATGAACGGGCATTGGGCACACAACAGATTGGTCAGACGATCGACAACGCCACGCATATTTCGCATAACCCGGGCACACCTTTTACAACACAAAAAAAAAGGGATAACTCAACTGAGTGCCACAACACGCAGGATGGATGAATCCATAACAAAAGCGTAGAAAGTGAAGCACTCGAAATATGTGTGTGCTTAGTTCTTTGGTTCTTATATACACTTTAGTAGTTCACAGATTTGGCGTACTTGGGTTTTCTGGCAAAGTAACTTAACTTTAGACGACGGGGACGACCACGACTCCGATGGAAAGATCAAGAACCTATCCTCCCTTAGTATTTCTAATTGGAGAGCAGAGGCACATGGCGAGAGCTGTTGTGGTCGGCCGTAACCCGAGAACGGATTGTCATGGCCACACAATGAATGAACTTAACTTATTAGCGGGACTAGAAGCGCAAGTGAGGCGTCTCTAGTTTTCGGAAAGTTTTAGTCTCATCAAACTTTCGCAAGAGAATTCATTTTGGAGAGCGTTACTATACAATTTCTATGTATTTCGATGATGATTAATATGCCTGAAATTTTACATATCCTTGAACCAACTAATGGATTGCATATTATTATTTATAAAAATACAACATTAAGTCACTTTCGAACTGGTGCGTATCTGGGATTTGATCTTTGCGAGGGTTCTTCTTCTCAAAGAGTATGTATATCTTAGCTCGCAAAAGTCTTTCAACCCATTTTTCGAACTTTTGGGAGGTGGAGGACTGAACCACCTCATGGATCCGCCACTGCTTCCGAATATTAATACATCATCTTCATCATTGGGGAGAGAAGCCTGGTTCGGGTCTTAGACTGTTGTAGTTTTCGCCACCATATGTCGTCATCTTCGATTTGTGTTCTCCGACTATCGTTACTAATTTTCGAAATGAAAAGCAGTACCTAGCGATTGTTCAGTAGTACGTGGGTTACCCTACCATATCTACGCTACCTATAATTCGGGAATAGAAAAAAAAACACATCTATTTATTTCAAACTACTTCCCCTTAGATCTATACGATTTTGGATACAATTAAACCAAATGTCAAAACACATTTTTTATTCGCTATCATCACAAACATATTTTTAGGGAACAAATCTTTAGATCCCAAATCAGGACTACCCGTTTGAATGGTAGTTTGGTCGTTACGACAACAATGAAGTCCAATCCCCAAATAGCAGCCTGCGTAGAGTACATAAAAAGGGCAAAGGAGGAAGAGGTGCTACTTTGGTATTCAAAGAAAAATGCCATTTTTTGAGATAAATGATCGGATGTTTATTTCATTATAAAGAGGAAGGTATGCCGTTAATAATGAAAAACAACATCAGCCACAGGACCATATCCTTTTCATGAAATTTTCCATAACCAAATCGCAAAGTGGCTGCCCTATGTCCTCGATAGCCTCACGAATATTATCTTTGAGGTCTTGAATCGACGCTGGGCTGTTGGCGAAGACCTTTTCTTTCACATGGTTCCAAAGGAAGAAGTCGCAAGGTGTTAAATCACAAGATTTCGGTAGCCAATTGTGATCTCTTCTTCGAGAGATAACACGGTCCGGAAACTTTTCCCGTAAAAGACCAATGGTTTCGTTGCTTGTGTGGCACGTAGCGCCGTCTTGTTGAAAGTAAACGTCCAGATCAATACCATCCGACTCCGACAATAACAAATTATTAATCATCACTCGATAGCGGAATCCATAACCATAATCCATAACTGTTGATCCAACCTAATTTTCGAAAAAGTAAGGTCCAATAACCCCACCGGACCATAAACCGCACCAAACAGTCACACGTTGAGGATGGAGAGGCTTCTCAACAATAACTCTTGGGTTTTCCGAGCCCCAGATGCGACAATTTTGCTTGTTGACGTAGCCACCGAGGTGGAAATGGGCCTTATCAGTCAAAATGATTTTTCGATGGAATTCCGGATCATTTTCATTTATTTCAAGGACCCAATCAGCAAACCAAGACATTGTTGCTGATAGGCCGAGTTCTTGGGTTTTCTTCAACACTTTGGGCTGCAGCAGCAAAATTCTCAGTTGTTCTTGAGCGAACTCACTAACTTGTCCCAACAGCTCAAATTTTTCCACCAATTTCTGTATTGCAGCCCGACAAGTTGCTTCACTACGATCCAAAAATGCTTTACTTTTGCGAACTGTGACTGTAAGATTTTCACCATTTTTGTAGTGAATTTTAATAATAAAAGTGACAGCTATCCAAATACCGGATGATTCAAAATAACACATCTTGTTGGAAAGCCCTATATTTCATATATTATTAGATTCTTTATTTATTTATCCAAATCTATTAAGATTATCTCTTGAGTTTGTTGAATAGTCGAAAGTCAAACGGAGCCAAATCTCGTCAATAAGCAGGTTGCGGAACGATATTTATTGACTTTTTCACAAAATGCTCACTAGAAACCTGTGCCGCGTGAGATTGAATGTTGAGTGTTTTTGTAATCATTCGAGAATAAACTCTTTTCAAGCATAGCGATGTCTCTAATAGTCAATCAACGATTTCCAACTCACATACTTTTTCATCCTAGATGAGTTCCTGAGCCCATAACCCATTTCAGCGCATCACATCGTCGATTCTTTTCGTTCGTTTTTCATTTCTTCATGTTTCTTGTTTGTTCTTATTGTTATGACATTGTTGAGAACCCGCACGCTACCGTCATCCTCATCATCGTCATCCTCGTCATACTCATACCCATCATCGACAGCAACGTGCTCGTCATCGCGCATTAAGGGCGGGCAGAGTCCAGCAGGAACGCGGCCAAGCTGCGCATGCGCATGCGCATCTTATCAGCGCTGATTAATCTGCATCGCTCTGGCTGATAAGCCTTGCCGTACCGACCCAAGCTTGTTCCAGAGTGTTGAACGCATTTGTTCGCAGCCTCGTCAGAGTCGGAGTCTGGTGTCCGTCGCGTCATTGTTAGCAGTGCGCAGTGGCAACCAACACTCATGTTTAAATTATGATGGCTTCTAAGTTGCGCCCCAGTCGGAGTCCGCTGTGTGCTGTTGGCCTACCATGTGGCCATGTGGGCATATGGGCCGAGTGTCAGAAGTCATGTTGCTGTCCAGACAGTCAACATGTTGCCAACAAATTTAGTGATAGTATGCCAATATCTTTCGCGCGTACAGCTGCACCTTCCGTATCAGTGACTCATATAATCTCGGAACTAAGCACTTGCATTACGGGCTTATCAGTTTCAGTTCTCACCCAACTCCCTCTTTAGCTCGCTGAGCAGCTGTTACTGATAAGACGCAGTCGCGCTGAGCCAAGCTTAATCTTTGCAGCGCAAGTTCAGTGTTATAGACGCCGCTCTGGGCCGCAGTCGCCTTAATCAAGTGCAAAAATCCGGCATGTATAACAAAGTCATAGAACAAGTGCTGCAGCTATGTCTCCTAATCTGCTGCTGCCACGCCGCGACACTCCAGGTTTCCAATAGACTAAATCTAAGCAGCAGATGTCCGAATGCTCACTGCATTGTAAGCGATCTGAGCGACTCCAGCTTAACTGCTATCAGTGCTCCTCAGCTGCAGGAGCTCATCATACGTCAGTCTGCGCTGCGTAATGTGCCCGCCAAGCTGTTGACTTTAGTACCGCAACTGCATACCCTAATCCTGCACAGCTGTGGCATCAACAGCATCAGCGGCATAGACTTTGAAGGTGGCGCCAAACTAGAGCGCCTAATGCTGCAACGCAATCACCTGAGCCGACTGCCGGAGCGTGCTTTCAGCCTGCTGCCCCAGCTCAAAGTCTTGGAACTCGGCTTCAACTATATACACTACGTGCATGCACAAGCTTTTGCCGATCTTGGCCAGCTGCAGCTGCTGGGCTTGCAGGATAATAGCATATACCAACTAGCAGAGGGTAGCTTTGCATCATTGGTTAATCTTACGCATCTGGATCTGAGTGGCAATGAGCTGGAATCGCTGGATGCTGCTCTATTTGCTCAAAGCACCCATCTACAGACGCTGCTGCTCAATGGCAATGACTTTGCCGACTTTGATGGCATAGCCTTGGCAGGACTACCCAGCTTGCGTTTGCTAGATCTGAGCAACTGCAGCGCTTTGCATTCCTTGGAAGTACATAATGTGGACATGCTTTTGATGGAGGGCAGCGGTGTGCAGCACTTAGTCATCGGCGGCAGCGTTATCAGACTACTGGCGGGGCATAGTATGCTTATGTCTGTGAGCATTGCTGATAAGCGTTCTGTCATCGAGCTCGATCTACATGCGAATCTGCTCAGCGATGTGGCCGAGCTACTTGAAGGCATGGTCAATCTGCAGCGTCTGGACTTGTCTAAGAATAACATTGAAGCACTGCTGGTTAAAAACTCCAGCGCTGCTTTAATGCTGCCCAGCCTAACGCAACTCAACTTGTCCTACAATCGCTTGCACATACTGCAGCCGGAGACTTTGTTGCTTTTGGGCCGCTTGGAACATCTGGATATATCCTACAATTTGCTGCGTTTTGATGTAAAAAGTTTTGCGGGTTTGGCCAAATTGGAGCGGCTCTATCTTGAGGGTAACCATTTGGAGCAATTTGACTATGTTGAGCTGCAGTTACAGCACCCTAATCTCATGGAACTGGGCTTGGGCAACAATGATTGGACCTACAAATACATGCGCAGCTTTGTAACTTATTTAGAAGATCACGGCGTGCGTTTGCCTGTGCGTTCTATGCCCCAGCAGCAGCAAGTTATCGAAGGGGTACAGTTTGCTCAGCAGCAGGCCGGACTGGCAAACATACATCCCTATTGGACTACCCGTGATATCTTGGCCTTTGTCACACTGATTGTGGTATTTCTCATATTGCTCATGCAGCTTTATCGCATACTGGAAGATGAGGGTTGTCTGAGGCGTTGTCAGTCGCGAATGCGTAGGTGGCGGCGGGAACGAAGCAATGACAGCCAGCCAGGCGTTCCACGTCCAAGCCGACTCCGAGAAGAAGAATCCGAAGTATGATTAGTGCCATAAAATGCTACTTAATATAAGTTTTATAATCTTATGAATTTCTCTCTGTTCTCTCTCTCTCTCTCTCCAGACGAGTACTTCTGAATAAATGTGCCTCAAGTGTCAAGTGCAAAAAAAATGTTTCTGCAACATGTTGCCAAGAGTTTCTTAGATCTCTAATAAACGACAATTGCTTGCCGTTTAGTAGCGATTTTGTTAGCGTGTCACGATAGTGCTTATTAGAGATGGACAAATTTGGTTAGCATTGCAAATATTTAGCCAAGTTACAAAATCATTATAAAATGAATATAAATATAATTGTAATCGTTAAATAATATCAGGGAAGATAGTTAGAAAGCACGCTTTCGAATACAACAAGAATTTTGAGGGGTTTCTTAAAAAAATTTGCTTGCCTATATATCGCCCGTAAGCTGTAATAAATTATTACTCTTTTTTACAAGTTCAGTTCATGTGATCAAAATAGAATTCAAGCCTATGATAGACTGGTAGTTTCCTCTTTTTTCCGCAAACCAAGAACAAAAAGGATAGGTACCAGAGATAACTAAACATCATGAGCCCTATATAAAGGTTCAGCTAGTCAGGATTCCCAATTTGCTGGGTAAAGGTCTCTGAGATAACTAAACATCATGAGCCCTATATAAAGGTTCAGCTAGTCAGGATTCCCAATTTGCTGGGTAAAGGTCTCTGAAAAATCTGTCTTTAAGCAAGAATACATTCATTGTGTGCCAGAGCGCTAAGGTTTCCAGCATTAGGTCGTGCTGCAAATCGCAATCCAAATACTATCAGAATCAAATTTTTTTGAATAATTTAATATCACAGTAGAAAAGGTAGTGAATTAAGTCTGAACTCTGTATTGTAAGGAAATTATACGTAAGGCCTAAGAATTAGTGAATAAATATTGAATTGAACTGAAAATTTTATGAAATGATTGTTAATCTCTCCGAAGAAGTACCGCCTAGCCGATAATCTTTTTTGGGTCGCAGATATGCTAAAGAAGGTACTCCGACCGTAAAAATTAAGAGGATTTATTGTTGTGGTAATCTTGAGGTATATATTTTCCACACTTCGATTTCTGACCATATAAGTACATAGCGTAAGCAGACACCAATGATAGTTTATCAAAATATTTTTTCAGAAGCCAGATTGATTTTGGGCTATAAGACAGAAACCCAAGATGAAGAAATTTTGGTTTGACACCGATCAGTGGGCATTGCCAGAGAATCATAGACAACATCAGGAGCTTACTAAATGGGCGCTGGAAAAGAAAGGATGTTCTATTTCATACAAAACGCCATGAATGTAAGCAGCGTATTCCCAGAGTTAAATAAGATGACGCGAGTTTGAAAGTTTGGAGGATTGGTCCTTGAGACACTTGTTCAGTAGATGACAATATAGACGGCCATCTGTTGCAAGATTTGGACGCCTATTATGCGTCAATAGTCAGTGGAAACTATTGTCTCTGGCATTAAACTCCATTCCAGAAGGTATGGAGATGTGACTCCACAAGTCTTGAAACCGCTTCAAAATAAAACCGGGACTTATGAATTGATGATCCGTCGATTATAATATTATAGTTCACACCAATGGTTCGTCATGGTATAGTAAACTAGCGGACATTGCCATTAAGGCACTCCAAGATTTCTTCGGTTGGTAAATTCGAAATCATAAAAGTCATTGTTAGGTGGATCGCTTAAGAATCTCGGCGTGACTCCCTATTATACAATAACGCCTTAGGAAAAGAATAAGATTCTCGATTCTTGACAGCAAAAAAATCGGTACATTAAGCATGACTGTCTCTCATTCACGAAATATATTTGGCCTAAGAAACTTTATCCCCACTTCACTCGCACTAACACTTTACGAGTCCATCTCTATTTTGCATATGAAATGTTGCACGGCTCGAATCTTCAGTCTACAAAAAGAACAACCACAACAACTACAAGTTGTAGCAGCACTTGCAATTCGAGATACATTTAAGAGATTCTACAAAATACGAATTTAAGTTCAAAATAATTGCATAGCATACACACACGCCAGTTCACGGCTAGAGGTGCAGTACTAGACCAGGTTGGCCGGGATCAGGTCCAGCAACTGTGCCTGCTAGTTGTTCTATGTTGTTGCTGTTCTTGATAGCTGTGGTAGTTGCTGCTACCACCGCCTAGCAATGACCAATAACAATGACGTTAACAGGAACAACTTTAACAACAACTTTCCCACTAAGCCCATTACTCTACGAGGGCAGGCTGAAGAGTAATTGGCTAAGTCAAGAAAATATTTGAATTTGAGAGAGTTGGTAAAAAAACATATAAGGGAAACTATCTTGATTTCAAGTTGGCTGGAATTGATAGAGAGCAATTTTTGCGTTTTTTCAAAAAA
>JBAMAX010001116.1:0-35289 GCA_037043745.1 Chymomyza amoena
ACAAGGCTTACAAGCATTTCGGTGCTGAAAACTGCAAAACAAAATTATGCTCCTAAAACTTCATTTTTCAGTATTTAATAAATTCAAGTTCAAATGAGTTGGCCACGTTACTAAATTTCTGTTCTCATTGAAAAGACAAAAGCACAGTTAAAAAAAAATCCATTTCAAAATTCAACAAAAAACAGAAAGGGAACCGCTAAGACATTTCGTTTTATTGACACCAAACGCACGAAACCTGAGCGCGGTAAATGGCAATCAAAAACTGGCAAAAAATCATTATAATGTTTCACCTATCCTGTGGTTATCCTGCACCAAGCATGTCCAAGTCCTTCGGTTTTAATTTTTAATTATCTCAGTAAATATCTCTTACAGTGCGAGTATAGCTGACCTACTCTATTATGCATTGTCTCTTTTTTGTAATTCACAGGTGTGCATCGTGTGTGTAGTTGGCACATTAACCTCAAGTGTTGCGGTGAACGGCTTTGAATGTCCTTAATTGTGCCTGGGACTGTCCGGTCAACTGTTGCCTTTCTGTCGACTGTTAGCAGTTAACTGTTAGTTGATTCGCCATTGTGAAAATGGATTTCGGATGCGGCGGAAGTGCGCCATGTCGTAGAACTGCATTTCGTTGTTGTTAGACTATTGGGAGTTACAAAAAGCGTTTATGTTTTGTTGTATGTAGTGTAAGTTTAAAATGGCTAAGTATGACTGTACTTAAATGCTCAGCTACTTTCTCAATTTGTGTTGGCCATTTTGTGAAGCTCTTGTCTTTGTTATTGTAGCTTCCAACTGGGTTCAAATGCATTCACGTGCGCTGCTAATATTTTTTGCACTTTATGGCAAAGTTGCGTGCTTCATTCTCCAAGTCAGTCTGCACAAGTTATAAAAAAATAATAATAATTAAAGTGTAAATATAGCATTTAAGTTGGCAATTTAAAATAATTTTTGATGCTGCAAAATGTAGCTGAAGCATTTGCCAGCAAGATAAAGTCCACATTGCCACAAAATGTGCAGAAAGGCGGGAAATGTTCGACAAAATACACTTTGGAATGCGCTGAAAATTTTTTAATTAAGATTGTATTTGTTTTTATTCATGGCAGGACTAAAAAAGGTGCTTAAAGTGGTTTTCCAAATTTTAAATTGCCCGATTGTCTACAAAAGAGTGAAAATTTGTCGTCTCTATGAAAGCATTCTACAAAAACAAATTACTACCGGTATTGTAATTTAATTTTCCACTCATAGCCGCAACTATTAAAGGAATTTTAATGTTTGATTGGCACAACATTCTCATATAAATGATCATGCTTAGCTGTGTTTCATCAGCAAATTTTTGTATCGTATTAAAAAACATTTGAAAGTATTGAAGAAGTGTGCTTACAGTTATCAATAAGACTTTCCCACGAATAATCTCCCAACTGTTCTAGCTTTTTTTTCTCAATATCGATTAAATTCGCTTATTTCTTGTTGTAATCCGCTTTTTTATAAAGTATTCAACCTGTAAAGAAATTACCAATGCTCTGGTATATTCGTAAGGTCATACTTTTTTCAACGAAAAGTTAAATTTTTTTCGATGCTCAAAAAAAGTCAGACTCATGTAATAAACTCATCTGGTCCAATTTTATTTGGTAAACCGGGCGTTAGCAATCTACTACGGTAAATAGCAAAGCTAAGATTATGAAAACTTATTTTCTCTGAAATAATGGGCCTCCGCTCCCTGCTAGCTGAATTCATAATAAACGACAAGGTAGCACATCAAAGCTCTAACTCTACTGAAAGTTCTAACAAACTGACTCGTTGGCAAATGACTCTAGATAGATAGTACCTATTTTGTTTTATTTCCTTTTTTTATTTTTTGCGTCATTTGGGTACCTTTTTTACTTGCCACAAAATGCAGCGCAGCGCAGTCGATTTGGCGGAATCTGAACGTGTCGCACTCTACCACATTTCTATTGTTCTTTCAATGTCTGCCACAAAATCAAATAAACAAATTGGTTTTTTTATTTTTTTGTTTATATATTTTTATCTTTCTGACGGAATTGCTTTGACGTTGAACAACCCACAAACATCTATTTGTCAGTTCTAACAACCACAGAAATTGCGTACCTGTATTTTCAATTAATTTTAATACTCTTAGAAATATGCCAAAACATCTTGAACGATTTGGGATGCGCTCTTTTTTATACTTTTGCGATGCTTCTAGAAAGTAGATGAGCTGTATAATTGTTCAGCGCCTAAAATGGGGCGCATCAACGAAAGCATTTAATGCTGATGACCTAAACTGCAACTGATACAGCTCATGGCGAACGGTTTAACAACCAACTGCAACTGCAGTTAAATTGCTGCAAAACTGGAGCGAAGGCAATCGAAAGCTCATGTTTCGCTTACCCAGTTTCTCTGACTGGGCTTTTTGGCTGCCCACAGAAAACATCTCAATTTACATAACCGTGTTCCCAACTCTCAAGCGATTTACAGCGAAACGTTATCCTTGCATAAACATTCTGCACTAAATCTCTGACCAACAGAGTTATAGCTGGTAAGTAGCTGCCGAAGAGTGGGAGCAGTACCTAGTCCTAACTTTCGTGTTTTGTAGGTAAAATCCTGTTCTGTTGTCGGCAGTGTCGAAGGCAGTCCAGCATTGAGGCGAAATTGATTGATGTCCCCTAGAAGCCATGCAATCTGATAATGCAACCTATGGCACCCAAGTTGGTGCAGCAGCGTAAGGCTTAAGCAATACAAAGAAGACACAGACAATGAATATGACGTCAGACGACTCGTTGGTGTTGATGTTGTAGTTGTTCCAGGTATATCATTCGAAAATATTTACAAGTAATGAATATTGCACTTAATTAACTCGTTCACTCTGTTGTCCCTTAGGGCAGAAAACAATCACAACGTTGTCAGAGCTCCATTGCGCCTTGGGACGGGTGTGGGAGCTGTTGTTGCAACTTCGTCTGCAGGGACAGGGTTCGACCTTTCACCTGTAACTTAAGCCAACAATAAAAGCGCCACAGTACTAATAAACGGACAACCAAAAACAAATAAAGGCAAGGGGACTTAGAAAAGACAATAAACAAATTTTCCAAAATATTTGTGAAATATGAAACACAGACTTAATACGATATATCAACTTTGGTGAACCTTTGACTTATGGGCTTTGAGATCTAATTGCTTATACAGACGATTGGACAAACAAAGCTATGCGAGATATTTTATTTTCAGTGTAAGTCGGCTTTTCACAAAATTCCTTTTGTCCCTTAAACTAAATGAACTAAATTTTAAATATTTCTTCATGTCGACTTTAATCTATGAAAACGTCAGTTGCCCAGTGTATATTGTTCAGAGGCTCTCCCGGCACTCTGCACAATTCTTGCTCATATATGACTGCCATGGCAACGGACTGCAAGTTGTCAGCTGCGTTTAATCCTTACGAAGAATATGCGAGTAAATATAATATTGATTTAATATGACAATAATCAAACTATAGGGCAACAAATTGTCCAGGGATAGCAAACGTTCCAGCAGAATTGAGTTTCACTTAGTTATCAGATAGCCTTGAGGTTCTCCGCTTTGGCATTTTAAAGCGCTATATCTTTCTAAGCATGCTTTAAATGTGTGTGTGTGTATCTGTGTTAGTATGTTTCGTAGTTATGCAATAGTTTGGAAAACGGAAAAAGGAAAGTTGCTGTATCTGTAATGGTTTCAATTTGCTTATACTAATATTCAAAAAGAGATGACTCGACAAGGTGAATGGATTGGTGTAGACAAGGACATGAGCCAGTTTCAGCTTTTTGACTTTTAGAAATAGTCAGCCAAATCCTTGGCTAGCATTGCGGATTAGTCTATAGAGTTGCCACCAAGTAATTTAATTAAATGCAGGTGAGTAACTGGCTACTACTCTGGTTATACCAATTTTAATCAGATTTTTCTAATAATAATCTTTTAAATATAAAACCAAGGAGTTGTGGTGACAGATAGAATTGGTTTCAAAAAATGAAAAATAGTTTTTTATTCATTTATTTGTTTAAGGGAGGTTCTTTTAAATCCAGCCGAAAAGAAGGCGACAGCATGTTTAATAAAAGTTGCGATTGACATATTTAAGAAAATATGTGGGTAAAAAAATGCATTTTTTTTAAGTAGCCAAAATGCTAACTTATATTAAGAAAAAATGGTTAAAAAATATGCAATAGTTAGTCGGGAATGGATAAAAACGATTACCATGTTTTTTTTTTGGAAATAAACCGTAACTCGTTAAGTTTAAAAACTGAAATTTTAATAATTTGTTTTGGATTATGCATCGAGCTCCATCTGGGGGCAGTTTCTGTTACCTTATCAAACTAGACACTTGGGTTCCAATAATTTTCAAGTCAACCGATCAAATTTGGTACAGTGCTTGAAATTTACAGTGAAACAAACGAATTATCCATCTAAAACTTTTTGTTTTTTCAGAGGTCCTCTGAAACACCCCAATGGGAGCTATGTAATGTAACCTGATAATGTCTCTTATGGAATAATAAGGGCTCCAATGCAAAAGTTTGGTTACTCTAGCTCTTACCATTTCTGAGATCTACGCGTTCATGCGGACAGACGAACATGAGTATATCGACTTCTCAAGTCACCCTGGCAATACTTTGTGGGGTATCCGACGACTCCTTCTGTATGTTATGTTACATACATTTTCTGATTGCATAAACTTAATTTACCTTTTTTACCATACGGTACAGGGTATCAAAATGTCGTGGAGCCTATTATTGTCTACAAGATCAATCTGAGCGATTGTCTGGGAATAAACAAAAATGGATGTACTAGTGATCTTGCAGAATTTACTGCAGAATTTTTGGTATAACATACATCTGTTATTTTTTATTCAACGCGAAGCTTTTATCTATCGTATTTAAGAAATAATTTTTATTCGGTACTGTCATTTTTCAATTTTTTTCCATAACTTTTTACGGCATCTATGCTAGACTTTTCAATTAATGACGGTAACTGTATCCTGTCTTCCTTCTACAAAAGCTAACGTGAAGAAGTTAATATTCTTTGAGTAACTCTACATATGCAACAAAAATAATACTTGGATATAAATCTGATAGATGAAAAACTGTTTGTTTAAGGCTCTCAGCCCAGAGATAGATATTAGATAATCTCTTCCTTCCCCTATTATAATCTATTACAATTAAATTCATAATTATGAACGTAAACAGGTGCATTCAAACCTCACTAAAAAGAAGCCTCTAAGCTCATTTTATAATTTTCTAACTATTTTTTGTTTATAAAAATGCGTTTTGGTTTTTTTTTTACCATAACTAGACCACGTGGCCCAACCGTTAAGGCATCGGTTTTTCAAAAGGAAAAATACATGGTTTCATTTTCCTCGAAAAAACATTTTGTTGAAAGGATTGTGTTGTAAAGAACTTAATTGTGACAAAAAAGTAAGGTTTTTTACTTGAAAACTGCATTTGGGCCGAATATCCAACCCTGGGTTGTACTTAAACTTGATTCAACTGCTCCCTCCTCCGAACATTCATTATCCTCTCCGTCATTTTCATAAGGAACTGGACCGGCAGGTTGCGCGTTAGAGGAACTTCCACTCTGCACATCATTTACTCCCGATTGGTTAGTAGCTCTGTTTACCCCGATATTGACCGAACTACCAGGAGTAGCTTCAGCCGGTACATTGCGCTGCGGTTACAATCGAATCCGCTGTTGATTGGGCCCCAAGCTTGGCTAGGAAGCAGCAGCTTTTGGTTATTCTTAACCGGCTTGCAGAGTTGTCGTTTTAGTAATCGATCTTTGGCCAGATTTTTTTTTGAAAACTGCTCTTTTTCTGCCTGTGAAAGCTGGTCCCACTTTTTACGTGCTGCAGATAATCTATCTTTTTTTGTAATATTTTTGTTATATGTCAGACACAAGCGTGCATAATTGTAATATGGATTTTTATTAGGAACAGGACCTGTTGGTTGCGCGTTAGAGGGTCTTCCACCCTGAGATCTAGATCCAACAGCAGGAACTTTACCATGTACATTGTGCCCCTGGTTGCAATGTAATCCATTGTTTATCCGACCCTTATTCTTTCCTAAATTTTCAGTGGGAGCAGGTCCTGCTGGGTGTGCATTAGTGGGTCTGACACTCTGCTCAATATTTACTCCCGATTGGTTAGTAGCTCTGTTCACCCCGATATTAACCGAACTGCCTTCAGTACCTTCGGCCTGTACATTGTGCTGCCGGCTGCAATCTAATCCGCTGTTTATTTGGTCCCTAGCTTGGCTTGGAAGCGGCAGCTTTTGGTTATTCTTAGCCGGCTTGCAGAGTTGTCGTTTTACAAATCGATCTTTGGCCAGATTTTTTTTTGAAAACTGCTCTTTTTCTGCCTGTGAGAGCTGGTCCCACTTTTTACGTGCTTCTGTTAATCGATATTTATTTGCAATATTTTTATTGTATATACGAAACAATCGTACGTAATTGTAAAATGGATTGTTAGATCCTCGTTTGCCGGGCATTTTTGTAATAGTCAACAACTAAAAATGAGGAAAATATATCGGTGTAAACAAATTTTTTTAAGGATTGGTTAGTTACCTCTCAAGTTCAACTTATAAAAAAATACAGAAATTAAATTTACAGAAATTATATCTAGTTGTGCTCCTGTCGAAATAAATTTTTTATTTCACAAAAGTTTGCTCTGTCAAAGGTTTGCTATGTTCACAAAAATTGTTATACCCTGTACCGTATGGTACCAAGGGTATATTAAGTTTGTGCAAGCCGAAAATGTATGTAACATATAGAAGGAGACGTCGGAGACACCCCAAAGTTACCTAAAATATGATCAGGGTGAATAGAGAAGTCGATATACCCATGTCCGTCTGTCCGTCTGTCCGTCTGTCCGTCCGTCCGTCTGTCCGTCCGTGTGAACGCCTAGATCTCAGAGATGGTAAGAGCTAGAGTTACCAAACTTTCACATTAGATCCCATATTATTCCATAGGAGGCAAGTTTATTTTATTTTTTTGATATCGGGGATAAATTATATAGCTCCCATGGGGGTGTTTGAGATGACCTCGACAAAAAAAAAGCGTTTTAGATGAATAATTCGTTTGTTTATGAAGATATCGTAACGAAATTTTGCATTCGAAAGTTTTTTATAGTTCCCAATCACTGTAATAAATTTGATCGAAATCGGTTGACTATATCATATAGCTCCCATAGGACCGATCGGCCAAAATAACTTTTTTAAAGAAAAGTTCGCTATATTTCGTTTTTTAATAAAGATATCGTAACCAGATTTGGCGTTTGGAAATTTTTTAGACCACTTAAGCAATGTGCCAAATTTGAACAAAATCGGTTGACTATATCATATAGCTCCCATAGGTCCGATCTTCCAAAAAATCGATTTTTTAACAAAATTTGTTGTGTTTCGTTTGTTTGTTAAGATATTGGGACCAAATTTGACATTCGTGAGTATTTTATAGTTCCTAAGCACTGTACTAAATTTAATCCAAATCGTTTGACTAGATCATATAGCTCTCATAGGACCAATCGGTCCAAAAACACGTTTTTTATACAAAATTCGATGTGTTTTGTTTGTTTGTAAAGATATTTGAAATAAATTTGGCATTCAGATCTTTTTTAAGGTATTTAAGCACTGTGTCAAATTTTATTGAAATCGGTTGACTATATCATATAGCTCCCATAGGAACGATCGGTCAAAAAAAATGTTTGCTTAAAAATTCTTCTGTTTTTGGTTTTTTGTGAAGAAATCGGACTTTATTACAAGCTAGTGGTACAGGGTATCCTAAAGTCGTCCGCGCCCGACTTTACGTCCGCCATTTTTTTTTCCAAATTTGGCTAGGTTAACGCTGTTATTTTGTTGCAGAACAAGCTCTTCTCCCTTCAAATGGAAAACTTTGTCATAATCTTTTGCACAATAGTGAATGTTGAAGTCTACCTATTTCGATGACAACTATAAAGTTTGTTTTTAGGGGTTCTTCCGTATTTTTGGATATAGCTACCGAGGTTCTCAATTAATTTTCTTGATTATGTTAGATGGATTAGCTGTGCGGAGTTAGCTTGAATGTCAATTGTGTAACTATATTCGGAATGTCCGGAGTTCGTGCTTCGAAAAATAAACATTTAGTTTCACAGCCGCTAAAAACATCAAACATCTATTGGCAGCCCATGCTCGATAGTAGACAGATGTTTTAGTTTACGCTGCTCCAGAATATTTATCCGATTTCTCCACATCTCGAACCCTTTGCTTAAAGGCACTGTAAGTTGATATCATAGACAGAGGAATTCCTTTTGTTTAAAATCGGGTATTGTTTGCCAATGTGCAACATAATGTAGTATGTGCATATATTGAGGGTACACTGTACCAATAAAGTAGGTCAAATATATCAGCAACACATTGTTGCAATACACAAACAAAACCAGCTAAGTCAGCGTGTAATATGATCTGCCACTTATGAGCCAAGCTAAGTCAGCAGACCACTGGGTCGCTGACTACTGGTAACATAAACATATATGCATACACTGCCGCTCAACTGAATAGGTTCACGATTTCTATAAAAGTTATTGGATCATATCTTTTTAATTAATAATCCTATTGTGATGAAATATATTTTTTTATAGAAACTTTTATTGTTAATAATAAACAACAGTTAGCGGTTGCTAACATTAGTACAAATAATTTTTTTTTTTGTTTTCCAGTAACATACCAAAATTTGACTGTTTATTTTGGCTCAACAGAATAGGTTCAATAGATTCGAATAAGAAATAAAAACTTAAAAAGTAATTATTCACAGTATGGTTTATTTTTAATAAAAATATATACTTTTTCGCTATAATTTGGTAATTAGTATGCCCTCCTTTTTTAGTATAACTTCATATATATCCAATTTGAACAGATTTATAATAGTTTTCGATAACTCCAAGAGAAATCTCTGTCCAGGTGTTTTTAATGGCGTCAATTAAGGACTCTGTGTCTTTAAATTGTCTCCCACCCTCATAAACTTTTCGAGACAATAGCGCCCAAACGTTTTCCTTAATATTTAGGTCCAGGGAGTATGGTGCCCACTCGAGCAATCTTACGTTCTGGTCTTCAATCCACTGTTTTATCACTCTTGCAGTGTGAATGGGTGCGAAACACATTGAAAAATTATGGAAAACTCTTTTGTAGTACAGTTTTGTACACATTTGCATTCATTTTTAATAAAACAAACTGCAGTTCACAAGTCCCATAATAGGATATGTGTCCCCACACCATTATTCCACCTGCACAAGAGTGGTGGCGACTTAAAACACATTCTTCCTTTCTTAGGTGATGGAAGTAGTAATTATACCCGTCCGGAACATCCAGATTTCATTTTATCTCATCGGAAAACCGACAGTGTTCCATTCCTCCTTCCATGACATATGATCTTGAGCAAACCGAAGGCGTGCAGCTTTACGCACATCATTAAGAGGTGGTTTTTTTTTAATTTTCAACCTCCTCAAATGTTTTGCCCTACGAATTATGCGTTTCACAGTCGCCAGACTGGCCTTAACACCGCATGCTTCCTTGATTTTGGCAGCAGAGCGAGTTGAATTGGATGCAGTTCTAATAATATCTCTTCTGGCTGTTACCGTTGTCGCGTATTTTGCACCTCCTTTCATGTTATTGCCATAGTTCGAAGTATTTCGAAGATAATTACTCACAACATTTTGACTTCGATCAAATATTTTTTGCGATTTGACGGTGACTTAGACCAGATTCGACATATCCTTCTATTCTACCTTTTTCAAAATCACTTAGTTGAGTTCCGCGGCCCATTTTACATTATAATAGCTGCAATTACTCTAAATTGATAAACACTTAAGAATTGACGTCTTTAAATTATGGCTATCGCTCACAAATCGAAGTCAAATACTATTGAACCTATTCTGTTGAGCCAAAATAAACAGTCAAATTTTGGTATGTTACTGGAAAAAAAAAAAATTATTTGTACTAATGTAAGAGACCGCTAACTGTTGTTTATTATTAGGAATAAAATTTTCTATAAAAAAAATATATTTCGTCACAATCGGCTAATTAATTAAAAAGATATGATCCAATAACTTTTATAGAAATCGTAGAACCTATTCAGTTGAGCGGCAGTGTATATATGTACACAAGACTCTCTCTCTCTCAATTATGCTGATAAGACAAAATATGTATTAAGCCGCGTCGCTGCTGGCGTAACCGGCAGCGCAGCTATGCGATCGTAGCTATTAAGAATATATTCAATAAACATTCTCAAAACTAAAGTCAAACGGCACAGATGTGCCAGTGTTTTATTTAATTCATAAAACGATTATTTCATATATACATACTAGCCGGTTTTCGGCACGCTCGCTCCGCTCGCTCGTCTAGAAACACGTTGACTATTTTCTAGATGAACTGCAAAATGGACAACGGTTGGGTGTCGTTCGTGAATTTGGAATGAGAAAATTCGCCATATTGCCTCGTTTCTGCTAATGCAACATCCTATTTTATATTGTGAAATTTCGTCATTCACATTGTCGGCTCTCACACCCAAAATCGCCATTTCGCTTCCCTTATTGACGTATTTGCAGATATATTTTATTGATTTTACTGAGTTGCAATACTCGACGTTAATGTGGGCTTTATACGTTTTTGATAATAATGGCGAAAATGGAACAACCCAACGATTGTCAATTTCAATTTCTTGTTTTTGTACTTTGATTGTGGTTGATGTGTCCGAAGTCAATGCCCTTGGATATCTTTTGAAGCATTTGCCGTCGATCATGCATGGTGAAGTTGGGTTGAGCACACCATATGGTCCGTGGATCATATTCTTTGTGATAACCTCGAACAATTCTGGATCATTTGTTTGAACTGGGATTTCCGCCGATATCACATCATCAATTTCATGCGGTAGTATTTTCTGAGGTAATTCTCTCTTCTGCCATTCGACTGAATACATCCAGCAGCGAACCTCTCCGAATACACTGCTTTTGATAATAAGCAGGCCTGCTGTTTCATTGGGAAATTTCAGTGCTTGGCACTGGTCACATACCTTGTTCATTGTTCCAATTACAACAGATTGACGCGAGCTATAATCGGTCGTATTGTTATATTCGAATGCAGCTCTGTGCAGATTGATGCATTGCGCATTTGCCTGAATGTTCTTTGGATTAAATTCTGTTCTGCATGGATTTCATCTGATTGATTCTGATAATCCGATTTCGTCTCATTCTCATTCGAGCATGTATGAGCAAAATGTGATCTTGCTTCTTTAATCGATTCAACTCATTCCTTTGTAAACGTTGTTCCTTAGCTTCAGCTGTTCTTTGGGATGCTTGCAATTGAGTTCTACGCGAATGTCTACCAATGACATTTTTTGCCGGCATTATGTGCAAATATTGAATTGATCATATGTATTTTAAACAGAAATCAAAAACATGAATCGTTAATAATTTTTTTGTTTCCTTTCGACAAAAACTATTAACTAAAAAATATTAGTTAATCTGACAATGTACACAATGCCTACCTAAATTAAAAAAAAATTGTATTGGAAAATCAAATTGTCCTTTTTAGTATTTGCGTCGCAATTTTGTTATATTTTCTCAACCCTAAACAATCCTTGGACTTCCACGAACATTTCAAGACTAAAATTAGCCAAATCGGTTCAGCCGTTCGTGAGATCCTAAGCTTAGAACGAACATAACATTGTGACACGAGAATTTTATATATAAGATATATTTCACAATTTAGTCAAAAATTTTAAATCATTTTTTGTTTTATTATTAATTAATCTAATTATTTTCCATATTCTTTTCGCCCAAAATAATATAATAATATTGCTGGAAGTTATGTATGGGCCTAACCATGAAAAGTGCGAAGGCTGGAGCTGTTGGTCATTCCTATTCCCCTGAGTCTCTCTCTTTGTAGAAATAATTTGAGGTGTTGATGAAAGTGACCTTGTCCACTATGAGCCTTTTTGGCCAGACTGCTAGTCTCTTTAAAGAGTAGTTTACTCAGTAGTAGATACTTTTAAAGATAAAAGCTACCAAAATTGAATTGCATTGGAGTTTGGAAATGGCTTTGAAAACAAGGTTGATTAAACTGATAATTGGCTTGCAAATAAAATGCGCCCAAAAAATAGATTACCAAGCATACCAGGAGAAGAAGTAAGATAGAAAAATAAAACCGCAGCTATAACTAAGAGCTTCCTAACAAGGATTGTCACTGCACACATGCGATGAAAGTATATAGCATCAGTACTTACATGGTTAGAACATGGTTTATATATGTATATGTTACCAATACATGCCAACTCTCCTTAAAATACACAATGGAGTAACAAACATTTGCAGTAAACTGCACTTTGTGTGAGTGCACAAAAAATTGATCAAGTGGGCTGGAATCCTTTGATGGGCAAGGATAGGCTAAAAAAAAAATGTATAAACACATAATGTGGAATGTTTGTGTGTGTGTGCATTTGGAAATGTTACCACTTTGTGTATTGAGAGTGTCAGTGTGCCATGCATGTAAGGCACTTTGGCATCCTGTGGTTAGTCGTCCTTTTCCCGCCTTACCTGCTTTTTTCCTACCCGTCTGCTTGAAAAATTACAAATCAGCGTCACAATTGAAATAATTCCACCTGATCACACAGAAATGCACAATCGAAAATAGTTATCTTGTCAATGGATTTGTTACTTAGAAATATGCAATGACAGTGGCTCTTCTGATGACCCTAATGGCATTGACTGGATGTCCTCCGGAGCTCTGCTATCATATTACTTAATAAAATAAGATACCACCATGATTAAAAAGATACCGAAATTTATTCAGAAAATCCAAAATACAAGATTATTCATCAACATAAATATTGTCCCCTTGAAAGTATTTCTGGTCGCTTAAGCCAGCGCTTGATCCATCATCATACATCAGAGGATCTTTGATTTATTCCACGGAGCGGCTTTTTGAGTCGACCGAATAGGAAAAACTCGCTGTGACCAAAATCAAGACAGTTCGGTAATTGTTGGATGGCATTCTTTTCGATTTTACCCAAATGGTCTTGGAAATCAAAATCAATGCATAGTTGGAGTTTAAGCTGTTTAGTTATCCTAATCATATAACTTGCCTTGAGTCCATTTTTTTGTCCTACATGCAATGAACTAAATTTCCATATTTGATTGTTTGTTAGATCTAGCATGAAAAACAAATAAAAATGTGGAAAAACAGAAAATAAAAAGCACAAAAATATGAAACCGACTTCTGTTTATTGAAAACCGCACATAAAAAAATGGTCCAGTCTGTGGGTCCGTAATTCTCTTTGTGTCTCCGTGACTCTCTGTATGTAAAACTCTCTCTTCTTTTTTTTTTTGTCCATCTCTCTTTGTATGTCTCGTTGTCTGGTTTAAGCACAAGCATTGATAGCTATAGGAAAAGGATGCCAAATTGTTTGCATGTTTATAAATGGCGGCTGGCGTTAAAAAAAATGAAGCATGCTTTTTGGGGCATTTTAAAAATATCAACTGCATTTAAGTAGGAACAGGGAAAACATAATAAAAAAAAAAATCAAGTAAATTCTATGATATGACACGCCTTCTGAGGTCTTTTGGATGAAGGCGTTTGAGGCGTCTTCTTGGTCTATGACCGGGCAGGGCACATGCAAGCGAGTTCGGATGGTTCCTTATGCGATCAACGTAACGGTCGTTAAGTTTATTCAATACATCACCCACATAGGGAATGCCTAGATTCTTGTGAAGGTTTCGATTTCGGATATACCACGGAGCATCTGAAATTTTGTGCAAAGTTTTGTTTTGTAAAAAAAAGAAAATTGATTTCAATTGTCTATTTTAAAATTATTTACTTGTCCAATTTATACCAAATTTCGTAACGATGTGTATATGCATATCTTAAGCATTTAAAAAAAAAAATTTGATTAAAATTGTTGGAAAAAAGTCTACGATTCGGGCAAAACTGACCATATATCGAGCAGAGCAGTTTTATATAGAAATTAAAAAACAAATAAAAAATTATTAAAGATAAAACAAAAAATTAATTTTATATTAATTTTGATTTGAACCAATGTATTTACAAAATAAAATTATCCGTACAAAAATAAGCTTAATTTTTTCAGCAGTTATTATTTAATCAGAGCAAGATTGGCCATTTCTCCCACTGTGCAGGCGTAAGGCCTAGTTCGTGCGAACCGCAATACCCCAGATCTGCATGACGTACCTACAAGTTGGAGCCACGACGATATATGTATATGGTGGTCCTTACATGGGAGTTCCAAACAGCTGAGGTGACTTAAAATCGTGCCCCACCCTGTATGCCCTTCAAGGAGCAGCGAAACGAAGAGCGATCCACAACGTAACGTCTGTACTCAGAATGAGCGGCTCCAAAAGGTGTCAGTTCTTCAGGTCATGGGTGGCTTCCTTAACATCCTTAACGTTTTTAATAAGTTCCACTTCGTTCTTACAGAAACAATAGGTCATTTAGTTAGATTGATAGTTAGACCGAAAGACGGTAAGTGAAAAAAGTTTCCCTCTTAATTTAAAAATGAAATTCCATTAACTACTGGGTGACAAATATTCATTAAATATAAAGCAAGCTTATATTTACAAAAAAAAAAAAATTTCATAATGATCTATTTACTGCTAGAGCTTTGTTCAGACGCGGTTTTAGCCGTTTTTAAAATCTTCTGGCGCATTCAAGATGGACTTATTAGCTTAATGATGAGCTGTTGCACCTTGCTGCTGCAATTGGCCTTCCATCCAATAATTGTGGTTCTCATGTTTATTTGCGCTGCTTATTGGCTGGTCACGTTGATGAAGCAATCCACCACTTTGTCTACGAAATTTGGCAAGACGCTGTTGTCGGCGCAGTCTCAATCTTGCCGCAGCAACCTTTCGGCGCCCGATAAGGACACACCACTAGAAAAAGCCGAATAACAAATTTGTTAATGCAAGACTTTAAGCGCAGTTTTTGCCGCAGTCACATCTATTTTTGCCTTATTTAAATTAAAAAAAATATATATAAAATATTCTTGATATGGACAAGGAGTATTTCCGTCGATATGACAGGACACTTTGTGGCAGCTGCTTTGCAGTGTTCGAGTGGTTACCTGTTTTTTTCATAATTGCAGTCATTAGCTGGTCCTACTATGCCTATGTGGTTCAAATATGCATCCAGAGAATACAAAATAGCATTCAAATTACCCGCTTGAGCATGTTTTTCTACCACGTCTTCCTGGTGCTGTTACTCTGGTCCTACTGGCGAAGCATATTTATTCCACCATTGGTATCTACCCCACAGGGAATTGGATTGCCTTTCCCGTGCTCAAAATGCAGAGCTTCAAAAGAATATTTTAAATAAGTTTGCCCGAAATTTAACAGTCACCAATTGCAGCTTGAACGAATCCGCGCATTTCTGTGAAATATGCTAAACTATCAGACCGGATCGTTCACAGCATTGTGGCATTTGTCATAGCTGCGTCCTTAAGATTGATATCATTGTCTTTGGCTGAACAATTGTGTCAACTTTTACAATTACAAATTCCTTGCATTGTCTTTGGGCTAAATCACTTTCTACTTTTTGTACATTGGAGTTACAACACTTGTAAATTGAATTGTGGAAAAGTAAGCTTGGCGGCACTGGTTTTGGTCGTTTACCAATACTGTTCCCGATCATCGTTATGTATACATTTGCCACGTGGTGCTTTTACATGTGTTTATTGTTCCTAAACGCACCACCTTGGAGGCATTTCAAGCCCCTATGTTTCGTATTGGCGGATTCAATAAGAGTGGCTACAATAAGGGTCGCTATGGCAATTTCCAGTTTGACCAGGTAGAAGAAGCTCATAATGAACCATTCTTTTCCAATCCCACCAGATGCACATCATTACTTATCTTGGTGTCAATTCTGGTTTTACTATCGTTTGCAAAGCTTCATCTTGCTTCGACCATCATCTTTTTCGCACATTATTGTCGTACGTGATCCACTGTTCATCACCAGTAATCATTCGCTATAGAAATGGTTCGATATCGTTCCAGCTTAGCAGTGATTGTTTGTTGGCTGTTAATTCCAGTAGAACCCAAACATCGAGCTTCTTTGTGTAACCAACTTTCTTCAAATGGTTGATAATTGTTTGGCGATGATTGCCTAGTTCCCTTGCAATGTCCATGGTGCTTTTATACCGGTCGGGGTCAACTTTTTCAGTAATTGGTCGTCCAAAAGCGAGATGCATCTTTAACATTAAAATTATCAGATCGAAAGCGAGAAAACCACTGCATTGCTGTTTTTCTAGGTACAGCATCGTCTCCGTAAGCTTCACAAAAGCATTCTTACCTTTTTATAAAAGAAAAGAAAATATAACGAAAATGTTCAAAATTTTCAGTAATTTTTGAATAACTTATCACAGAACAATGTGACTTTAATAAAGTCTTCTAAAGAAACAAAGCCTAAAATGCAACCTTTCAAAAAAGCTATAGCTTGCTAGCCTCTAATTTGTATTACCAGAGATATTATATTTAAGAGCTATCTAGCGATAATTTATAACCGAACTTTATCGAATACCTTATAGGTATGTATATATATGTCGACCGCATAAATACTCCCAATTAATCAATGTTTTTAATACATTTTCATAATGTGTTGATTTTACACGTCAGCCGGTCAATATGATAGCAAAATATTAGATGTTGTCAGTGTGAATACCTCTTTCACATCTTCAAAAAATCCCATGAATTCCTTTCAGATGTGCTCAGTGAAAAAACCCTATAATAAGCTTTTACACTTAAAAGGAGCGGTTCTGTTGTAGAAACGGGTATCTTGTCTTGCATAAGATCATCTATTTTTTCTATTTCTATTTTATAGCTTTTCGTTTTAATATCCATAATTGCTTTGTATTTATTTGTCATTTTCTTATTTTAGCACAATTTTAAGGCACAATTGATGGGTCCACCCACCAATTTGTTATCTCTTCATGCTTATTCTTTAAGATACTTTTAGAACGAATTCATGGCACCATATACTGGCATTTATGATCAGCAGACCTTCCAACTTTACGTGAACTCCCAAGTTCTTGATTTTACAAACCTTGACCTTTGATTTTTTATAGTTGCACAATTCTTTACGAATTTAAATAACGTAATTAAAGACGATTCCGATTAAAATTACAAAAATAATTTGTTTTTATGCCAGCAAATTAGAGTTACCGACCACTGTGCAATGTCTAGGACACCTATTTGAAACAAAAATGATGCAATAATAATGATGAAGTACGTATTTTGCTATAAAAAAAGCTATTTTTGACAATTTAGCTTTGTTAGTTGAAAAAAAAGTGAGCTAAGTTCAAACGATTTCCAATTTTAACTTTATTATTGAAAGCAATTATAACGACAATCTACGTATAGATAGAGCTACGTAGCCGAATTGTATTTCAGAATAAACCAAAATCCAAACAGTTTATTACATTTATATGAAGAAATATAATATAAATAAGAAAAATAATTGTGTATATGTTGAAATAAATGAAAATGCTTCATTTTCACTGTATTCGTGCGTAAACACGTTGTGAATTATATTTACTGACATAAATTAGTTGTTTATAAACTATTTAAACAAATAAAAAAGTTGTCGCACAATTTCAAATAGCTTCACTCTCCTGAATTCCGAGAGACACAAGTAATAGAGCAGTCCGCTAATCTTTATTCTCGATTAGCGGATCGTATCAATTTCTACGTCTCTACAAAATTTTCTACGTTCAGCTCTGCGTATTTAATATGAGCTTACCCACATACTCAGTTTTTCCATTAGTTTCGCAAATAACTAGGCAATAATTGCAATAAAAATAATAAATATTAAGTAATATTTTGATATTGCGATTCATTCTTATGAATTTATTTGAAAAAAAAAAACTGATTTTTAAAATTATAATACAACTAGACGGCCTCCGCTGCGCTCCGGCACGCTCGCTTCGCTCGCTCGTCTAGGTCTGGAATCTTTCCGATTGGAAAAAGAGTGGATTAATTTCATCATAAAATTTTCAACCACTCGCCATCTTTACATTTTAACGATGTTTGATGGAGATTTGGTAGTTTTCTTCTCGGCATTGTAAGCAGTATCTGATATTAATGTTTTCGTGCACTAAAAATGTTAACCTATAATGGCGACAGGATGTCTTTTTTTTATTTTTTCATGTTCAGTCAAGACAAACCACAAATTGAAAAATATTGCGTAACGCGCCGTCCGCGAAAGCCGCGAAACAGGCTTCGCGGCTAACTTCGCGCCCGTGAACACACCATGAAGGTATAGTCGATAAATGAAAAAAAAATGTTAGAAGTGGCAACCCTTATCTCTTAGGGGTATGAAAAATAGATGTTGGCCGATTCTCAGACCTGCCCAATAAGCACACAAAATTTCATGAGAATCGGTCTAGCCGTTTCGGAGGAGTATGTTCACACAAAAACCAATATTCACAATCCCACGAACCAATTCACACAAACTCATCGCAATAAGCTTAAAACATCCGCATTGACCTCTAACACACGCAAAAATCAGATTCATCGACTCGTTCTTCTTATATATAAAATTCTAGTTTCACAATGTTAGTTACCATACTCCTCCGAAACGGCTGTACCGATTCTCATGAAATTTGGTGTGCCTCAATAAAATAAAATTTATAACGTTTATAATTTTTGTGTTTCCTTTCGACAAAAACAATTAACTAAAAATATTAGTTAATCTGACAATGTACACAATGCCAACCTAAATTAACAAAAAAAATGTTGTATTGGAAAATCAAATTGTCCTTTTTAGTAGTTTCGTCGCAATTAGCGGACAAAATTGTGAATCTAAACCATTCTCAGATCACCTTGAACACAGACAAAAAATTTCATCAAAATCGGTCCAGTCGTTTAAGAGAAGTTCAGTGACATACACACTCACAGAAGAATTATATATATAAAGATAAGAATACTTTAACCAATAAATATAAGGGCGACCAGTCACCTATCGTAAATAGTTACTTAAGCAATATACTGACTACGATTCCAATGTGTTGGTAAAGAGTATCTCAAAATCACCTGCATCGTAGTTTAACGTACGCCATCTTTATTTTTTTTCTTATTTATTACTTGTTTTTGCATCTTGTTTTCTTGGGTTTCCCGAAAGTTTGCCCATTTAAAAATAACAAGCAGTGGCAACGCCAACCAGAACAACAAACCCAACAACCACAGAGCAATGTTTAAGCTAACTTTGTTTAATGGTTAGTTAAGCGTTTAATAAACAAAAAAAGGCATAAATAAAAATAAAATGGAAGCCATTTAAAGTCTTTTGTTGAGTTTCTTTGTGTTTGTGCATGCTACTGCGGCTTTTGTCTTGTAGACTTTGTAAAATAATTTGCAAGGACTCTGCCAATGATAGCAAAGGCTTAAGCCGCAAGACAGGAACTGGTTCTAGATCTATTTTCTTAGTCTCTTGTTTCTCAGAGTTAGCTTTAAAACGTTGCCTTACTTTTTAGCCTTCTAGCAATATGTGTCTTTGTGGTCTATATTATATATGAGTTCATATAAGTCCTATAAGGACTAGAGTGCCTTAAAGGGCGGTCTATAATGGTTTGTATATATTTTATATATGAAGCCCTTTATTTGTGTTTTTTTGGTTCTCATTTTTAAAAATTTAATTTTTGGAAATCTAAAGCATTTTATGAACTTCAGTTAATTGAATGAAATTATTCATTATACAAAAATACAATGAATCAGAAACAGCAAAGTCTTTATAAGACAGCGCTTTTCAAAATATCTCAATTTCGTAAATATTCGTTAAATATGTATATTTTTATGTGTTGCAAATCACCTAAATCGAAGACTTTTGCCTAAAAAATAGCCCGCTTCAATTATTTTCGACAAAAAATAAACATTGTGCTTGATGTGAGTGTAATCTTTGACCTCATGACGTCACGTGTGTTTGCATTGATGATTGTTTGCCTATGTTTTTAAAACCTTAAGACTACTTAAAATCGCTTAAAGCGTACATAACCCTCAGTTACTATGAATGCTTGGGCTCATCATTCGCTTTGGGCCAATTCCAGCTAACGCAATAGTTTTCATTGAAAAACTTTAAATGACAGCTAAGTAAAAGTTTTATTTTAACGCAAACTAAGCCAAATTGAAATCATGTACACCAAACTAAAATAATTTGCATGTTAATTTTATTTAAAGTTGGAAAATTTAGAAGCTTAAGCCCCCCCTTAAATTACGACTTTCCTTATGCCAATTAGGGAAATGCCAATAAACAGTCACAAAAACATTTTCCAATAAGCGGCCCAGATTAAGCTATGCCCTTTAATGTTCTCGAGGAAGAAAACTCGAAATCAAAAACCATCGCGACCTTAAAGTAAAGTTTTCAGCAATTTCAGTCATTATTCAATTAAATTTTCGTAACGCTCTAGGCGACAAATGGCAACCAACTAGAATATTGGTAAATAAAATGGCTTTTTGGATTAGTTGAATGCTTCCTTTTGCGCAGTTTCGCAATTTTTAGCCAATGATTCATAATGCAATTTCTGTAATAACCGCCAAGGGCTGTAAATCTTATTGGCCACAATGTTGATGAGCAAAGGCAGAAATGGAAACAGTATCAGACAGAACTCTGACTTGTTGTGGTCTGAGATTGTAGGCTAACACTTTTGCTTGGCAGACAACTTTTCCGGCATGCGATGTATACTGACAGAAAAAAGCAACAAGCTGAGTGACTCACGAGTGAGTCACGAACTCTCGGACTGCCGCAGCAAGCTAAGAGGAACGTAAGAGTAAAGAGTAAGATTTTCAACAACTGTGCATTTTGTTCACTGTTAACGTCCCGGTCCTTCGCCTTGGAGCCTAGAGCTCCATTAGCCAACAAATTCAAGAGTTATAAACGCAACAGGCAAACTTGACACAAAAAGTATCGCCAGTGTTGGAAAAACAACTTCAAAAGCGGCGACAGCTAAAAACTACAAATGAGATTGTATCTGTGTGAGTAGCTTTAAGTAAATGTGTATGTGTGTGTGAGGCAACTTATTTATGGCTTTTATAAGTGGATACAAAAATTAAAATGCTTTGCTGCATTAGTTCGTGGTTTGTGTTTTTTATTTAGACCAGCTTTAAGATCATTATCCATTTTTTTTTACAAATAACACAAGAATATAATTGCTATTAAAACATTGAGTAAAAAATTGCAGCAAAAAAAAATGTATTGTTTGTACATAAATGTTTCACAAAATATATAAATAATTAAGAAAAAAATTAAAAATATATAGTTAAGCTGTTTATTTAATAATAAACAAATAGTTGTGGAATCCACACAATAAAAAAAATAAATAAAATTATGTAAAATTGTTTTTTTTCTACCAAAAATAATAAAAGGGGAAGGCTTGTAAGTTAGAACACATCTATTTTTATTTTTACGATTTCCATGTTATGTATATGACTGTTTTATGGTGTGGATTTATCATTGAAACTAATTTTAATTATTTTTTGTGCACTTTACTTCATTTTCAGATATATTTTTAAATAAATTAAATTCCACTCATTAAGTATTTATAATAAATAATTAAAGTTAAATATTATTGCTGTACATTTAAATTTAATTTATATTTATGTATAGCATGCCCCCATTAGTATGCTACATTTTTCAAACATTATTAAGATAACGCTCAACAAAAGCTGCTGGTGGTAATTTTCTTGGAAACGTTTTTTGTTGCTAATTTACTTTAACCAGTAACAAGATCCAGTGGCTGGAATACTGTCAAGAAGTATCTTATATACATACAAGTTGTAAGTCCACCAATTAGACTACATTTTCCAGGAAATATTTGAATAGTTTTTTGTCTTCTGCAAAAAAGTCACGAAGGGTGCTCCACTTTCAGCCTTTTAAATGACATTTAGCTGTTTGGGTATAAAAGGTATAAAAGAAGCCTATCGAATCAAATAAAAAGTAATAACTAATTAATCTATATTTAACTTACCTTCACTTTCTAGCATTTTATGCGTTTATCAGACTGTAAATATTTCTCATTTTGTTTGTGGTTATTGGTGTGAGATTAATTTATGTTTATGAGACTCTCTTCCATTTATTGCTGATTTTGTATTTAATTTATAGACTTTTATTCATAATGATTAGTTATGCCCTGTATTTTAACTTATGTATGTGCCAATATTGCTCTGACCTTATTATTAGCTCTTATTTATGTAGTCATCATCAGTAAAAGGCAGTGAAAAATATTTTTATTTATATTTTAATTTTCAATTGATTATTATTAATTAGGTGTCATTTTCAAATAGCTAATTAAAATATTAAATGCCGGCTTATAGTTAATTTAGTAGTAGTAGTTATGTACGTATCAAAGAGTTAAGAACGTACAAATAACAGTTTATGGTTTATGCAGATAGAATATGTTGAAAGATTAGAAGCAGATTTATATATATTTTCAACTCAATAAAATATTAATGTAACTTCAAGATATTAAAGCCTGGAATAAAAATATTTGTAAGATTTGAATTTTATTTTCTATATAACCTATTTAAGGTTAGTGGCCGTCGGTGGCGTAAGTGGTAGCGTACCTGCCTCTAAAACCGAAGGTCGGTGGTTCGATTCCCCGCAGTAGCACTGGTGCATTTGCCTAACACTGGCATCGCTAGCTCAAAGACGCTATTTGCCATGAAAGTCTCTATTAATTAAAGACACCGCCGTTCGGATTCGGCTATAAGCTGTAGGTCCCTGTTCTGTTCGAACAGTTATTAATAGAGATCCCCTATGCCCCTCCTCCAAGGGGTCTAACAGGGAATTATTTTTATTTTTTTATTTAAGGTTAGTTTACAAAATTTGAAATGATACAATATTATACAATTTGCTGCTTATTACCATTAAACGTGTATTGCCATATTAAATATTATATTACTATATAAATTCAAGGTTCACATTTAGTAAATTTGAAACATACTTCTTATGCTAATTATTATCGTATTTATAAATAAAAAAATAATATTTAATTTTATATAGCCCGCTTAATGTGCCTTATGTCAAGTTACTTTGTAAAGCAATGTTTTAATATCAAACCCTATTTCTACCAAGACGTGCCAAAAGATACCTGACAATTCGTTATTTAACATAATTTCTTACTTTAGACATCTATAAATAAAAGATTTTTTTGGCATTAAAGTAATATTAGTTGTACGAATAGACAAAAGAAAAAAATTATTTGACAAATGTTTAAAAGAAGAGAATAATTTTTAGACACAACACGGTATAAATAGTGTTAATAAAATAGTACAAAAATATAATTTAAATAATTTTTTTATTTTAGAAGCCCTAGAAATTGTATTTCTTTTATTTTTATTATTAACCCCCGACGCAAAAAGAGGGGTGTTATAAGTTTGACGTGTCTGTCTGTCTGTCTGTCTATGGCATCATAACTCCCGAACGCATGCAGTGATTTCAATTTAATTGAATTAATTTCAATTTAATTTTTGTATTAAAGGTGACATATGTGCGAGTGTTCTTAGACATGTTTGATGAAAATCGGTTGAGCTGTTTAAAAGTTGTGGGGAGTGAAAGTGGGGAGAATGCGTAAAAAAAAAAAAAACGAGCTTGACCTTAAATGTAATATATACCTTAACAAGAATCTAAATTGTAGTAAGTATATTATAATATACTAAAGTCTAACTTAAATTAACCTGCCTATAAAAAATATGAAATAAAAAATTAAATTAAAAATTTAAAAAACCCCCGACACAAGAACTTAATGTTCATTTAAAAAGTAAAAAATAATAAAAGAAACTTAATGTTAAAGCACCTAAGAATCTATTAATAATTCTAAAAAAAATACGTTGCGTTGGGGGACACGCGAGGGCAGACGTCGTTGACGGTCGTATCATACATGCAAATTTTTTGAAGTAATTCTATGAAAGTTTTTGAAGTATTTTCTTAATTTTGTTTTTAAGTTAATCTTTGTTGCTTAATTAGACTATTTGTATTTAAATTGTTAGTTTAGGAGCGGTCCCCCAACGCGACGTATTTTTTTAAATTTAATTTTTTTTATTTATTTATTTTACTTAAATAATTGCAAAAATGCTTTATTTTTTTGTATTTCTTGTTAAAAAAGTATATACATATATATTAGTTTAGTTCATGTTTTAACTGCATAGAGAAGATCAATATCAGTTAAAAAAGGGAAATAATTAACAAATTATAATGTAAAAGAAATGAAAAAATATCTTTAAGAAAAATAATTTGTTTTAATAATAGAAAGATAGATAGATAAAAACATTTTTATGTTAGTATTAATAGTGCTTACTTAATAATAATATATGATGAAAAATTAATTCAAATTCGCATATTTTATTGTAACAAATAGGAATTTTATTCGTGATTTGAATCTGACTTCATGACAGTCCAACGTATTGGTTCAGAAATTTTTTTTTTTAAATTCTGCAATGGTCGTTTATTATATTTATACCAGCTTCAAGTTAAGATATTTTTAGTAATAATTTTTTAATTTTTTTATTAATTTTTTTTTGATAGGGTTTTTCGAGCTATAAAAATGGCTAAATCGCGGTTAATTTCAAAAGATATTGTCATGCTAATATTTATATATTAATTGAATTTAAAAGCATAAAAATAATGTTCTAGCACAATTTCAATTAAACGAAATCGTATAAGTTAAGAAGCTACAGAAAGGCTTAGATTTATGCTAGCTAAAATAATAAAAATGTTAGAGGAGATGGACAGCAAAAAATGTGAAATTGGGAGAACACAAGAACGAAATCAAAATAAAAATTGTTCGTATTCCGAAACAGTGGCGTATACCACAAAAGATTGAACACTCAACATAAAATTTTTAAACGAATTTTATGCTTTTCCTAAGAATTAATGCTTATAATTAGTTTCAAAAATATTATTCGTAATTTTTGGCTCCTTTATAGGTTTGACTCATATGGGAACTTATATTATTTAACTTAAAAATAAATTGTCAAAAAAATTCTTGAATGCTTACTAACTAACTTTACACTTACCCTTTATGTTTTCCAAAATTGGTACATAACTTACGCTAAAAATCGCCATTGACGAGCGTTCACTGTACAAATTTGATAGGGTGCATGATGCGCTTTAATCATTGCCCAATTGGCTGCAGCCCAAATTGCAGCACTTTAAGTTTCTTTCATATTGAATGGGACTATTCTGCCAATTAAAATCGCTTTAATGCACACATCAACAGAGTTGCAACAAACGATACAAGTGTGCGTGAGTGTGTACGAATGTGTGAGTGCATATGTGTGAGTGTGAGTTAGTGTGTATATCGTCTTTATGTAGCTGCAACTAACTAGGACCAAACATTTAGCCACAATTTGTTGTTGTATTCAGAATGTGTGTGTGAGTGAGGAAGCTAGTAAATTTGTCAGAGTGTGAGTGTTAATGTGTGTCTTTTTTCTGACTGTGTGACTTACAGTTAGATACTTTTTTGATATTCCGGTTTAGTCTCGGCCTTGACTCTTTTGGCCATTTTTTTTAGGCCTTTTTACTAACATCGCATATTGGAGGCAAGCAATCAAAATTCCTGTAATAAAATCAAGTTTTCATAGCCTTTAAGCTTTGTGCATTTGTTTGGCATTTTCATGCTTTTCCGCTTTTTTTTTCACTTTTATTTGTAGCTCTTTCTAACTTTTTGGGAAACTTTTGGCTGGCTTGGCTATTACAAAGTACAAAGAGCTGAAATTTTCAACTGTTGCAGCTTTATCTTTCGTTAGTTGTTCGACTGTACCTACTGTACTTTATGCGGACTGAGAGAGAGCATTTTAATTTGTTAATAAAAAGCCTCAGAGCTTCAAGCCTTCTATAAAAATTAAAAATGCCACATATAAATATTAAACCATTTGGTTTATTGCAATCGAGCGACAAATTTGGAGATTTCATAAAAGACTTATAGGAGAAGTATGAGTTGGAGTTTATATAAAAGACTTTAAGCAGTATTGACAAGTTGAAAGTTGCTGAGTTTTTTATTAAATTTTAAACACTCTTATTTCGGGAAGAAAAAAAAGTAAACATATTTTTCGTTTGTTGTAAAACGTTTAAGAATCAAATAAATCTTAAAAATCGTTTTTTTTTTTTTAATTTTTATTGTTACTATATTTAGAGGATATTTAATAGTATCCCAACTGGGTTTCTTACCTTAAAAATATTATTGATTTCAGACGCTTCAAAATTAGTTGCTAAAAGGATAAAATCATCTTTAGTTCGTTTTCTAGCAAGTTTCCAATTTTTTTATTGTATCGTGTCTTTTCTTTTCTTTTATTTTATTATTGTATTTTTTTGGCAACATATTCCATTAGGCTGATTTTTATTTTCGTCATTTTGGATGTTGAAGAAAGTGTATGCAAGGTTCTGCATATGACTTCAGCTTTCCTTAAATTTTTTTTTTTTTTACACGCTTGCAACCATTCAATGTTTGAGGCGTCAACTAAAATTGCTCGGTTACCAAGGGACATGCAAAGAGTCGAGTAGGGAGCTAAGAGAAAGCGGATGGTTACATTGGAAACAATAACTTTTACTCATGTCAGTAAAACCTCACATGGAAAATTTGCATTGAAGCCGCAATGCACAGTGGTAAAGAAAAAAATTCTAAAAAAGTTGCAGATTTATTTTTTCTCTGACTTGTTTTCGTAAATGTTGTCTTCTCTTGTTTTTTTTCTATAGAAAGCAGCACACAAAGTGAAAATATTTCTAAATACAAAGCTTTGTAACATGGAAACGGACTTTGTTGCATTTTTTCGGTTTTCACACAAGTTTTTTATATTAAAAATTGTATTTAAAAAATTCTTTATGCTGCATAAAAATAAATTTGACTTTGTGTAATTAATACACTCAGTGTAGCTTCATTAAAAACGCTTTCAATTATAAATTTAATTGTGAGGATAAAAAAATAATTTAATTAGAATAATACAAAGAATTTTTCTACCATTGCAAGTATAAATTGGCATTTAATTGAAAAAAAAGGGGAACATTTGTACAGTGTGATCTAACAAAATTATATAAAATGATGAGACTAAACAAAATATGCTAAAACATTAACAAAACGTATAGCAACTCGTTAGTACCATAGTAGGAGATAGCTCCCCAAGCCATTGCTGCTTCAACTCGACTTTAAATTTTGAAAAAATTGCCTATCTGGGCCCTCCATATTAAATTTTTTTCATCTGAGAAGACAATATACTATACCGATCAAAAAGTTTTTGGAAATTTCGATTTAAAAGGCGCGCGCAAAATGAATCGGTATATTTCTTTTCTTATTAGGTTGGTAGGACTGTTTTTGACATCTTGTCAGCTCTTCCATTTTTGCAATGGAAAAAAAGTGTATCAAAGAGTTTGTTTAAAATTTTGTGTTGCGAATGAATTTTTGTGTGCCGATTCACGTAAGATGTTGCAAAAGACCTTCACTGAGGACTGTATGTCCAAAACACAGGCATATGAGTGGTGCAAATTGTTCAGAGAGGGTCGTGAAGACGTCACTGATTTGCCTCGCTCCAGTCGTCCTTCAACATCAAATAGCGAAGAAAACGTCGATGCAGTGAAGCAAATTGTGTTCGAAAATCGTAGTGTCGGTATACGTGAGATTGCGTCAGACCTTGGCATCTCATATGAATCAATCATATGGATTTAATGTTAATTAATCAATTAGTGATAACACGATGCAATGCATTTTACAAGATACAGAAAAGAACTACTTTTATTTTAAATTGATTTATAAGTTTTATTTACAAAGTAATCCCATGGAGAGTCAGTTAAAAAAAGTATAAACTAAAACTTATGATTGATTGCATAAAACAAACAAAGCATCTGGGCCGGGATTTAAGCTCTGCGTAAATGTGCACAGTAAATATCTAAAAAATGTTGTTTTTTTTTTACTTTATTAATCTTTTTATATGCTCTTGCAATCTATTTTAGAAGCAGCAATGTCATTTTAAAATCCAAAAAAATGGCATAACTTTTTGTGTCGTAGCGAATTTCAATTTATGTCTTTCGATATTACCTACAGATTTTTTAAGAGTGCAAATTTTTTAAAATGAATTATAACAGATTTCTAGTGTTTCAATACTTCTTTTAACCAAGAGTATTGTGTGAAAATGCGTTGTAAAGAACTTAATGGTGACAAAAAAAGTAAGCTTTTTTAATTGAAATCTGCCTTTGGGCCGAATATCCAACCCCGGGATGTACTTAAACGTGATTCAACTGCTCCCTCCTCCGAACTTTCATTATCCTCTCCATCATTTTCATTAGGAACTGGACCGGCTGGTTGCGCGTTAGAGGGTCTGACACTCTGCTCATCATTCACTCCCGATTGGCTAGTAGCTCCGTTTACCCCGATATTGACCGAATTACCAGGAGTAGCTTCAGCCTGTACATTGCGCTGCTGGTTACAATCGAATCCGCTGTTTATTGGGTCCCTAGCTTGGCTTGGAAGCGGCAGCTTTTGGTTATTCTTAACCGGCTTGCAGAGTTGTCGTTTTACTAGTCGATCTTTGGCCAGATTTTTTTTGGAAAACTGTTCTTTTTCCGCCAGTAAGAGCTGTTCCCACTTTTTACGTGCTTCAGATAATCTATCTTTTTTTGGAGTCTTTTTGTTATATGTCAGACACAAGCGTGCATAATTGTAATATGGATTTTTATTAGGAACAGGACCTGCTGGTTGCGCGTTAGAGGGTTTTCCACGCTGCTCATGAATAAGTCTAGATACAACAGCGGAAGCTTCAGCCTGTACATTGCGCCCCTGGTTTATCGGACCCCCATTCTTTCCTAAATTTTCAGTGGGAGCAGGTCCTGCTGGGTGTGCATAAGTGGGTCTGACACTCTGCTCAATATTCACTCCCGATTGGATAGTAGCTCTGTTGGCCCCGATATTAACCGAACTGCCTTCAGTAGCTTCGGCCTGTACATTGTGCTGCCGGCTACAATCTAATCCGCTGTTTATTGGGTCCCTAGCTTGGCTTGGAAGCGGCAGCTTTTGGTCATTCTTAACCGGCTTGCAGAGTTGTCGTTTTCCTAATCGATCTTTGGCCAGATTTTTCTTGGAAAACTGCTCTTTTTGTGCCTGTGAGAGCTGGTCCCACTTTTTACGTGCTTCTGTTAATCGATATTCATTTGCAATATTTTTATTGTATATACGAAACAATCGTACGTAATTGTAATATGGATTGCTAGATCCTCGTTTGCCGGGCATTTTTGTAATAGTCAACGACTAAAAATGAGGAAAATATATCGGTGTAAACAAATTTTGTTAAGGATTGGTTAGTTACCTCTCAAGTTCAACTTATAAAAAAATACAGAAATTAAATTTACAAAAATTATATCTAGTTGTGCTCCTGTCGAAATAAATTTTTTATTTGACAAAAGTTTGCTCTGTCAAATGCTTGCTATGTTTACAAAAATAGTTTGTTCCAAATTTTGCAAAGTTAACGCTGTTATTTTGTTGCAGAACAAGCTCTTCTCCCATCAAATGGAAAACTTTGTCATAATCTTTTGCACAATAGTGAATGTTGAAGTCTACCTATTTCGATGACAACTTTAAATTTGTTTTTAGGGGTTTTTCCTTATTTTTGGATTGAACTACCGAGATTCTCAATTAATTTTCTTGGTCATGTTAGATGGATTAGCTGTGCGGAGTTAGCTTGAATGTCAATTGTGTAACTATATTTGGAATGTCTGGAGTTCGTGCTTCGAAAAATAAACATTTAGTTTCACAACCGCTAAGAACATCAAACATCTATTGGCAGCCTATGCTCGATGGTAAACAGATGTTTAAGTTTACTCTGCTCCAGAATATTTATCCGATTTCTCAACATCTCGAACCCTTTGCTTTAAGGCACTGTAAGTTGATATCTTAGACAGAGGAGTTCCCTTTGCGTAAAATCGGGTATTGTTTGCCAATTTCTACGAAATTTGCATTTTCAACCGATGTTTATCACAAAATCTCTCCTTGCCATGTGAGAAATCAAATCAAGGGCTTCTGCCGAGTCCACTAGTTGTGGATTAAAGGACTTACCAAAAAGTTTCCGGAAATTTCGATTAAAAAGACGCGCGCAAAATTAATCGGTATATTTTTTTTTTTTAGGTTGGTAGGACTGTTTTTGACATCTTGTCATAATTTGAGCGCAATTTGTCTTATTAGTATTGGTTAGGTAGATGTTGTTGTTAGTCGAAAAAAGGACGCTCTTCGATTTTTGCAATGGAAAAAAACGTGTATCAACGAGTTTGTTTGAAATTTTGCATTGCGAATGAATTTTCATGTGCCGATCAGTGAGGACATACAAAACACAGGCATACGAGTGGTACAAATTGTTCAGAGAGGGTAGTGAAGACGTCACTGATTTGCGTCGTTCTGGTCGTCCTTCAACATCAAATACCGAAGAAAACGTCAATGCAGTGAAGAAAATTGTACTGCAAAATCGTAGTGTCGGTATTCGTGAGATTGCTTCTGGCCTTGGCGTCTCATATAGATCAGCCGAACACATTTTGGTTGCAATCTTGGGCATGAAACGCGTCACGGTACGACTCGTGCCAAAAACGTTTTTTGCGCTCATTATTTTGGGGTTTTTTGCCAAACACTCAACAAATGTGATCGCTCAGGCTCCGCATTTTCCAGATATGGCACCGTCTGACTTTTTCTTATTCCCCAAACCGAATTGTCATTAAGAGGGAAGCGTTTTGACACCATTGAGATCATCAAACAAAATTCGAAAATGGAACTCAAAGCCATCCCTGCCCAGGCCTATCAGAATTTTTTGGATGATTGGATCAAGCTTAAATTAGAATTAATTAAACCAGATGTCAAAAACAGTCCTACCAACCTAATAAAAAAAAATATACCGATATACCGATGACAAGACATTGAAGACTTCAGAAGGAAGTCACATTATTTTTTGTTTATTAGATTTATACCATTCTCTACAAAGTACTCTACTGGAAGAACACTATTTTTTATGTCATTACATGAATGAACGTCAATTTTGTGTACTACTGTTGCAGCCACTGTCAATCAAGGATATTTTCAATAATAACTTTTGCTGTACTAAAACGACAGCTTTGAAATCTGAAATTTTCGTACCGTCTTCAAAAAAGGTGTCAGTTATTGCCGCTTTAAAGCAATTGAAAATAGAATCCTCTTTTGGGTTCTTCGTCGTCATTGATCAGCCAAACTTATGGTGAAACCTTCCTGGAGCGAAAAGGAAGATCCTTTGAAGTCGCTCGGCCAACATTTATTTTCCATTTTTATATGGCTATAACTCGTAAACTAAGCGTCCTGGAGTGAAAAGAAGCGTGGATTCGTATCAGTTGCGTCTCAACCTTCATGAATATGTCTATTTGAAGCCCATCAGCCAAAGTTAATGTGTCCAATTCAAGCAGCGCCACAAGTACTGCTTAAATTTTATATGAAACTAGCCGGCCTCCGCTGCGCTCCGGCACGCTCGCTTCGCTCGCTCGTCTAGGTCTGGGATCTTTCCGATTGGAAAATATCGTACGATTGATCGATGAGTGGATTAATTTCATCATAAAATTTTCAACCACTCGCCATCTTTACATTTTAACCATGTTTGATGGAGATAATAATAATGTTAACCTACAATGGCGACAGGATGTATTTTTTTTTATTTTTTCACGTTCACTCAAGACAAACCACAGAATGAAAAATATTGCGTAACGCTCCGTCCGCGAAAGCCGCGAAACAGGAGTGTGGAAGGCTTCGCGGCTAACTTTGCGGCGTTCGCGCCCGTGAACACACCATGAAGGTGTAGTCGATAAATAAAAAAAAAAATGTTAGGAGTGGCAACCGTTATCTCTTAGGGGTATGAAAAATATATGTTGGCCGATTCTCAGACATGCCCAATAAGCACACAAAATTTCATGAGAATCGGTCTAGCCGTTTCGGAGGAGTATGTTCACACAAAAACCAATATTAATAATTCCACGAACCAATTCATATAAACTCATCGCAATAGGCTTAAAACTTCCGCATTGACCTCTAACACACGGAAAAATCAGATTCATCGACTCGTTCATGTGAACACCCATAATACGTAAAACATAAGTTTCTTCTTATATATAAAATTCTAGTTTCACAATGTTAGTTACCATACTCCTCTGAAACGGCTGTACCGATTCTCATGAAATTTTGTGTGCCTCAATAAAATAAAATTTATAACGTTTATAATTTTTGTGTTTCCTTTCGACAAAAACATTTTGCCAATACTGACAGCTGGATGCAAACTGTAATCGAAGTTCGCATTATAATGAAATGCACCCAGATTTAACTCAATATTTCCTGAACGTCGAGTTGAATTTGTACGCATACGCATCCTCTCGAGTCTACGGGCACGCTGATCTTCCGTTTCAGAAGCTCGAGACTGGGCAACTCGAGAACGATCTATTTCCATTCTGTCTGCACGTTGTTCTTCTGATTCAGAAGCTCGAGACTGGGTTATTCTAGAGCGTCCAGTTTCTAATCTCACTGAATTATGTTCTTCAGTCTCTGACGCTCGCAGACGCTTTTTCCTTCGGGCTGCACTTGTTGACGGACTAAGGGACGATCTTCGCCTAAGAGGCATTTCGCTGTATGAAATCTAAAAATAAGGTTTATAAAGAAGTCCCATTAAAATCGGACAAAGGGTTTCGCGTCCAACCAATAAAATAAATTTTATTTGCTGAAAAATTGTTGGTGCTCACTTATTTGAGGTTGACTTGATAATGAAATATTATACGAAAGTTAGTTAAGAGGAAGCGACGTGGTCTGCTACGACTCTTTTGCACGGATTCACTTTAATTCACTTTAAATTGTTTAACTTTTTTTTTTCTGGTTTCACTTGTTTTTTGTTGAAAACGTTTGATGCTCACTGAAAGAAGGTTGACTTGACAATGAAAAACTTTAGGAGGGTAGTTAAAAAATATTAGTTAATCTGACAATGTACACAATGCCAACCTAAATTAAAAAAAAAAATTTATTGGAAAATGAAATTGTCGCCTTTAGTATTTTCAATTTTCCTAATTTTTCTGTAAATTTTCCAATGATATTACATAGCCTATTCGCGGCCCAAGAAGCTTCTGAACATTTTAAAAAAAGTCCCACTAAAATCGGACAAAGGGTTTGGCGTCCAACCCCGGACAAACAGACATACACTTTTTTTTATATATAAGATTGCGTTTGGTTTATTATGGATGTCCAATGGCAGCTTGAATGTTGAATGTGCCGTTCGCCCACCATCAAGCAAAGTAGCCGCAATGCCTGACGATGTGACTGCCAATACAATTTTCTGTTGTGACCGTATTTTGGCAAGAATCAACGATATTAAAAATGTCTTACCGGTTCCGCCTGGAGCGTCCAGGAAAAAAAAAACCGTCTTGTTCAGCAGCAACAGCCAGCATAATCCGATCATAAATAATTTTGTGTTCTGCTGTCAGTAATGGCTCACTGTTGACGATAATTGTTGCAAAATTACCTTGGTCATATTGTTTTTCTCGTTGTAAATCGGTGTTTATTAAGTCGGTGGCGGTCAGGCGATGGCATACCATAATGATTAAGTTGTAAATTTGAAATTAAAACACATAAATCCTCGATCAACACTAACGCTTCATTATACATCTCTGGCGTATAATCTATGTTTTAGCATTGATCTGTTGGTCTAATTCGGTGCAATATGTCTTCTGTCATACAATTTTTATATTTTTCCCACAAAGTGTGTGCTTGTGAAGGATGTGGTTTTCCTTGTTTTCGTGGCTCCCATTTTTTACTGGATTTGTTCCATGTGAAATAACGTGGAACATCAGTATATATCAATGTCTTTGCGAATTGGCCGAAAATATCAGTTTTTTGACACAATGTAAAAAATTCAGTTAGTGTCGTTTTTGGAGCCTCGAGCGCTCTTTGGAGAAGATTTTCTTCAGTGAAGTATACACGTTGACCGTTTTCAAGATGTACTGCTAGATGTTGAACAGAAGGGTCTCTTCCGTGTATAGGAAAGCTTAGAATATGCCAAACAGCCTCGTTACTGCTGATGTATCTACCCATTTGGTATCGTGTAATTTCGTAATTTTTATCAACATTTTGTACTTCAAATATGGCTAAATCACTGCCTTTATTTACGTATTTACAAATGTACTTAATTGATTTCACAGAACTGCAAAGCTCGACATTAATATGAGCCTCATAAGTTTTTGAAAGTAACGCTGAGTGTGGTACCACCCACCGATTATCAATTTCTACTTGATTTGTAGAACTCGGCCACCATTCTCAGTATTTCTGCGCCGATACATTGGATAACCGTCAATATCCGTGATAGTGTCCTTCGTATACGGCTTTGGGAATTTTTTTTTACATTTTCCATTTTCCATGCATGGTGACGTCACATTGAAAGCACCTCGCGGCCCGTGGATCATGTGTTTAGAAACAATATCAAACAATTCTTGATCAATCGATCGGTCTGGAAGTTCGGCTGAAATTATTTGATCAATTTCTTCTGGACGGATTCTATCTTGAAGCCAAATTAAAATGTGGGCATGAGTCAAACCTCGCTTTTGCCACTCGATCGAATACAGCCAACAACGTGTGATACCAAAAACTGAATGTTTAACAATAAAATCAATTAAGGATTTCAATTTTTGTTTGAACACACGTGCAGTTATATCATAACGATGAATTGTTTTTTGTCCTGGTAATAGTAAAGCTTGTATCTCTTTCCAATTTGGATTACATGTTAATGTAATGAACAAATCTGGTCGGCCGTAATGACGTACGTAAGTCATCGCATCTTGTATGTATTCCTGCATGTTCCGTGGACTGCCGATGTAGCTTGAAGGTAAAATGAAAGCATTACCGATGTCATTGGGATTTAAATTTCCGTCGATGTTTCCAACAACAGCATCTCGTAAGTGAATGTATTCTTCCGATCGTAATTTAGCCTGATTATATCGAATGAATCGCAAGCGTTCGCTTTCAACCTTAGCATACATATCAACAATGTATTGATGGAATAGTTGACGATATCGATGGATATAGTTGTTCTGATTATGCCTAATCATCAACCGATGTGCATAGTAGTTCATTGTACTAACTTTTTTATCTTTTTCAGCACCTAAAAATAAAATAAGAAATAAAATGAAATAAGAAATTAATAATCGTACATTCAGTAAGAAAATAAATAGTTAATTGTCAAATTTACCGGTACTTGGATCGCACTGTTTGATGTTAAGGTGATATTCATCCTGTCCTTGCCAAAATATT
>JBAMAX010001117.1:0-34008 GCA_037043745.1 Chymomyza amoena
TGCAACACTACTAGGTATCTGAATTTGAGACAAAGAAACATTTTTATTAAGGACCTTGCAGGCAGCCTCATGATCGCCATCATAGAAGGAATGCTTACAGACGATAGTCAAGTGAGTTTGCGCGAGATTTGCTCAGGCCGTTGGAAAACATATTATGTCAAATAGGGATGTGAGGAAGCTAGCTGAACGAGTAACCATTTAGAAAAAGTATTTCCGATGTTTAATCCTAACTGAATGGACTTTTGTGTTGTTGCATATAAAGGGTTTTTCAATAACATAAGATCGCTACAAAAGTTTTTTTAAATAAAAAAAAATCAATCAATTTGGATATCAATGAAATTCTTTATTCCTGTGAAAGTACATTCGATGCCATTATGTATAGAAGTCGATTTCTTTTGCATGGCCACCATGGGCACGCTTGCAGAAGTCCAGACGCTGAACCCAATTTTCGACGGTATTAAGCATAAATCGGCCGATACTGCTGCAATTTCACCTTCGATATTAGTACGAAGTTCATCAATCTTCGCTGGCTTCTTGGAATAGACCATAGACTTGACGTAGCCCCACAGGAAATAGTCTGACGGCGTCAAATCGCATTTCGTGAGATAACGCGTTCACCAACTTGGTTTTCAATAAATCGATTGTAACATTCGCTGTGTGGCTTGTGGTGCCATCCTGTTGAAACCACATATTGTCCAAGTCCATATCATCCAATTCGGGCCAAAAATATTCGGTTATCAGTGAGCGGTAGCGATTCTCATTCACAGTAACGTGCCGGTCTTAAACATCACGGAAGAAGTACAGTCCAATGACGCCGCCGGCCCACAAACCGCACCAAACTGTAATTTTTTCGGGTGACTCATGGAGTAACGCATTCAGCCAGAAATGAGCCACATCGCTGAGGATGATTTTTCGATGAAAATCCGTATCATTTTCAAATTGTTGCTCAGCCCAATTCACGAACATACGATGCTTCTGGTGGTCAAGCGGTCTCAGTTCTTGCGTCAATTTGATCTTGTAAGGATGCAGGCCAAGATCTTTTCGCAAAATTCGCCACAACGACGTCACAGAGATGCCCAACGCTTGAGAACGACGTGTGAGAGACTGATTTGGGTCTTCCTCAATTGATGCGCTAGCGGCAGCAATATTCTAGACACTACGGGCACTTTTTTGTCTCACTGGCACGGGAACATTTTGTACTGTGCCTGTGGATTCAAATTTTTTCACTAGACGCTCAATTGTTGATTTGGCAGGACAATTATGACGACCATAAATTGGACATAGCGCTCTTAATGTTGAGGCCACTGACTCTGAATTTCGGTAGTAAATTTTCATAATTTCGACTCGTTGTTGGATCGTGTATCTCCATGATGAAACGGCAAACCTTACTCAAGAGAGCGAGAAAAAATATAGCGTCGTTTGCTGTCCCTACCGGTCTACTTTTGTAGCGTCCCTATTGAAAAACCCGATAGATGTAAAGCCTGGATCTAACTCTCCGGAGACTAATCATCATCCAAAGCAATTTATTTTCTTTTTAAATGTCGACTACGAAGTAAGCCAGGACGGATTATAATGACTTAAGATACGGACTACATTAGAAAATTATTGAACGGACATACAAAAAAACAAAAGTTATAACTAATAATGCATAGTTTTTTAACCGGATTAGCTCCCTCATAGTATTTGAAAGACCCTGAAGACCCCAGACTTTTTGGAAAACCTAACAAGCTTTGAATATGTTTGAACTATTGCTCTTATAAGTATGTTTTTAAAAAGATATTGATTTTTTTAAAAGTCCTTCTTTGTTACTAATGCAATTACTTTACAACATGCCCTCGTATTTTGCATATGCACATGCATAAATGGGATTTGCGTAGTCCCAGCCAGAGAGACGACTTGCCTGCTATGGTTAAGCTATGACATGTTTTGGGTGGAAATTTAGCCATGTTACGCCTAGATTTTTGGGTCTTGAGTTGTGTCGGAGTTTTGTTGGTGGTAGTTAGTACACATAACATAGTAGCTCCTTTACAGCATTGAAGATTTTGATATGGCATCGCAATTTCTCAGAAATTGTATTTTGATTTATTTATAATGTTGCAGCGACATGCACACAACAAAAGCAACAACGCAGGGCACAACCCCGGCACAAACCACAACAACAACAACCATATAACAATGGGATGGCAAATATGCATGACCATGCATACTATACATAGCTCCACCCGGCCTTCTTGTTGTTGTTATAACTATTGTTTGGGGTTGTTGTTGTAGATTTTCAATTTGAATTTATTGTTAAATGTATATATATACATATACATATATATACTATATTCAGTAAATATATGTGAGTCAAAATTTTGATTAAATTAGAAATATGCAAATTATGTGTATCGCATTAATTATGTATAGATTTGGTCAGACTGATAAGCATTTGGAATGCTACTGGTATGTGTGTGTATCTGTGTGTTTTGTATCTATGTGTTGGGTTTTGTTTGTTATGCAGCATATTTTGTGACATGTTCATCAGTTGAACGATGCGCACGCGTTTTGCTAGCTGTTTTAAACGCGCGTGAAACGCGCTGCCAACATACCATACAGTGTGTGCAATTAAATAACTTCACACCTTGCCGCATTCGCTGAGTGGGCGTGTGCCGCCCCTCACACACGCCCCATCACATTTAAAAGTAAAGCGCACGCGGCTTTTTGAAAAATATTTCAACGATTTGTAAAAATCGAAAGGCCAACAAAAAAAAAGGCAATAAAAATGCATTTTGCAATTGCCAAGAACGTTTTGGAACAATCGAATATCGCGCCAAGTCCAAGCGGCTGGACGCAACAATTTACCAATCGTTCACGCGCCGCATTCATATGTACACTGAGAGAAATCAATGGGCGTCAAAATTGACTTTGTTGAGCGGAAAGACGTAGCCATTAAAGTAAAGCGAAAATTAACCTCAAATTTTTAAATTGGAAAAACTTTTTATGTGCCAAATTAAAAGATTAACCCCACTAGAAGCTTTTAAATGTATCAAATCGTTCTTAGAATTCCTTAGAATTAAAATAACAATAAGGATGGTTCTCCAACCACCTCTATTAGGGTTGGCAAGCAAACGTGAACGGAGAAAGCTGAAAACGGAGCAGCATAGTTTTTCTAACATATACTTGGGCAAACACTTCGGTGTTGAACCCTTTTTAACTTTCTGAAAAGACGGTCAAGCAAGGACTTACGAACCCCAAAGTATATAACCCTCCTACAACGCGGTTCCCAAACTGCGGAAATTTTCTTACAACGCTATTCCTACAATGCGATTTTTACGAACTGGGCAATTCTCACAATGAATTTTTGTTGCTGGTTCTTCTTCAAGTCCTTCAACCCCAATTGGGGCATAGGGCGGCGACAAACTTCTTCCATCCTTCCCGATCTGCGGCCAGATACTTCAGCTGTGGCCACGTTTTGGCTAATCCAGCGCCACTTCCGCTGTCTAATTTCGACATCCAACAGCTTTTGACTCGTTATGCGCCACAATTCTTGATTCTATATAATTTGCGGCCATCGGATCTTAAGAATGTATCGAAGGCAGCGGTTTACAAATGCCTGTAAGCTTCTCGAGATGGAGGTAGAGACTTTCCAGGTTTCACAGGCATAGAGCAGTACAGATTTGACATTCGATTCGAAGAGCCGTAACTTGGTGCTTGATGAGACTGTTGCATTGTTGTCACATTTATTATCCCGCTTTTTTAAATATTGAATTCTTAAGAACCGTCTACACAGGCCTGAACTTTCTCATGATTTTAGATATCAAGCATTTTTTGCATATCTAGTCTTAGGATTAGAAGCGGAGAAATTCTAACTTCCGCTATAAAAAACTTCTTATTTTTACTTATAATTCCTCTAATCAGCGACTTTGCTTTCTTCTGAGTCAGGGACTCCTTAATGGAAACTTTTCTATTATCTCTCCCAGTGTAGACGCCTGCCCCGCTAGCAGGCATTCGCCACAACCAAAGAGCCAACGTTTGCGTGCTGTGTCTCTGTCCCAGCTAGTAGTTCGATTTGGCTTCAACATCGGCTTTGGCTTTGGCTTTTGGGGTGGGCGGTTCCGCGGAGGCTGTGCAAAGTGTAAATTTATGATCATGCGATTTTTATCGAATGTGAAAAAGTACAAAGTTTTTTGCACTTTATAAAAAGAAACTACCCAACAGTGCCAGTTTGCTTGGTCAGTTTTTGGTAGGCAGGCAGCTGAATGCATCATTTTGTGGCAAGGGCAGGGTTTCGAGAGAGCGGGCACGGGGTGGTGCTATGTTCGGCAGCATTATTAATACTCGCACGCCGTCTGTCATGTTTTGTATTTAGTCAATTCTTATATTGAACTTTTTTTTGTAGCACTTTAACTTCGTTTTTTTTTTGCACAATTCTGGAACTCTGTTTTTATTGCTGCGGCTGTGGATTGTGGGCGGCTGCGGCGGCAACTGCACACCCCTTTGATTGCTCCCAACACACACTCACTCACACATGCACATAAATCATGAGCATTTGCAGCGTTTATCAAATTTTCGCACACTTTGTTCGACGGAAAATTAGATTTTCTAAACATTTTATGAGCCTGTCACGCCCACTGCCCAAAGACAAAGTGCATCTACTGTCGGAGCTTTAGCTCAACTGTGCGCCCCGTTGGCGTTTCCCAACCTTTACTCATAAACGAATGACACGACTCGACCTGACAGCGCACCCAAAAAAAAAAAATCAACATCAATACCGCAACCCCCGCCGCAAATGCCGCCAACTTCAATGCCAACATCTTAGACAGCAGCGCAGTCAATCATGGAAAATCACACGTGCTGGCTGGGCGAGGGGGGGAAAGACTTTTCGTGGAGTGGGGTTCAGCCGTGTAGAGTGTGAGCACTCGTTGTTAATGCGATTATATTGTGCATTTTTGGCATCGACTGGTAAAAGTGAGAATAAAAAAAAAAAGTTAATAAAATTACTTCCAAATCACTGAATACCATACGCCGTTAAAGACATTTTAATGGCTGCACAAGCCCCGCTCCGAGTCCCTGTTCTGTTGTCACTTTCGGAAGACAATGACAAAGCCACAAAAACTACATACTACAGTTGGACTTCACCACGGTGGAACTTATCGCTATAGAGCCCGTGGGAATTTTCATGTCAATTTAAAATATTTTTTGAAATAGTAATAAGTCGGGAGGGAGTAATATATTAGCTACGAACTATAATCCTCTAAAGACGTTCATATCTTTGTCAAGTTTTTTTTGATACGTTGAGGGGTATTGGTTATATTAGGGAGGAAACGTGTTCAAAATTGTTTCACATGTTCACATTTAATATCCCAATAATATTTAAAGTAATTGGCAACTGCGATGCTATAGTTTGAAATCATCCAAAAGGGAAAAACGGATTATTTGATCAAGAATCGTCAGTCACTGGACTGGGCAGTAAAAGATTATTTATTCAGGCAGCCGGATGGCTTCCGCACCTTTCGTAGGGGACCTCTCAAGTGGGGAAGAGTGGTGAACTAGCTCACTCTAGTGGTATCGCAACGGGTCTATCCTTGGCCTAAGTGAGTTGGGAGGTCAGTCCCAACTGCCGCCCTAACCTAACCTATCCTATTGTCACACTCCAAGAAATTTTATATAAATGAGAATTTTATTCGCGATGATAAAGCTTTAAATATACACTTACGGCACGTTTGAAGATCTTCGCGTCGAAGACGAGATGGGTGTTAAATCTTCTGCGACATATTTAGAATGCAAGGATAATTTAATATAAAGCAATGTACTATCAATGGATGTCGCTCATTATCTTTGACGTGTGGGATGTTAAGGCTTCTCTGAAAGAGAATAGGTACAGCAATGCAATTTTGATGGCTCTCAGTATCTTCGATTGAACTCGCTGGACAATGTCAATGTTGCTTCAACTTGTACTCCTCCAAAGCAACGATATCGTTCCAGATATCAGCCTTGATAGTTTTGAGAACAAATATGTGGAAAAGCATCTTAAAGTCCAAACTAAGGGGAGAGCTAACGTATTAAAGCCAATGGGGGCTATTCGACTGTAGCTGTAGATGCGTTATTTAAGCTTCAATGAGTCTTCTCCAAGTAAGATGTCAAGCTGGACTCCGCCATCACAGACGTGTTATTCCTCTTCTCCGCTAACAACCAGCAATCGCGTCGAACACCTTACGGGCTAGAGTTCCCGCCTCATTACATGACCCAGCCAGGAATATATTTGCGATGTAACTCAAACAGCTGATCGTTCCATCAAATTCAAAAATTATTGCCAACGCACACAGAAATAAAGATCTTGCGAAAAATCTCAAGAGCAGTTGTATCCATTTGTGCTACTACACCATATAAGACACAGAAGGATGCGTCTTCCTATTAATGCTAATCTTTGGCTGATCTCCAAGATGACATAATGGTTGTTACCTTAAAGCTAAGATAAGCAAATTCCTTGACAGACTCCTTCAGCTCCCTGCAGTCAGCTGAAAGTTCTCCGTGGGGTGGCGGGATTAGAATATCCACTTCAGTGTTCCCCTACTTGTCGTAAGAGGCGACTAAATGGGGATCCCTGTTTGAAGAAATGGGCGCGTGGCGCTCATTGGACCTAAATGGTCGACTGGAGAGTGGATGCTGACAGCACTCGCCGAAGTCATATTTATGCGGCGTCGGCGGATGTCCAATCATCGATGCCAGTCCCAGGCATTTGATGGCAAAACTGTCGGGGTTCCCCAAATCCGAGTCAGTTGGGACTGAAAGGCGAGGGCAAACCGAGCCCTTAATTTCGGTACTACGGGTTGAGTATACGTTCAAGCGTACTCATTGAGGTCGGACCCCTTGTGGGAGTATCGTGGTGGCTGTGGTTGAAACCCCAAATCGCTGGTAGAGTCAGCTTGGTTCGCCGTGGTGTTGCGTTCTCAACCAGCTGCTGCCATGAAGCAGAAGAGATGATAGATCCATCTTGCACCTCACCAAGGGGGAATTGCATGCCCGACAACATGCTTTCAAATTGGTACCAAAGAAATATCAGACTTGGCTGATTGCTTTGAGAGGCGTTAGTTGGCGCATTAATCCAGACTCATTGTGTTATATGTACACTCAAGTTGCATATTTGAACGCCGTGGTTTTAATCCTGTAAAGGAATATACCACGTTAAATAAAATCCCAAAAGAAAGTCAGATGAAAGTCAAGACGGAAAATTTTTCTATCGGTGTACACAAGGAGATTCTTAGTCTAGCGTTTGACCCCAATGGCTGGGCACCACGGACAACATGCTTGGTGCGGCAGCTAATGTCATCGGCGTTTCCAAGGAGTTGAATACATCGATTCTTAAAAATTGTGGCCATCCCATGCTCATTAGCCTTTCTTATAACGCCCTTCCTTAAAAGATTGAAGAGCGTTAAAGAGAGCCGCTTAGTCAAAGTTTTTGTTTAATATCATAGGTTTCAATTCCCTTTTTACTTATTTCCAGTATCCTTCAAATTTTATTGCTCCAAATTAGAGAAAATTAAAAAAAAATGTTTTCCTAAACTCGTTCGTTTTTTCTAACACATTTTTAAACAGTATATCAAACATCTTTTAGAACCCAAGTAAACCATCAACCAAGAACATTATACAAAACGCTTGATAAACATATAAAATTAGACTACAGCAATACCATCTAAAGATTTCTGGCTTACATCCGTATACACTTAAAGTCATCCACCTAAGTCGAATAAACGATTACCTTAGTTTTCCCAAAAATGTTCCCAATTGCTCTCTTGTTTCCTAGGTATATGGAATTTACTATACGAAAAACTATCGCAAACTAGCTCTGCTTATCAACCCCAAACAAATCCCCTATTGACAAGTTCCAGTGTATTTCTACGGATAATTTTTCATTTCCTTTGACAACTACCGATACATAAATATTTCGCACCAGGCTTAGGCATAAATTTGTAGCAACGTGAGCGTGAATCTTCTACCGGCTAAGCCTTTGTTTAATTTATGCCATGTCGTTAAGAGCGTACTGCATCTAAGCCAAGGACGACGCAGTTGCTTACTCATTACCCCATTCCACCCACTTGGCGGGCGCCCGTGCTGCTCATTGTGTTGCGTGATGCTGTTAATCGCATTATTTACAGCAAACAGGATCAACGCCATGACTTTTGCATTCCTTACCCAGGTCTTATAAGAGCTGGGGGGGGGAGTACTATAGCACATAGGCCAGTTAAAACCTTCCACTCAAAAGTCAAAACGCGCTGACAAACACTCCCACGGGGATATCAGTGACATATGTAAAGTGTAAGCTCGCCAAGGACGCGTCCAAGAGGGTGCTAAAAACCTGAGCATAAGCGGCGGCGCATGACTCTGGAACAAACTGACTGGTGAGACAGTCAAGCGGCATGTGCCGCATGCGTTTGCCCTTTGCGGTTCGTGTAATGAATATCCGCTTAGCAGCCGCTGCTGCCCCTGCCCCGGCCCCTGCTGTTGCTGGTCCAGAGGGGGTTGCTGCTCAACCAAAAATCTTAAATGATGCACAAATTTATGAGCTACTAGTCCGCTGCTTGCAAGTGGGGTGCTCGGGTTTTTGGATTTGTTTGGTTCAGGGTGGTGGGTGTGGCAGTTGAAACGTTTGACCGGGCGTGCTATGGGAAATTGACTGAGTGACTGCCACAATATGCTGCCGTTTTACTTTGATTGACTTGCCATAAAACTGGAAGTTACCGCATAAAAAAATAATAGCAAAAAAGTAATCAAAATCTGGCAAGCATGAGAAAAAAAAAAATCTTAACAATTTTACAGGTTAATGAGCTGCGCAGTTTTTTTTTTGGGATACAAGGAAAAATAGAAACGTGGGCTAGTTGAATGTTACACCGTCTCCGTGTTCTCAGAAACTTCAATTAGGCTTTAACAGAATTGTTTTAGCTGCTATTTCGTAGATCTCGAAACCCTATATAGAAACAATCGTCTTTAGGTTAGGGCGGCAGTTGGGACCAACATCCCAACTCACTTAGGCCAAGGATAGGCCCTTAACAATCGTCTTTACTTAGCAAATTTTTTTAAGGCAACACTTTTGGGTAAACTTTTTTTTTTGGGAGATTTCCAAATGAAACTCGCACTGAAGCTTTAACAGAATGCTTTTAGCTGCTACCCTTAGATCTCGAAGCCCTATATAGAAACAAACGTATTTGCTTAGCAAATTTTTTAAGGCCTCTCTTTTGGGTAAACAGTTTTCTTTTAGGACAGATTCAGATTTAACTCGCACTGAATCAGTACGACTAGCCGAAGAATGCTAATTTGGACAATTATGAGACACTGCAGGCTCAGGAAGCATCTGAGCTCGATAAGCATCATACATTTTAATACCAAAAGGTTCTGTAAGATTAAGGATTCTGTTGTCAGAAGTATTCCGAGAGTATTCCAGATTAGATAGATAGTTAAGTGGATACGGACCGGCTAGAAAGCTATAGTGCTAGTAGATCTTACGGGACGCAGGACGACTTACAGATCTAGAGGAACAAGTTGTCTGAAAACCCTATCATTATTCTTTAAGTATCGCATGAAAAGGAGTATATTGGTGGATATCTCAGAAACCTAACATGCTGCAGGTTCCTAAAAACATATTCAAAAAATAGACAGACTATAGACTCTAAACAAATTTTGTGGGTTTTTTGGGGTTAGATCTCTATACTGATAAAAAAAATAAATCTTGCATCAAGATTTTTGAATTCTTAATTTAAACTCTTAAAATAAGGCCAAAAAATCTTAGAAGAAGGGCAAAAAATCTTGAATTTAGATTAGATTGAATTAAGAAACAAAAATATTGAATTCCAATCCAGACAAGAAAAAGAATTTTTAAGCTTTAAGATTTTTCGCTCACAAAAGAAGTTTACGCAATCTAGGAATAACAACAAGAAAAATTCTAAAATCATTGCGAAAATTCTCAAACTTAGACAAAGAGTTCTTAGAACAAGATTATATTTAAAAAAAAAATCCTCAATTTCGAATTTTGTGGTCTGAAACTAAGATTTTGGTCACGAAAAAAGCAAGATTGGTCGAAATCCGAAACCAAGATTTTGGTCACGATCTTAGATTTTTTCTTGGCTTACTTCAATCTTAAAAATTCTTAACTTTAAGATTTTTCGCTCTCAAAAGAAGCTTACGCATTCTAGGAATGACAGCAAGAAAAATTCTGAAATCATCGCAAAAATTCTCAAACTTAGACAAATAACTCTTAAAACAAGATTATATTTAAAAAAAAATTTCCTAAATTTTGAATTTTGTGGCTGAAAAATTCAAATCTTAAAAAAACAAGATTGGTTGAAATCCGAAGCTAAGATTTTGGTCACGATCTTAGATTTTTTCTCGGCTTACTCCTATCTGAAAAATTATTAACTTTAAGATTTTTTGCTATCAAAAAAAGTTTACGCATTCCAGGAATGACAACAAGAAAAATTCTGAAACCATGGCAAAAATTCTCAAACTTATACAAAGAGTTCTTAGAACAATAAAATAATCTAAGTTTCGAATTTTGTGGTAACAAAATTCAAATCTTAAAAAAGCAAGATTGGTCGAAATCCGAAACTAAGATTTTGGTGACGATCTTAGATTTTTTCTCGGCTTACTTCAATCTAAAAAATTCTTAGCTTTAAGATTTTTCGCTCTAAAAGGAAGTTTTGGCATTCTAGGAATGACAACAAGAAAAATTCTAAAATCATGGCAAAAATTCCCAAACTTAGACAAAATTGTTATAAAAAGATTATATTTAGAAAAAAAATCTTAAATTTCGAATTTTGTGGTAATAAAATTCAAATCTTAAAAAAGCAAGATTACTCCTATCTAAAAAATTCTTAACTTTTTTTTAACGCATTCTAGGAATGACAACAAATTTGTTCTTAAAATTATCCTGAAAAATCTAGTTTCAAGATTTTTTACAATCCGAATTTAAGGTTTTGGTTATTGATTACGATAATCGGAAATCCTTTCCTCGACGAGTGGAAACTCTTCAGCGAAAACTCTTCAGTGTCTATTTTGGAAAAATTTAAAAAAAAAGTCTTTATATAATATAATATAAATTTAAGAAAAATAATTACTTTATTAATTTTTAAAACATAATGTCTAATATTTATATTAACAAAATGTTTATTTGCTCTATTTGCAGGTGATAACTCCATAAGTAACTCCAGTAGTAAGTAGCTTAACGAAAATTCCAGCTTTATTATTATTATTAGCCCAATTATAAAGTTAAAGTCCCAGGAGGGAAATCCCAAGACTATTAATAATTAAGATTTGTAGACTTTTCTTGTTGAAATATTTCCTCGCTAACATAATTATAACACTATAATAGTGTTGGAGAAGGTCAATCGCCTCTACAACAGTTTCAGGGATAGATGTACGTGTTCCGATATTTAAAATTCAGTGAAAAATTTGCTAAAAAATTAATTACATTAGGAACACCCTATCTATCTTAGTACCACCGCCACAAAGAAAAATTATGATGATTATGGATATCAAGCGGATCATTACTCTATTCTTCTTAAAGTTTTTTTTCAAAAGTTGTTAAAATATAGAAAATTCAAAAGTTGTTAAAATATAGAAAATTCAAATTAGTTGATAGGCATCACGGAAACCTACATATTGTATATTTCGCCCTATGGCCCATACCAGTTTTTTTGAAATTCGATGTAAAAATATTTTGAATTTTCACACGGTAAAAAAGGTGAGAAGTTTAAAAATTTTTATACGATTACTACATGATGATCTTTTAGAAAAAAAGGTACTCCATTAAGATTTGAAGTGGTAAAAACTAAAACCAAACCTTTTTCTCGGATTCAAATTCTCTTTGGCAGAAGTTTGCAAAAAGTAATACAATTTTCCGTGCTCAATTCGAGCTTACCCCTTTAGCTTCAAGTAGAGTTATGAAATTTGTGGTCCAGATTAGTTCCAAAACTTTAATGAAAACTTAACCCTTTGAAGTACCTTATAGAAACATTTCAAACAGTTACTGGACTTTCCGATTCCATAGAGAGTTTTAACAATAAAACTCTTGAATGAAACCACTTTAACATGGTCACTGTTTTACTGCCTTGATCATACACACTTTTATGCACTTAAGAACTTTTCACGTGATTTTCCATGGAAAACTCATAAAAGTAGAGTGAAGCTGGAGAAGACCAGTTCAAAGCAATTAAAAGCGCATGAAAATCTCTACAGACTTATACACACGCACTCAAAATGTAATTAACGAAAACATAAAAAGTCACACACACAAACACACTCACACACTTGAGAGTTGGAGAGGGAAGCCGGAGGTGTCCAGGCGCCCCAAAAACGACGCAGTGCGTCGAAGTAATTAGTTTTTCCCGCAGATAAGGCATCGATAAGAGCAACCTGCTCACTGCCTGCGTTTTCTTTTATTTTATGTGCGTTTTTAAGCCTTTTTCGTTTATTTTTATTTGATTCCTTTTTGGGTTTAATAACTATACAGACATTTGTACAAAAACACTCAATCGGAGCCCAAAACGAAACAAAGTCCCAAGCAGCGCATTAAACACGGCTTCGAACCAATAGCAGGACATGGCTACAGGAGCGGATCTAGAAGGAAAATATGTGAATTTTTGGAGAATTTTTTAATATACTCTATAAACATATTTGAATAAAAAATTTATTTATTTAGAATTTTTTGTTTCTTGAATCTTCACAGAATAAATTTATTTGAACTAGGTTTATGATCGAACCAATTTTCAGGAACTCGTTTCAAACTTCTGGGACGCATACAGGGGTGGCGCCTTGCCAAAATATTTAAGTTACTGCCAAAGTTTCACCATGTAGTTTTTTTTCAACTTAGTCGGAAATCATAATCACAATTTGTATCCCAGTCGAGATTCTTTGCCGATTCCGGCCCTGCTTGGCTACAATATAATTTTATGGACTACTATCAGCCGGAGGCATATTTATGCCCTGCTGAGTCTCGCTGCCCAAATAAAACTCTTTTTATTGTACGCTAATGAACAGCAAAGCGCCACTGTGCCACATCTCTCTACCCCTCTCTCCCCATTTTCAATCCCAATTCCCCCGCTGCTGCAGAGATTAACATATTAAACGAAATCGATACCGCACTGGCAGTTAAAGGATATTGTGGCACGAGCACGTGATGCGCTAATTTTTTGCTTTGACACTTGCCTAGAGTGGGACGGGACGTTGCTTGCGTGTGGTCCAGGACCAGAAGAAGCAGCCGGATATGTCAAAAGTGTCGCCGTTGCGGCACGTGACTCGCTTAAAAAAAACCCGAAAAAAACAAAAGGCGGACAAAAAATTTTTGCAGCTAATGTTCTTGTACGCGGGCGGGCTGCCTTCGGAACTTAGGGGTAGGGGTAAGGGTAAGGTAGTGAAAAAATTGGATGGTGCTGCTGTAACTTGAGACAATGTCGAGAGCCATCAAATGTCCAATGCGAACAATGAGCTTTAATTTGTTTTCATACATTTTGGCACAGCGCGAAAGTGAGTGAGAAAATGAGGTTATGTTGGGTCAAAGTGTTTGATTAAGGGTGAAATCAGGAGCGTAACCTTCAAACTTATGTTTCCCATTTTGAAAATATTAAATTAAACTCTTATTTGCTTTTGAAGCAATATGATTAATAGATGATTTGCTCTCAAGTGGATGATTTAATTAGAGTTCAGGGTGCATTTTTTAAAAGGTGACGCGAAAATGAAAAAATTGAATTCAAATTTATGCATAGGCTAAATAAGTGGTTATTATGAGAAAAAATCAAAGCTTGGTCTATCATTGAAAAGGTGTTTTAAACGAGGAACAAAAAAATAGATGAAACTTTCTTTAAATGAGTACAGTATTGATAGAAATATAATTTATCCCAAATTTCGTGATCTATAGTTTTCTAGAGATATGATTAAATTTATTTTAAAAAAATGTATTCCAATTAGGTGTTTAAAAGGATATTAACAAGTCTGACTTACTGCATCTTTATAATTTATAACCTCAAATATTTCGATTCATAATATTATAATAATTTCAAAAAATATAAAATTAAATTTTAAAAATTCAACGTTTAAAACCTAAGGAGCGGCAAAGTGTAGGAAATACAATAATAAATTGTAAATTTTATTAATTACCAAATTAACCGAGTTTTTTGGTGTCAAATTAAAATTAGAAGATTATAATATAATTAAATAAATACATTTTTTCACGTGCGGCTGTAATTGAGTTTTTAATAAAACCTTGGCATTTTTATACCCTGTACCGTATGGTACCAAGGGTATATTAAGTTTGTGCAAGCCGAAAATGTATGTAACATATAGAAGGAGTCGTCGGAGACACCCCAAAGTTACCTAAAATATGATCAGGGTGAATAGAGAAGTCGATATACCCATGTCCGTCTGTCCGTCCGTGTGAACGCCTAGATCTCAGAGATGGTAAGAGCTAGAGTTACCAAACTTTCACATTAGATCCCATATTAATCCATAGGAGACAAGTTTATTTTATTTTTTTGATATCGGGGATAAATTATATAGCTCCCATGGGGGTGTTTGAGACAACCTCGACAAAAAAAAACGTTTTAGATGAATATTTCGTTTGTTTATAAAAATATCGTAACCAAATTTGGTATTCGAAAGTTTTTTATAGTTCCCAATCACTGTACCAAATTTGATCAAAATCGGTTGACTATATCATATAGCCGCCATAGGACCGATCGGCCAAAATAACTTTTTTAAAGAAAAATTCGCTATATTTCGTTTTTTAATAAAGATATCGTAACCAGATTTGGTGTTTGGAAATTTTTTACTTACCACTTAAGCAATGTGCCAAATTTGAACAAAATCGGTTGACTATATCATATAGCTCCCATAGGTCCGATCTTCCAAAAAATCGATTTTTTAACAAAATTTGTTGCGCTTCGTTTGTTTGTTAAGATATTGGGACCAAAATTGACATTCGTGAGTATTTTATAGTTCAAATAGTTATCCAAATCGGTTGACTATATCATATAGCTCCCATAGGACCAATCGGTCCAATAAAACGTTTTATATAAAAAATTCAATGTGTTTGGATTGTTTGTAAAGATATTTGAACTAAATTCGGCATTCAGATCTTTTTTAAGGTATTTCAGCACTGTGTCAAATTTTATTGAAATCGGTTGACTATATCATATAGCTCCCATAGGAACGATTGGACAAAAAAAAATTTTTTTCTAAAAATTCTTCTGTTTTTGGTTTTTTGTGAAGAAACCGGATTTTATTGCAAGCTAGTGGTACAGGGTATCCCAAAGTCGTCCGCGCCCGACTTTCCGTACGCCATTTTTTTTTAAATGCAATCTTCATAAATATTTTTTTCAATTATGTCTCTTAAATATCTTAATCATCATTTTCAAAAACTAAAACGAAAATTAAAACAAAAGGGCCAATAGAATTATAAATTAAATAAATATTTTATAAATTATTATAAAAATATGGTTTTCGGTCTTTTTTTATCGAAGCTCAAGGACCTCAATATGGGTCCTGGATAAGGCATATAAAGTATCAATGAAAATGTTTTTAAAATTTTTACCATATTAGTGTGCCAATTAAATACAACTTTTTTTAAAAGATCTTAAAAACCAATCTTCTTTTAAACTTTTTAATATCAGAAATTAAAAAAAAAATTGTTTTTTTATTTTTTTAAATTGTTTTAAAATGATTTCATTCATTTTTTTAGGCACAACCATAAGAGTTACTTTTTTAATTTAATAAAAAATATCAGTAAATAAAAATTATAACGTGATTTTATTTTTAAGAATTATTTTTTTCAATCCTTGATCTGTTATCTACAACAGTTGCTCTTAATTCCAAACCATTTATCTTATAATTAAAAGAAGGATTTTTAGATAGAAGATAAAAAGAACAATAATAACAAGTTTTTAACAATTACACTTTTTAACATCAGAAATTAAAAAAAAAGTTTATTTATTTAATTTTTTATTTAAATTATTTCATCCTTTTTTTTAGGCACAAAAATAAGAGGTCCTTTTTTAATTAAAAAAAATATCGGTAAGTCAAAATTATTTCGTAATTTTATTTTTAAGAATTATTCTAATTTCAATCCTTAATCTGTTATCTACAACAATTGGTCATAATTTTTAATACTAATTCCTAGAATTAAGTGGAGAATTTGTTTTTTTGATAGAAGATAAAATTAACAATAATAACAAGTTTTTAACAATAACAAGCTTTGCAACAGAAAATCCCTTAGAGTTGACCTGTTTTTATTTTATTTATATGTTTTATTCGAAATTTTTATATTATATGTTTCAGAGAAAAGCGTCTAAAAAAGTCTTTGTATCCTTATCTATATAGCAAAGGGAGTCCCCTTACTATATTCCTAAAATATTAGGTTAATACAAATGTTTTTCATTAAAATTTAAATAAAATATATTTTTTTTTAAGCCGAATGAAATTTTATAAATTTTTTTCCGTACCGTGTCAAATTAAAGCCGTTTAAAAATATATTTGTATGTATCTATATTAGAATCTTTGTTTTTTCTATTTTTTTGTTATATAGAAGAATAGATACTTTACAATATTTATGTGTTTGTTTTTTTAATGAAATCCGACTTAATTTTGTTTAAAATATAAGCCAAATGAAAACAAGTTTAGTAATCTTTATAATATTAAATGAATCTTGGCGCCTATCTTTATCTAAGATAAATTGCGTAGTGACCCATATTATTATGTTTTACATTGTGAGTCAACAAGTTTGGCAGAAACTTCTAAAATATTTTATTTTGTAATAACTTAAGTCATATAATGAATTGCATAACTAAATAAATATCTATTTTTATCAAAATAAAGTTCAGCTACGCTTGATTTTCTATTTCAAAACAAATAAGAGAAATATGTTAAATTAAAAAATCATTTTCGAAAACACGACAACAACATGATCTCTGATCTCCGATAAGCGAATAAATTAGGTGTGCGCAGACTTCCACTTGTCGGTTTTCATTAAAAGTCAAATGCGGCGCTACGAAAAGCCAACCCTTTGATCCCAAACAATAGAAGCTAACACGAAATTTTCGACTTTAAATGCAAAAACCGTCAATTAGTTGTAAACATTTAAATAACATTTGAAGTTATTTCATGGACAAACAAATATTTGACATTTTTGACAGCAATTTCAAAGTTCAAGACGAACAACCAACTCTTGTTAACCACTTCAAATAATGGCGAATCAAAAATGTGTCATTTGGAATTGGCCATTTATATGCTGATGGCAATACAGAGGTTTTTGAAATATGGTTACTCTTTTTGGAGTCTCTGAAAGTATTCATAAATTTGTTAAGAAAATAGAGATATCAAATTTGATCTAAATAAAATATGAAGCTGGTCTTTTAAGCTGTCAAAGTAGATCCCTAGAGAGGGCCCGTGCTGAAATATTTTTCTAATCCTAGGTTAGACTACGGCTCCGTGTTTATTTTAAGTTTTTATTGTTCTTGCCGGATTCGGCCTTAAAAATTGCGGGCTTAATTATGAGGGTAGTTAAAAAAACGAAATTCTTCTATAAGGAGTTTCTTGGGTCAGTTAAAATAATAAGAACAAGACGTACAATGCATTGTTGCCTATCTAGATAGTTCCGGGTTTCACTCAAATAGACCCCAAACCTAAAACTCATTCGAAATACTTTTTTCAACAAAAAATTGCATGCGCAGTGGTTCAAAAAGTCTTTTTAGTCTCTTTTAACACATTTCATACAAACTGGGATTCCATACTGTTCAAGATCCATTTAGATTGTAGTCCTAAAATTCTTTATAATTATCGTAACCATAACTGAATTATAATTTAGTCAATCTCAAGCGTCTTCTTCTAATTGGATACAGAAACTCTTTACAGGGTCTACCTCAGCATCCGAATCTGCTACAGCCGAGTCCAGCTTCTTCTCAACATCAACATATAATTTCGGTTCATTTAAAAAAGCTATTACATATGGAATATATGGTATGGAATCATCCAACCTTACATTTAGAAGGGATCGAATGAATCCATAGCTCTTTAAGAAAGGTGCGGCATGTTTTTAATCCACTGTTTTTCTAAAGTGAGATATCCTACCTTTCTTATAAAATTTATTCCGAGTCTCGGAATGATATTAATCATTATCATATCATTATATATCCAAATTTGTTAAGACTAAGTGGTGCCCTCACTTTTACCGCCCAGTTATCAATTTGTGCTCTAGTTTAGCAGACAGGGCACTTCCTTGAGCCTGGAGGTCAGGAAATTTTTGTGGATATATTCCTGGCAGCAATAACTGGTTACAACACTATAATGCAAATTACAGTAAAGATTCAGTTCCAACGTCGTTTGATGGAGTTCTCTCCATAAAAATCACAAAAAATCCTCTGTTTGAGGATGTCAGCTGAACAAAATTTAATGCAATGCTTCTTAGGCAAAGTAATTTCCTAGCCCTCATCCACTATCACTTAATAATCCTATGTAGAGTATCCAGGAACTACGGTGTACTTGGGGATAAGAGGTATCACATGTAATGTATCATATTCGGAATGAGCAAGATTGCCAAGGTACAATCAAAAGCGACTATCTGAACTGCTGAAATTTGATAAAGGGCCAGGATAGTGACAGAAGTTGTAAGGAGTCAAATGGCTAAAACGAAGCATGTTTCCCATTGCACTTTCTTGCGTAGCTGAGGAGATGACGTGGCTTGAATTGTCAAAGATAGAGACTGAGAAGATTAGAATCATCCATTTCGAGCAAAAGTACACTTACTTAAGCGTCCAATTATAACGAGCTGGAAGATCAGGAGGTTTGAATTGTCAAAGACAGAGACTGAGAAGATAAAGATTGACCAATTCGACAATTAAATCACATTTCTCAAGCGTTCAACTCCAACGAAGCTGAGGATATCAGGAGGCTTGAATGGTCAAAGACAGAAACTAAGGAGATTAGGATTTAATGGGCTATTTTCATTAAATTGTCAAAAATACAAACAGAGGGATTAAGATCGTCCAATTCGACCATAAAATCACATTACTCGAGCCTCCAATTCGACTATAATGTAACATTACTAAAGAAACGAATACCTGATTCCAGGTGAAACACTGGTAAACAGATAGCCTCATCTTCTTGTTCTTAACTTGCTTATACAAGCCTAATGGGTCTTGGAATGGAGCAACATTTTCTACCGAATCCGAAAGTTTTGGATCATAAAAAGCGGTTGCAAGTTAAGGGCTGTGAGGTTTCAGACTCTGGAACTGCCTTCAGACAAAATATAAGGTGGCAGGACTAAAAAATCTAGCTTCTTGAAATTGAAGATGGAAAGGAGTAAAAGGAGCCACTTTGTTGATATATTTTGAAAGCTAAGCGGTGGCTATAAAGGACTCTGTAATAGTTGATTTCCCTCCATTGCAATGTTTCCATATCCTAATAAGACAAATCATTTTCTGTATTGGTCAAAGTGATACTCTAAAGAAAAAAATCTAAATCTAAAATTGTTTTTTAAACTAACTAGATTTTGAGAACCAGGAGCGGTTCCGAGCGGCGTTGCACACATTTAAAATCTTAAATTTTTTATTTTCAGCCAATTAATAAAAGCTTAGCAATATTCATAGTCAACGAAAAATGGAAATAAAGCCACAGAACCTACGTTGTATTCGGGAAATGACCTTGATGAGGTGATGGATGAAAACCTTTTTAATAAAGAAATAGAATGTTCCCCTATTTTCGCCAAAGTTTTCCAAAAATGGAGCTCTTAATTAGTTTCGTTTATATTGACTTCTATAAAGGGTTTTAAAAACTTATCTTAAGACTTTTACTACTAGTTTCTAAAAAATAAAAAATTAAAATAAATAAAATACATTATTAAAACTTTTAAAGTTTATAAATAAGATAAGCCGAAAAACACAAAATAAAAAAAGGTCTCTTTACAAACCCAAAAGCTTATTCAGAAATGTAGGCTTAAAACCATATGAAGTGCAGAAGACGAGCTCTAAGGTGCCCGAAAAAAGGAGCTAGAATCTCCAAAAAGATAAGACATGGAGGAAAACTGGCTCATACTCGAACAAAATACTTTAGATTTCCGGCAAATTGTGGGTTGTAAATGATTAAATTAAATGCTAGACCCGCTCAACAAGTAATGTCAGCTCTAGGGGCTAGGCTTACTATATATATATACTCTATATTTATGACTTGGTAAATGCAAAATAGGCTTCAAAAACTAAAACACCAGTTGTGGTCAACTCCATAATGGCTACAAGTTGTTTCCGACTTGTTGTGGTTGTTGTTGTAATGTTACAGCAACTGGAAAGCAGCATAAAAGGCGAAATCTGATTGGATCTCTGCACTCGGCGTGGCACTTGCAGCGCTCCAGCGTATTGGCCATAACATGGACCAGGCTAACAACTAAGCAGCAACAACAAGGAGTACAACAACAATGTGGATGATGACGTTGGCAAAACGGCAATGGCAACTGCATTGGCAACGAGAACGGCAGGAGAAGCAACCAAAAAAAAAATAAAGAAAAAAAAAGACCAAATTGATGCAGATCCAATGTGATGCTTGTTGGTAATAAAATTGGTGCTTAAACGAATCCACTCACAGCCATTTAGCAATATCAGACATGGCTGTAAAATTAACAGAGCAACACACAGAGAGTACGAGCGGGTTTTTTTTTTAATGGAAACGAACAACGAACGTTGGTTAAATCCAGATGGAGATGGAGCAGCAGCAGCGCCAGCGAACGGCCTTAAAGTTTTTTGGCCAAGCACGATTACCAGCCAGTGAGCCAGTGCCTGCCATGCGCAATTATTTCTGCGGTTGAAATACTCTCTGGAAAGGGTATAATAAAAGGGTGGTTAGGTTTGTCTAGTGTGGGTGAAGAAGGAAGGTTGCGGATTTAGAATAAGGTCTTCGGGAGGTTCTTCACTTCGAAATATATATCAATGCTCGCAAAGGACTTTCTGCCCATTTTTCCAACTTTTGGGGGGGTCCGGGCCCAGAAAACCTTCGTGGATCCGTCACTGGATACAATACTTATTAGGTATAGCACAAAAGCCCCGGAAGGGAGAACCAGTATCTCCTACGTTCTCCTGCAGCCCATTTGTTTATCATGGTTTTGATTGTGGGCCAACCAATACCACAAAACGGCAATGGAGGCACATGTCCTCCAAGAGGACAGGGCTTGGAGGTAGAATTATATAGTTAAAATAAAGTACTTTTGAGCTCTCTATTAAATCCCAACAAAATTTACGAATTTAGTGGGCTTTACCTTCGAAACTGATTTGGGTCAGAGTTATAATAGCTTATTCGATATAACCGAGGAGTTGGATTCCCAAATTAAAGCCAGCGTAATACTCGAACTTGGTAAAAACCAAGAGACAGCTTCCCAGAAATGATCACTCAGAAAAAGTGATTTCAGTGTAACTAAACTTCGACTTGTCGAATGCCAACCCAACCTGCAGCATTTTTGTTGTCGTTGCAGTTGTTGCCTTCTGGCCGCGTTAATGATGTTCAAAGAGGAAGAGTAGTGCAGCGGGGGCCGGAGCAGAGCAATTCGCTTGTAAAATGGCAGACTGGTTCTGTGAGCCAGCCATTTCGTCTGCAGCATGAGGCACTTAGCAACACCCACTTTCCGATCACGACGACGACGACGACTCCTCAGCTGCAGTTCCAGCTAAAGCCGGTGCAATATGCAGACCCGCGACTTGGTTAAATGGGCTTGCATTGGGTGCTTACCAATTGCCCGCTTAAGTGCGCACAAATTTATGACAAAAGGAGACCTTTTGATGGAGCCCTCAACAAATTTTTTTTTTATTGATGTTGAATGTTGCTTTTGGGGCAGGTTTATTGAGATTTTTGTTAATGCTGAGACTTACTTTGTTTTGGGCTTTTGCACGATCGCATTAATTTATTAATTTAATGGCAAAAACGTTATGAAGCTGCTTGGAGAAGATCTGGCGGCCCCCAGGCACAAACACACACACACACACAGAAATGGGGCGTTTCTAACAATTTTATGCCAGATGAGCGCCTAAATGATCGCGATCAGTTGTTGGCCTGGTACCCAGCTATAGTTCATACATGCAGCCAGCCCGTCAGCCATCCATCCCAGATCCCAGGCAGACGGCAAGACTTTAAGCCGGACAGTGAGCCAACAACGTGCGTCCACTTAAGCCGCGGACAATCTTCATTATACGCTTGTCTCACTGCAGGGCACAACACAGCGCACAGCTGCAGCAGCCCGATTTCAGATATCCCAGTCCAAAGTCAGACTTCCCCCTTTGGAAGCCTTTTACATTGAGGTGTTTATTAAGGTGTAATGCAATTTTTCATATTTTTCTTGAGTTTTTTTTTTTTCTTTTGTAGGGGGCGCGTGGGCGGAGCATCTGGAAAATTGCAATAATATGTTTGTGTAGCACGGAGTATATCTGAGTATAGCTGCAGAACGCGTATTTTCTTTGCAACAAAAGTGGCCCACAACGTCATGAAGCAGCCACACAAAGCACAAAAGTATAAAAGAAGTATAAAAAATAAAGTGTGGCAACATGTTTGAGGTTTTCGCTTTTCCGACATAAATAATGGTCATAAATTGAGCATGGCCGGAGCTAAAAATTCAGTATTTATAGCCAAATGATAAAAATAAGATTTATTAACATTTTGCTGCCCCGCACCAGCCACAGCACTAACACACACACAACCACACACACGTACTCATACACGCAACGCTTTTTCACACACCCCAAAAACATTGGCCAAAATGGACGCAGTGGACGGCACAGCGCAAGAACCATGGTCCATGGGCCATGGGGTTGACGCCGACGCCGCGCGAACATCCGTTTCGCTTCGCCGTGTGGCTGATCCTGCATTTGTCTGTTGAATGTGCATTTGTATGCCCTAAATTATTAGAGGGTAGGAGGGCATACATCCTTTGTTGGGGAGTATGTAGGAGTACTAAATGGAATAGGGTTCGCTTTAAAAGTATTTTTTCAAGACGAAAGGAGTTGGATATATCTTTATACTACTTCTTTTAGTTAGGATCTTTAAAATAAATAATAATTTATTATAACATGTAAATGGAGTAAGGGCACATAAAATGTAAGTTTAAAGTATGTGCAAGATATTCCAGTCTGAAACAAAAAATACTAGTAAAATTAAGGACCATAATTAATATTCTACTACTATTATGCAAAGAACTAGTAATTTTCTGTATCAGATGGACTAGTTTTAAATTAGTTCCGAAGCGACTAGTTGCACACCAGAAGAGAAGCTACTTGTATCATTTAAGTAAGGAAGCAACTTATTAGATTCTAAAGGAAGCTACTAGTTTTGTTCTATATGCAGGCGAACCAGTTTGCAACCAGTTGAATATGATACCCAAGTGTGTAAGTTTAATGTAATTAAAATATATACGTGAAATAATAATTTAAAAAATTAAAAGCGTTAACTCCAATAATGACGCAAACTTTATCAAATATGCATTAAACATTACAAATTATCTAAAACTTGCTATGTCAAATTTAATGACAATTTTCAGAAGTTAATTAAAAAACTTTTCTATGATTTTTTCTTTAAAAATATTTTCAATATAATTTTCTCTACAAAACTGTTCTGTTGCAATATCTTCTACAGTTTATTATTCTCGAGTTAAAGGAGTTAGTACCTCTTTTCTTTGGAATCTTTACAATAGATCTTAAAAATCGAGAGACCCGCCTTCACAAAGTTTACTATGCTTTCTCCTTAGACAAACAGACGCAGCTCAAAAAGAAGATCTTTTAGACATATTTTATTCATATATAGTATTCGCAAAAAAATATTTCCGACATAGATATAAATTTTTACACTTGAATTAAGTAATTTTACTACAGATCTTAAAAATTGAGAGACCCGCCTTCACAAAGTTTACTTTACTTTCTCATTAGAAAACAGACGGAGCTCTAAAAGAAGTATTCTTAACTTTTAGAAATATTGTATTCATATTTCCGGTCTAAATTTATAAATTTTTCCACTTGAATTAAGAATTTGTAATTTAAACAAATTTCTTCTAAAAAAAAGTTTGATAGTACCAATTATAAGTCCTTATGAAAACCCAGATAATAAATAAGAAAATACTTTAATTACAAAAAAGTGAACTTAAAAAAATATAAATACTCTTTTTCTTAAACCATAAAATAAATCTAATAGACAACACAAATAAGAAGGAATAAGAATGAAAAACCTTTAATTGATTTTGTGTTTATTTCAGAAGAAATCAAGTTTTTAATTCAAAAATTTCAGACTTAAAATCGAAATTTAAATAAGACCGCAGCTACAGATCTTAGGATTTTTGTCCTTGTCTTTACTAGTTTCAAGTGAGTGACACCTGATTTTTTTTACGATTACTCAGAACACGTGTTGTGAGTTTATGATAATAGTACATACAGTAAAAAAAATTCTGGCTGATTTTACTCAAAAAGGATATTCCTCTAAATCCACTCCAGATCCACGATATTTCAAATCAGGAAGTTAAGCGCTTAAGAGAACCATAGTACAATAGCATGATCAACGGCATTCAATGACGTCATCGTGCATGCTGAGCTTCTACATACAAAAATCGTAATCTTATTTTAAGAAAATTTGTGTTGTGATAAAATTGGCTCTGGTCTGTAGAAAATTTGAGTTTTTTGGGATCTTGCTTTCCATCGGTTTATAATATAGTACCCCCAGTGGCGAAGCGAGAGCGTTGAATGTGGGGGTGTGCTGAGCCTCAAAATGCCGACTCGATTCAACAAATTACCGACTGCATGAATTGCGTAAAAGTGATTAGTTAATATTCGAGATTTCCCGACTGCTGGATTTTTGGGGGTGTCACACCCCCCACATCCCACCCTCGCTACGCCCCTGAGTACCCCGTATCCTTATGTTAAGCATGCATTTGACTGGGTAAAGGATACGTCGTAGACAAGAGATTTCTTTGTGAAATAATGATGAGCAAGGCACGTCAATCCCCAAGACCATAACAGCCAGTGGCGGACTTATCGAACAGGCAACATAGTCTGAAGCCTAGAGTGGCAGAATTAAGGGGTGGCAAACTTTGAGTCACCTAATGACATTGAATATATATTTTTTTTTGTGAAAAAAGGGCGGCTACTTATGGATTTCCTAGGGGCGGCAAATATTTAAATCCGCCACTGATAACAGCATTAGCCCCACACCCACAGAAGGTTTCCAATACTTTACGTAATTACACAGCAAAACCAAGCAAGTTCGTATAAAAATTGTACTACGTCTGCAATTGAATCTTTCCCCTAAAAAGATTCACCAAGATATTAATATTAATTAATATTAAACTAAAATTAGTACAGTCTTATGAAAAATAAATAAATATTTGGCGCTACAGTATCCTCCCTCAGCCCACATATATTTCACTGTAGCGGAAAATGTAAGCAGAGTATCGTCCTTGAAGTACTGTCCCAAATAATTCAACTTATTTGTAATATTTTTCTTTTCAAGAAATATTTAGAGGGTATTATGCAGTCGCTACTACTCGGTTCAGTTTTATATTTTTTTCTTTTTTTCAGTAAACTTGTGGGGATAGTACATCTATATATAATATACAGGCAGTTCCAACGAATCAACGCCTGGCTGAGAATTTTTCATATAGTACATTGTATGTAGGACCACCCTGCATCCTAATTAGTTTTTGGACCATTACAAATTCATAAGAAGCCAAGTTGAGGTAAGCTGTGTCAGGCAGCTGGAGCTCATTAGTAGCCAGTGAGACGATACTTCGACGATTTCATGCCAAATTTAAACTTGAGCCCTGTCCTGGCCACTCCTACGCCCCTCCACTGCTTATTACACGCATATATGCGCCTTTTATGGCGTTTCACAATTAGTGCAAGGCAGCGCCTACAGCTATATATGTATATATGTATATATATATATAGTGATAGGTATATATACCTATATATAGTTGGTAAGGTTGCAAACAAGATTTCAATAAGCCTTACTAACAACAAGCACAACATGGAATTACTTGCTCCAATAACCAAAATCAAGCAGCTCCAAAAACAACAAGCAACTTGTGCCAGCGGCGGATTCATAAAAGTTTCACTGGGGTCCAAGCTTCATGCACAGTGTCAGCCTCAGCACGCTTGCTCCTGGTTGCGCCTCTGACAGAACCAACTGCGACGCACACGCAGGGCTGATTTTAATCAAATTCACAGCATTGTTTGCCTGTCAAGCAGCTCCGGCCGATTATCACAGCGTCCAAAGGCAGGACTTAGGAGTCGAAGGCAAAAGCCTGGACTTAGGAGCTCTTACTCCTGCCTGTACCGGCTCGTTGTTGTTGTTGTTGCACATTCCAAGCGTATTTCACGCTGCACCGGAGGCAGTAACGAAGAACCAAGCAGCACATAAAGCTGTTCCACATTTCGAACGACGCGTGACCAGAGCCGCCCGAAGCTCTAGGCACCACCCACCCATTTTTTTTTTTTTTTGTTCTTTTTTGTGGCCTACGCCGTTTTATGCATTGCACAAACAGCCTTTATCATGTTAAGTATATAAAACTCATGAATATGATTAAAACTTGGGGGTAGTCATAAAATTATTATTGTAATAACAATAAATGCGTTAACATGCGATTTCCAAGACGCGCCAAGACTTTACTAAAAGAAAACAAACGAAATTTGTACAAATTTTAGGTTATAAACGATTGCATCAAGAGATTACTCATAATGCCTGCGTTAGAGATTTAATACAACTTAATTAGTAAAAAAAATGGCGGACGTAAAGTCGGGCGCGGACGACTTTAGGATACCCTGTACCACTAGCTTGTAATAAAGTCCGATTTCTTCACAAAAAACCAAATACAGAAGAATTTTTAAGCAAACATTTTTTTTTGACCGATCGTTCCTATGGGAGCTATATGATATAGTCAGCCGATTTCAATAAAATTTGACACAGTGCTAAAATACCTTAAAAAAGATATGAATGCCAAATTTATTTCAAATATCTTTACAAACAAACAAAACACATCGAATTTTGTATAAAAAACGTGTTTTTGGACCGATTGGTCCTATGGGAGCTATATGATCTAGTCAAACGATTTGGATTAAATTTGGTACAGTGCTTAGGAACTATAAAACACTCACGAATGTCAAACTTGGTCCCAATATCTTAACAAACAAACGAAACACAGCAAATTTTGTTAAAAAATCTATTTTTTGGAAGATTGGACCTATGGGAGCTATATGATATAGGCAACCGATTTTGTTCAAATTTGGCACATTGCTTAAATGGTCTAAAAAATTTCCAAACGCCAAATCTGGTTAGGATATCTTTATTAAACAACGAAATATAGCGAATTTTTCTTTAAAAAAGTTATTTTGGCCGATCGGTCCTATGGGAGCTTATGATTAAGTCAACCGATTTCGATCAAATTTGGTACAGTGATTGGGAACTATAAAAACTTTCGAATACCAAATTTTGTTACGATATCTTCATAAACAAACGAATTATTCATCTAAAACGCTTTTTTTTTTCGAGGTCGTCTCAAACACCCCATGGGAGCTATATAATTTATCCCCGATATCAAAAAAATAAAATAAACTTGCCTCCTATGGAATAATATGGGATCTAATGTGAAAGTTTGGTAACTCTAGCTCTTACCATCTCTGAGATCTAGGCGTTCACACGGACGGACAGACGGACAGACGGACAGACGGACAGACGGACATGGGTATATCGACTTCTCTATTCACCCTGATCATATATTAGGTAACTTTGGGGTGTCTCCGACGTCTCCTTCTATATGTTACATACATTTTCGGCTTGCACAAACTTAATATACCCTTGGACCATACGGTACAGGGTATAATGATCATGCAATGTTGAAAATTGCTAGTTATCGTCTTAGTTATCGGTGCCTGAAAGTGGAATACACTGCACACACTTTTTATACCCTGTACCGTATGGTATACAGGGTATATTAAGTTTGTGCAAGCCGAAAATGTATGTAACATATAGAAGGAGACGTCGGAGACACCCCAAAGTTACCTAAAATATGATCAGGGTGAATAGAGAAGTCGATATACCCATGTCCGTCTGTCCGTCTGTCCGTCTGTCCGTCCGTCCGTCTGTCCGTCCGTCCGTCCGTGTGAACGCCTAGATCTCAGAGATGGTAAGAGCTAGAGTTACCAAACTTTCACATTAGATCCCATATTATTCCATAGGAGGCAAGTTTATTTTATTTTTTTGATATCGGGGATAAATTATATAGCTCCCATGGGGGTGTTTGAGACGACCTCGACAAAAAAAAGCGTTTTAGATGAATAATTCGTTTGTTTTTGAAGATATCGTAACGAAATTTGGCATTCGAAAGTTTTTTATAGTTCCCAATCACTGTACCAAATTTGATCAAAATCGGTTGACTATATCATATAGCTCCCATAGGACCGATCGGCCAAAATAACTTTTTTAAAGAAAAATTCGTTATATTTCGTTTTTTAATAAAGATATCGTAACCAGATTTGGCGTTTGGAAATTTTTTAGACCACTTAAGCAATGTGCCAAATTTGAACAAAATCGGTTGACTATATCATATAGCTCCCATAGGTCCGATCTTCCAAAAAAATCAATTTTTTAACAAAATTTGTTGTGTTTCATTTGTTTGTTAAGATATTGGGATCAAATTTGACATTCGTGAGTATTTTATAGTTCCTAAGCACTGTACTAAATTTAATCCAAATCGTTTGACTAGATCATATAGCTCCCATAGGACCAATCGGTCCAAAAACACGTTTTTTATACAAAATTCGATGTGTTTTGTTTGTTTGTAAAGATATTTGAAATAAATTTGGCATTCATATCTTTTTTAAGGTATTTTAGCACTGTGTCAAATTTTATTGAAATCGGTTGACTATATCATATAGCTCCCATAGGAACGATCGGTCAAAAAAAAATTTTTTGCTTAAAAATTCTTCTGTTTTTGGTTTTTTGTGAAGAAATCGGACTTTATTACAAGCTAGTGGTACAGGGTATCCTAAAGTCGTCCGCGCCCGACTTTACGTCCGCCATTTTTCAATATGGTGTTGATATAAGCTGCGAAATATATATAGTATGCTATGATAAGTATTTGCATAAAAAAAGCTCATGATCGGCCACGTCTTCTTCGACCTCGACGAAATTTCATCAAAATCTATTGACTATATGGTTTAAATCGCATAGAGCCGATAGGCCAAAAAACCATTTTCATAAAATTTGTTACAGTGCTTGAGTACTACGAAAAAAAGGACACTATGGCGGCGCTCAAAATTAGAAATAAATGGCGGCAAAAATGGGTTTTTCGACCACAAAAACTCCCAAATACACATTTAGCAAGAAGAAATATCTTTCGATTTTTGAATATTTTAAGAAAAACCTTTTTTGAAAAAGTGGGCGACTCGAAATTCATTTTAGACCCACAGTTGGCCCCGCCCTATTGCATATAATACCTAGTACAACAAAATTTTAAAAATGTTTAATTATGTATAAAAAAATACGCATTATAAGTGTATTAGTCGGCCATGCACCAGAACACTATTCCTAATATTTTGTTCACATATTTCATTCGGATTACATAGCATCCCAATTTTACCAAAACAATTTTACCCTACAAAGGGTATATTAAGTATGTGCAAGCCGAAAATGTATGTATCGTATAGAAGGAGACGTCGCAGACACCCTAAAATATGATCGCGGTGAATAGAGTTGTCGATATACCCATGTCCGTCCGTGTGTCCGTTTGAACGCCTAGATCTCAGAAATGGTAAGAGCTAGAGTTACCAAACTTTCACATTAGATCCCATATTATTTCATAGGAAAAAAGTTTATTTTATTTTTTTGATATCGGGGATAAATTATATAGCTCCCATATGGGTGTTTGAGACGACCTCGACAAAAAAGTTTTAGATGGATAATTCGTTTGTTCATAAAGATATCGTAACCAAATTTGGTATTCAAAAGTTTTATAGTTCCCAAGCACTGTACTAAATTTGATTAAAATCGGTTGACTAAATCATATAGCTCCCATAGGACCGATCGGCCAAAAAAACTTTTTTAAAGCAAAATTTGCTATATTTCGTTTTTAATAAAAATATCGCAACCAGATTTAGCATTTGGAAATTGTTTGAAGCACTTAAGCAATGTGCCAAATTTGAACAAAATTGGTTGACTATATCATATAGCTCCCATATGACCAATCGGTCCAAAAATGTTTTTATACAAAATTCGCTGTGTTTCGTCTGTTTGTAAAGATATTTGAACTTAATTTGGCATTTAGATCTTTTTAAAGATATTAAAGCACTGTGTCAAATTTGATCGAAATCGGTTGACTATATCATATAGCTCCGGAGGAACGATCGGCACAAACAAAATTTGCTTACAAATTCTTCTGTTTTTGGTTTTTTGTGAAGCAACCGGACTTTATTGCAAGCTAGTGGTACAGGGAATCCCAAAGTCGTCCGCACCCGATTTAACATACGCCTTTTTTCCTTTGGTGAATACTAACGATTCGTCTAATCGACGAACATTGTGTTGTACGTACTTAAAAAACATTGTTAAAGCAAAAAATGATATATATATGACAGTCAAAAAAATCGTTCACTAACTTTTATTGATTTAATTAATAATCAAATATTCAAACTTGAAGAATATAAAATTTTTATTCACTTTTTACAATCTAATAATAATCATTTATATTGTTTCTAAGAAGAATATATAACTGGGGATCATAGCTCAAATAATTATTATATTTTGATTTTTTTTCATTAAAATCGAAAAATAATTCTTATATATTTGACTTGAAAATAAAAATTAAGAAGTAATATTTAAACAAGAAGAATCAGTTAAAATTAAAAATGTTTAATACATATTTATACAATATATTTCTTAAACCTACAAGAAAAAAATCTTTTCGTTCGATTTAAATAATGGTTACAAAAGATTATGGATATTAAAACTAAATCGTATACTCTGAAATTTTATTGCTTTCGCGATCAATACTGATGTTTTCAGGTATTCGATAAGTTCTAAATTTTCCATCTTTTGGTATCCACAGGCTTGACAAAAACGCTGGAAGGGTCTTGTACATAATTTAACTGTACATATTTTCTTCAGCAATTGTTTTAAGACGTTACAAACAAGGTACGTCCATTAGACGTGTCGTTGTCATTAGAGAGCTACTATATAACCACTTAAGCTATAAACAAAAATTTTTCGTTAAGCCTAAGTCCAAATTTTATTTAAATCAATATTATTTTTCCCGTTTTACATTGATGGGAGTTAAAATAAGTCCTTGTCACCTTGACAAAGCTTAAATATTTTTCCAGACGTACAAATCTGAAGGCGTATCGGCTATGCTTAAATATCGATCGGTTAATCGATAAGTTATCTGTGAGTCAGTTATAGTTGACGTACCCGACTACTTTGTACCCTTTACACAAGATTTACGTGCCGAATTTCAATTTTTTTTTTGCAAAAATATAGTTTTGGTAAGCAGTAAAAAAATGTGATCGTGGAAAAAATATATTAAAGTCTACATACTAATCTTATTTTTTTAACAAACAGACCCAATCTCTTTTTTATTTAATTCACGAATTTGAATACTATTTTGCTTAACTAAAAAAATCTGTAAATAGGCCTTCTAACATCCTTGGTTCTTAATGGTGATCTATAGCTTGTAGCAAATTTTTAGGCTCATATTCTCAAAAACTGGGAGAAGGACTTGACCTCAAAGATCATTTCTACTAGATTCGAATAAACGTCGACCTAAATATTTATTTATCGATAACTCAATAAACAATCGCAAACAATTTTGATACGCGGCAATAATTTCAAGCAGGCCAATTGCCTCCTCATTGCATTAGTTTAATTTAGCTAATATGTTAATTTCAAAACTGCTTGGACTGCTTGCATCCAAGCTCATTTTTCCTATCCTCGCCTTACAAGCCGCATTCCTTGAATATGCCGCTGACTATGGGTAACCGTTTGACGCAGATATAGACTTTTCTTATTTGAGAATAAATAATCTAAGCATGTCCTGTCGGACACCAATCAATAGTTACGATTTAAAATCAATAAGCAACACTTATTATATAAGAAGAGTTGTTTCATAAAAAAAACGTTAAAATTTAATGCAATTCGTGGGATTAAGCTGCTGTTATTCTAAAACTTTAAAAAACAACACAAAGTAAGATGCTCCTGTTTTTAGGACTGCTGCCCATCTGAGCGATGGTTCAATCTCAAGCCGGTTGAGGTGCTACCTATGAGGACGGTACGGGTTCCACCATTTTGCAAGAGGTCCAAGTGCCCATACTAAGCAATGACGAATGCGTCCAAACAGATATTGCTGAACAATTTGAAGATAATATGCTCTGCGCGGGATATGCTCTGGTGATAGCGGCGGTCCCTGAATGGTACAAGATAATGATGATCATGTTTTGGCCGGCGTTGTCTCTTTTGGTATTGGCTGTGGTCGACCCAATACGCCGACTGTCTATGTCAGGGTTAGCGCGTTTTTGGACTGGATTAAACAGAACACCGCTGATGCCATTTTACTGCGCCAAATAGACTTGACTTAAAATATCACTTAAATTGTTTTTAATTATAACTATTAAACAATCTTATCCAATAAATAAGTCACATAATGAATGGAAAAAAAAAACTAACGTTTTCTTGTGAAACAACTCTTCTTATATAGCAAGTACTGCTAATTGATTTTAAAGCGGAACTATTGATTGGATTCCGACAATTGGATATGCTTCTGCTATTTATTCTCAAAAAAGAAAAGTCTATATCTGCGTCAAACGGTTACCCATAGTCAGCTGCATATGCAAGGAATGCGGCTTGTAAGGCGAGGATACGAAAAATGAGCTTGGATGCAAGCAGTCCAAGCAGTTTTGAAATTAACATATTAGCTAAATTAAACTATTTGCCTGCTTGAAATTAATGCCGCGTATCAAAATTGTTTGCGATTGTTTATTGAGTTATCGATAAATGAATATTTAGGTCGACGTTTATTCGAATCTATTAGAAATGATCTTTGATGTCAAGTCCTTCTGCCCGGTTTTTGAGAATAGGAGCCTAAAAATTTGCTACAAGCTATAGATCACCATAAACAACCAAGGATGTTAGAAGGCCTATTTACAAATTTTTTTATTTAAGCAAAATTGTATTAAAATTCGTGAATTACATAAAAAAGAGATTGGTCTGTTTTTGAAAAAATAAGATTAGTATGTAGACTTTAATATATTTTTTTCCCCTTCACATTTTTTTACTGCTCACTAAAACTATATTTTTGCAAAAAAATTGAAATTCGGCACGTAAATGTTGTGTAAAGGGTACAAAGTAGTCGAGGTATGCCAATTATAACTGACTCACAAATTACTTATCGACAAATTATATTTAAGCATAACCGATACGCTATAAGATTTGTTCGTCTGGAAAGATATTCAAGGTTTGTCATCTTACTTATTTTAACTCCCATCAAGGTAAAATATTACTTATCGACTAATTATATTTAAGCATAACCGATACGCCTTAAGATTTGTTCGTCTGGAAAAATATTTAAGCTTTGTCAAGGTGACAAGGACTTATTTTAGCTCCCATCAATGTAAAACGGCAAAAATAATAGTTATTTAAATAAAATTTGGACTGGGGCTTTACGAAAAATGTTTGTTTATAGCTTAAGACATGGTTATATATGTAGTAGCCCTATAATGACAACGATACGTCTAATCGACGTACCTTGTTTGTTACGTCTTAAAACAATTGCTGAAGAAAATATGCTAAACACTTTTTTCGCTTTTTTATTAATTTAATAAATAATTAAATATTCAAATAAAAATAAAAGCAAATTTCAATTCACTTTCTACAACTAACAATAATTACTTAGTCTATTTTTAGGACTCTTATAAACCAGGGATCGTAACTATTGTAATTTTTAAAATAAAAATCAAATATTCACTATGATATTATAGCTTTTTGGTTTCTAATTTT
>JBAMAX010001118.1:0-32980 GCA_037043745.1 Chymomyza amoena
TTAAAGAAAAAGAAACATTTTTAATAAGGACCTTGAAGGAATCGTTATAGACGATAGACAAGTGAGTTTGCGCGAGATTTGCTCAGGTCGTAGGAAAAGATATTACGCCAAATAGGGATGTGAGGAAGTCAGCTGAACGGGTTACCATTTGAAAAAAGTATTTGCCGATGTTAAATCCTAACTGAAAGGACTTTTGTGTTGTTGCATATAAAGGGGTTTTCAATAAGAGCGCTAAAAAAGTTTTTTTAAATAAAACAAAAATGGTTGATATCCAAACAATGAATTCTTTATTCCTGTGAAAGTTAATACGATGCCATTATGTATGGAATTCGATTTCTTTTGCATGGTCACCACGGGCACGCTTTCAGAAGTCCAGATGCTGAACCCAATTTTCGACGGTTTTCAAGCATAAATGGGCCAATACTGCTTCACGTTCGATATTCGTAGGCAGTTCATCAATCGTCGCTGGCTTGTTGGCATAGACCATAGACTTGACGTAGCCCCACGGGAAATTGTCTAACAGCGTTAAATCGCACGACCAAGGCGGTCAATTCACTGGGCCATTTCGTGAGATAACACGTTCACCAAACTTGGTTTTCAATAAATCGATTGTGGCATTCGCTGTGTGGCTTGTGGCGCCGTACTGTTCAAACCACATATTGTCCAAGTCCATATCATCCAATTCGGGCCAAAAATATTCGGTTATCATTGAGCGGTAGCGATTCCCATTCACAGGAACGTGCCGGTATTGATCATCACTGAAGAAGTACGGCTCAATGACGCCGCCGGCACATAAACCGGACCAAACCGTACATTTTTTGGGATGCAATGATGGCTTATGGAGTACGTGTGGATTGCTGCCTGACCAATAACGCATATTTTGTATATTGACAAAGCCATTCAGCCAGAAATGAGCCTCATCGCTGAAGATGATTTTTCGATGAAAATCCGGATCATTTTCAAGTTGTTGCTCAGCCCAATTCACAAACATACGACGCTTCTGGTGCTCAAGCGGCTTCAGTTCTTGCGTCAATTTGATCTTTTAAGGATGAAGGTCAAGATCTTTTCGCAAAATTCGCCACAACGACGTCACAGAGATGCCCAACGCTTGAGAACGACGTGTGAGAGACTGATTTGGGTCTTCCTCAATTGATGCGCTAGCGGCAGCAATATTCTCGACACTACGGGCACTTTTTTATCTCTCTGGCACGGAAACATTTTGTACAATTATGACAACCATAAATTGGACGTAGCGCACTGACTCCGAATTTCGGTAGTAAATTTCAATAATTTCGACTCGATGTTGGATCGTATATCTTTCCATGATGAAATGGCAAACCTTACTGAAGAGAAATGTCAAGAGAGCGAAAAAAAATATGGCTTCGTTTTCTGTCCCCATCGGTCTACTTTTGTAGCGTCCCTATTGAAAAACCCGATAGATGTATGGATGGATCTAAGACGTCATAACTCTCCGGAGACTAATAATCATCCGAAGCAATTTATTTTCTTTTTAAATGTCGACAACGAAGTAGGCCAGGACAGATTACAATGAGTTAAGATACGGACTACATTAGAAAATCATTTGAACGGGCATAACAAAAAACCAAAAGAATAGTTTAAACTGATAACGCATAGTTTTTTAACCGGATTAGCTCCTTCATAGTATTTAAAAGACCCAGAAGACCCCAAACTTTTTTGAAAACCTAAGAAACTTTGAATATGTTTGAACTATTGCTCTTATAAGTATGTTTTAAAAACGATATTGATTTTTTTAAAAGTCCTTCTTTGTTACTAATGCATTTACTTTACAGCCTGCCCTCGTATTTTGCATATGCACATGCATAAATGGGATTTGCGTAGTCCCAGCCAGAGAGACGACTTGCCCATGGTTAAGCTATGACATGTTTTGGGTGGAAATTTAGCCATGTTACGCCTAGGTTTTTGGGTCTTGAGCTGTGTCGGGGTTTTGTTGGTGGTAGTTAGGACACATAACATAGTAGCTCCTTTACAGCATTGAAGATTTTGATATGGCATCGCAATTTCTCAGAAATTGTATTTTGATTTATTTATAATGTTGCAGCGACATGCACACAACAAAAGCAACAACACAGGGCACAACCCCGGCACAAACCACAACAACAACAACAACCATATAACAATGGGATGGCAAATATGCATGACCATGCATACTATACATAGCTCCACCCGGCCTTCTTGTTGTTGTTATAACTATTGTTTGGGGTTGTTGTTGTAGATTTTCAATTTGAATTTATTGTTAAATGTATATATATACATATATACTATATATATAGTAAATATATGTGAGTCAAAATTTTGATTAAATTAGAAATATGCAAATTATGTGTATCGCATTAATTATGTATAGATTTGGTCAGACTGATAAGCATTGGAATGCTACTGGTATGTGTGTGTATCTGTGTGTTTTGTATCTATGTGTTGGGTTTGTTTGTTATGCAGCATATTTTGTGACATGTTCATCAGTTGAACGATGTGCACGCGTTTTGCTAGCTGTTTTTAACGCGCATAAAACGCGCTGCCAACATACCATACAGTGTGTGCAATTAAATAACTTCACACCTTGCCGCATTCGCTGAGTGGGCGTGTGCCGCCCCTCACACACGCCCCATCACATTTAAAAGTAAAGCGCACGCGGCTTTTTGAAAAATATTTCAACGATTTGTAAAAATCGAAAGGCCAACAAAAAAAAAGGCAATAAAAATGCATTTTGCAATTGCCAAGAACGTTTTGGAACAATCGAATATCGCGCCAAGTCCAAGCGGCTGGACGCAACAATTTACCAATCGTTCACGCGCCGCATTCATATGTACACTGAGAGAAATCAATGGGCGTCAAAATTGATTTTGTTGAGCGGAAAGACGTAGCTATTAAAATAAAGCGAAATTGAGGCTAAAATTCTTAAATCGGAAAATATTTCTATGTGCCAAATTAAAAGATTAACCCCCTTAGAAGCTTCACACGTTACTTTTACACTCGTTGTTAATGTATCAAATCGTTCTTAGAATTCCTTAGAATTACGCGCGCCGACACAGTAAAGGTGGATCTCCTAATACCTCTAACGGAGAAAGCAGAAAACGGAGCAGCATAGTTTTTCTTACGTACACTTTGATTGGGCAAACACTTCGGAGTTGAACCCTTTTTAACTTCCTGAAAAGACTGTCAAGTAGATTTTCAAGGAATAAATAGACGCACATAAAAATGATGGGATTTTTTGACCTTGGATTCAGGGATCTCAAAATCATATAGTAAACATGGTATGATCTATTAATCCAAAACTCTCATTAGTTCAAAAAATCATCTTCCACATCACATTGCCACCCTATACTGATAGGTAGAAGTCGCCTGTCCACCACATACAGGACAATAATTAACTTAAAATAGAGATGATACGCAAAGCTGCATTCGATAGCCCGATAAGGGATCGCCTATACACCACCATGTCTGAGTTCGGAATTCCCGCAAAGCTGATTCATCTTTACAGAATGACATTGAGCGGCACCATCAGCTCTGTAAAGGTAGGAACGGACCTCTCCGAACCTTTCAATACTGTTCGAGGTTTCAGACAAGGCGACCCTTTATCTTGCGACCTCTTCAATTTCGTGATGGAAGGGGTACTGCGGAAGGCCGGTGTACTATTTTTTACAAGAGTTTACAAGAGTGTCCAGCTTCTTGCATACGCTGATGATATCGATATCATCGGGCGTTGTAAGCGAGATTTTACTGCTGCATTTTCCGCAATCGAAAAGGAGTCAGCGAAAGTGGGTCTAGCGGTAAACGAGGGCAAGACGAGGTGAGGTGTTTGAGAGGAAAAGTCTTCGTAAAATCTTCGTCCCGTTCGTTTTGAGGACGACTATCGCATACGAGCTGTACAAGCTCTACGACGACATAGATGTTGTTCAGCGCATCACAATACAACGTCTGCGCTGGCTCGGCCATGTCGTACGTATGGATAACGATGCTCCAGCGAAAAAGGTATTCGAAGCGAAAGCCGACGAAGGAAGACGAAGGGGACGACCACGACTCTGATGGAAAGACCAAGTGGAGGAGAAGCTGTCCTCCCTTGGTATTTCTAATTGGAGAAGGCGCGCGCAAAGCAGATGCGTCTGGCGAGAGCTGCAAAGGTCGGCCGTAACCTGAGAGCGGGTTGTCATGGCCACACGATGACGATGATGAGATATGATACGCCTATTAATTTTTATATATTACTTTTAATATCCAAATCATTTACTCGCAGTCCTGGGGAGGTATTCTTTCAACAAACGATCTCATATTGGAGTTCGAAACAGAACATAGTGCCTCTTTATCGACGGATTATACCAGATTTCTAACTTGGAATTGTGGCATCAAATGGTGCAGAAAAAATAATTGGAGCATAGACCTATTAAGGGATGACGCTTTTTTTTAAATATTGAATTCTTAAGAACCGTATGCACAGGCCTGAACTTTGTCATTTTTGTATATCTAGTCTTAGGATTAGAATCAGAGCACTTCCAACTTCCTCTTTAAAGAATTTGTTATTTTTGCTTATAATTCCTGATAACTCCCTAATGGAAACTTTTCTATTATCTCTCCCAGTGTAGACGCCTGCCCCGCCAGCAGGCATTTGCCACAACCAAAGAGCCAACGTTTGCGTGCTGTGTCTCTGTCCCAGCTAGTAGTTCGATTTGGCTTCAACATCGGCTTTGGCTTTGGCTTTTGGGGTGGGCGGTTCCGCGGAGGCTGTGCAAAGTGTAAATTTATGATCATGCGATTTTTATCGAATGTGAAAAAGTACAAAGTTTTTTGCACTTTATAAAAAGAAACTACCCAACAGTGCCAGTTTGCTTGGTCAGTTTTTGGTAGGCAGGCAGCTGAATGCATCATTTTGTGGCAAGGGCAGGGTTTCGAGAGAGCGGCACGGGGTGGTGCTATGTTCGGCAGCATTATTAATACTCGCACGCCGTCTGTCATGTTTTGTATTTAGTCAATTTTTATATTGAACTTTTTTTTGTAGCACTTTAACTTCGTTTTTTTTGCACAATTCTGGAACTCTGTTTTTATTGCTGCGGCTGTGGATTGTGGGCGGCTGTGGCGGCAACTGCACACCCCTTTGATTGCTCCCAACACACACTCACTCACACATGCACATAAATCATGAGCATTTGCAGCGTTTATCAAATTTTCGCACACTTGGTTCGACGGAAAATTAGATTTTCTAAACATTTTATGAGCCTGTCACGCCCACTGCCCAAAGACAAAGTGCATCTACTGTCGGAGCTTTAGCTCAACTGTGCGCCCCGTTGGCGTTTCCCAACCTTTACTCATAAACGAATGACACGACTCGACCTGACAGCGCACCCAAAAAAAAACCAACATCAATACCGCAACCCCCGCCGCAAATGCCGCCAACTTCAATGCCAACATCTTAGACAGCAGCGCAGTCAATCATGGAAAATCACACGTGCTGGCTGGGAGGGATGGGGGCAGACTTTTCGTGGAGTGGGGTTCACCCGTCTAGAGTGTGAGCACTCGTTGTTAATGCGATTATATTGTGCATTTTTGGCATCGACTGGTAAAAGTGAGAATAAAAAAAAAAAGTTAATAAAATTACTTCCAAATCACTGAATACCATACGCCGTTAAAGACATTTTAATGGCTGCACAAGCCCCGCTCCGAGTCCCTGTTACGTTGTCACTTTCGGAAGACAATGACAAAGCCACAAAAACTACATATGTATGTACAGTCGGGTATCACCATGGTGGAACTTATTAGTTATGGAGTCCGTGGGAATTTTCATGTCAATTTTAAGTATTTTTTTAAAAAGTAATAAGTCGGGAGGGAGAAAGATATTAGCTACGAACTATAATCCTCTAAAAACGTTCATATCTTTGTCAAGTTTTTTTTATACGTTGGAGGGTATTGGTTATATTAGGGAGGAAAGGTGTTAAAAATTGATTCCCATGTTCACATTTAATATTCCAATAATTTTGAAAGTAATTGGCAACTGCGATGCTATAGTTTGAAATCATCCAAAAGGGAAAAACGGATTATATGACCAAGAATCGTCAGTCACTGGACTGGGCAGTAAAAGATTTAGGTTTCTACAGTCACACTTTCTAGACGATTTATCTCTGCTCTCTAAACAGAGTCCAAAATGACTTTAAAGGCTTATTCAGGCAGCCGGATGGCTTCCTCACCTTTCGTAGGGAACGTCTCAAGTGGGGAAGACTAGCTCGCTCTAGCGGTACCGTAACAGGTCTATCCTTGGCCTAAGTGACTTGGGAGGTCAGTCCCAACTGCCGTCCTAACCTATCCTAACCTATCGTCAGTCACACTCCAAGAAATTTCGTGTGGGATGATGTGCTTCTCTGAAAGAGAATAGGTACAGCAATGCAAATTTGATGGTTCTCAGTATCTTCGATTGAACTCGCTAGAAAATGTCAATGTTGCTACAACTTGTACTTCTCGAAAGCCGCGATATCGTTCCAGATATCAGCATCTTACAGTCCAAGCTAAAGTTTGACTTTAGCTGGACTCCTCCATCACAGAAGTCTTATTCCTCTTCTCCGCTAACAACCAGCAATCGCGTCGAACACCTTACGGGCTAGAATTCCCGCATTGGTACTCACTACATGACCCAGTCAGGTATACGTTCGCCATGTAACTTAAACGGCTCCATCAAATACAAAAACTATCGGCTACGCACACGGGAACAAAGATCTTGCGAAAATTCTCAAAAGCAGGTGTATCCATTTGTGCTACCGTCCATTTGTCTCATATAAGACCACTAGAAGGATGAGTCTTCTTATCAATTCTAGTCTTCGGCTGATCTCCAAGATGACATTATGGTTGTTAGTTACCTTAAAGCAAAGATAAGAAAAATTCCTTGACAGACTCCTTTAGCTCCCTGCAGTCAGCTGAAAGTTTCCCGTGGGGTGGCGGGATTAGAATATCACCTCAGTGTTCCCCTGCTTGTCGTAAGAGGCGACTAAATGGGGATCCCTGGATGGGATTATTCTTTAAGTTGGACCCAAATGATTATATGGAGCAGCTTGGGATTAGCTGTCATTAGAAGACAGCGTCAATGTTGGCCACATCCGACTGGAGAGTGAATGCTGACAGCATTTCGCTGAAGTCGTATTTATGCGGTGTCGGCGGATGATTGGATCACAGATGGCAGATGGGTGACCAGTCCTGGGCATTTGATGCCAAAATTGGCGGGGTTCCCCAAATACGAGTCTGTCGGGACTGAAAGGGGATGGCAAACCAAGCCTTTAATTTCGGTACCACGGGTTGAGTATACGTCCAAGCGTTCTCATTGAGGTCGACCCCTAGTTGGAGTATCGTAGTGGCTGTAGTTGAAACCCAAATCGCGGGTAGAGTCAGCTTGGCTCGGCGTGGTGTTGCGATCTCTACCGGGTGCGGCTAGCCATAAAGCAGAATATATGATAGATACATCTCTCCCCTCAGCAAGGGGGAATTGCATGCCCGACAACATGCTTTCAAATTGGTACCACAGAAATATCAGTCTCGGCTGATTGCTCTGAGGGGCGTTAGTTGGCGCATTAATTCAGATTCATTGTGTTATATGTACACTCAAGTTGCATATTTGACCGCCGTGGTTTTAATCCTGCAAAAGAACATACGACGTTAAATAAAATCCGGAAAGTATGCCCGGAAAGTATGTCAGCTGAAAGTCAAGACGGAAAATTTCTCTATCGGAGCACACAAGGAGATTCTTAGTCTAACGTTTGACCCCAGTGGCACCACGGGCAACATGCTTGGTGCGGCAGCTAGTGTCATCGGCGTATCCAAGGAGTTAAATACATCTGTTCTTAAAAATTGTGGCCATCCTATGCTCATTAGCCTTTCTTATAATGCCCTTCATTGAAAGATTAAAGAGCGTTAAGGAGAGTTGGCCGCTTAGTCCCAGATTTTGTTTGGTATCAAAGGTTTCGATTCCCTGCTTATAATTTACTTATTCCCAGCATCCTTACAATTTGATTGCTTCAAATTACAACTAATTAAAACCAATTTTTTTTGCATATCTCGTTCTTGAATCTTAATAAAAATTGCAAAATACATTTTTAACCAGTATGTATAACAGACATTTTTAAAAACCCAATTAAATATTAAGGACATTATACAAAACGTTGGATAAAAATATAAAATTAGACTACAGCAATACCATCTAAAGATTTCTGTCTTACAGACTTAAAAGACATCTAGCAAAGGCGAACAATCTTAGACATTCCGATTAGTCTTCGCAAAAAATTTTCCCAGTTGCTCCTTTTGGCTTTTACGAATTTTGAATTTTCTATACAAAAAACTATCGCAAACTAGCTCTGCTTAACAACCCCAAACAAATCCCCTATTGACAAGTTCTACTGTAGTTCTACGGATAATTTTTCATTTCCTTTGACAACTACCGATACATAAATATTTCGCACCAGGCTTAGGCGCAAATTTGTAGCAACGTGAGCGTGAATCTTCTACCGGCTAAGCCTTTGTTTAATTTATGCCATGTCGTTAAGAGCGTACTGCATCTAAGCCAAGGACGGCGCAGTTGCTTACTCATTACCCCATTCCACCCACTTGGCGGGCGCCCGTGCTGCTCATTGTGTTGCGTGATGCTGTTAATCGCATTATTTACAGCAAACAGGATCAACGCCATGACTTTTGCCTTCCTTACCAGGTCTTATAAGAGCTGGGGGGAAGTAATATAGTACATAGGCCAGTTAAAACCTTCCACTCAAAAGTCAAAACGCGCTGACAAACACTCCCACGGGGATATCAGTGACATATGTAAAGTGTAAGCTCGCCAAGGCCGCGTCCAAGAGGGTGCTAAAAACCTGAGCATAAGCGGCGGCGCATGACTCTGGAACAAACTGACTGGTGAGACAGTCAAGCGGCATGTGCTGCATGCGTTTGCCCTTTGCGGTTCGTGTAATGAATATCCGCTTAACAGCCGCTGCTGCCCCTGCCCCTGCCACTGCTGCTGCTGGTCCAGAGGGGGTTGATGCTCAACCAAAAATCTTAAATGATGCACAAATTTATGAGCTACTAGGCCGCTGCTTGCAAGTGGGGTGCTCGGGTTTTTGGATTTGTTTGGTTCAGGCTGGTGGTGGGTGTGGCAGTTGAAACGTTTGACCGGGCGTGCTATGGGAAATTGACTGAGTGACTGCCACAATATGCTGCCGTTTTACTTTGATTGACTTGCCATAAAACTGGAAGTTACCGCATAAAAAAATAATACCAAAAAAGTAATCAAAATGTGGCAAGCATGAGAAAAAAATAAAGTCCTATAAATTTTACAGGTTAATGAGCTGCGCAGTTTTTTTTTTTTTTTGATGCAAGTAAATATATGCTTTTAGGGCTAAGAAATGGGAGCTAGGTGATTCGTTATACGGTCTCCGTGTTCGCAGAAACTTCAATTAGGCTTTAAAATAATTTTTTTAGCTGTTTCCCCGTAGAGCTCCAAACCCTATATAGAAACAAACGGGTTTACTTAGCAAATTTTTTTAAGGCAACACTTTTGGGTTAACATTTTTCTTTTATGAGAGATGGATCTAGATGGAGATGGATGAAACTCGCACTGAATTAGTACGACTGCTCAAAGAATGCTAATTTGGACAATTATGAGACACTGCAGGCTCAGGAAGCATCTGAGCCCGATCATAGATTGTAATACCTAAAGGTTCTGTAAGATTAGGGATTCTGTTGCCAGAAGTACTCCGATGCACGATGTTTCCAGACTAGAAGCATTTCAAATAGTTAAGTGGATATGCACCGGCTAGAAAGCTATGGTTCTAGTAAATTTTAAGGGACGCAGGACGACTTACGGACCTAGAGGAGAATATTAGCTGAAAATCCTATCACGTCAATGATTTCACATATTCTTTAAATATCGCATGAAAAGATGTATATTGCTGGATATCTTCTGAGGTTTCTGAACCTAACATGCTGCAGGTTCCTAAAAACATATTCAAAAAATCGACAGACTATAGACTCTAAACAAATTTTTCTGGTTTTTTAAGATTAGAATAGAGATCTGTAAAAACTGATAAAAAATAAAATCTGCATTCTTAATTTTAACTCTTAAAATAAGATCTAAAAATCTAAAAAGATGGGCAAAAAATCTTGAATTTAGATTAGATTAATTTAAGAAGCAAAAATCCAATAGAGATAAGAAAATTTCTAAAATCAGGACAAAAATTCTCAAATTTAAATAAAGAGTTTTTAAAACAAGATTATAATTAGAAAAAAAATCTTAAATTTCGAATTTTGTGGTAATAAAATTTAAATCTAAAAAAAGCCAGATGGGTCGATATCAGAAACTAACATTTTGGTCACGATGTTAGATTTATTTCTCGGCTTACTTCAATCTTAAAAATTCTTAACTTTAAGATTTTTCGCTCTCAAAAGAAGTTTACGCATTCAAGGAATGAATACAAGAAAAATTCTAAAATCATGACAAAAATGGTCAAACTTAGACAAAGAGTTCTTAGAACAAGATTGTATTTAGAAAAAAAATCGTAAATTTCGAATTTTGTGGTAATAAAATTCAAATCTTAAAAAAGCAAAATTGGTCGAAATCCGAAACTAAGATTTTGATCATGATCTTTGATTTTTTCGCAGCTTACTCCTATCTAAAAATTCTTAACTTTAAAATTTTTCGCTCTCAAAAGAAGTTTACGCATTCCTGGAGTGACAACATGAAAAATTCTAAAATCATGACGAAAATTTTCAAACTTAGACAAAGAGTTCTTAAAACAAGATTATATTTAAAAAAAATATTCTAATTTTCGAATTTTGTGGTAATAAAATTCAAATCTTAAAAAAGCAAAATTGGTCGAAATCCGAAACTAAGATTTTGTTCAAGATCTTCGATTTTTTCTCAGCTTACTCCTATCTAAAAAATTCTTAACTTTTTTTTAACGCATTCTAGGAATGACAACAAATTTGTTCTTAAAATTATCCTGAAAAATCTAGTTTCAAGATTTTTTACAATCCGAATTTAAGGTTTTGGTTGTTGATTACGATAATCGGAAATCCTCTCCTCGACGAGTGGAAACTCTTCAGTGTCTATTTTGGAAAAATTTAAAAAAAAAAAAGTCTTTATATAATATAATATAAATTTAAGAAAAATAATTACTTTATTAATTTTTAAAACATAATGTCTAATATTTATATTAACAAAATGTTTATTTGCTCTATTTGCAGGTGATAACTCCATTAGTAACTCCAGTAGTAAGTAGCTTAACAAAAATTCCAGCTTTATTATTATTATTAGCCCAATTATAAAGTTAAAGTCCCAGGAGGGAAATCCCAAGACTATTAATAATTAAGATTTGTAGACTTTTCTTGTTGAAATATTTCCTCGCTAACATAATTATAACACTATAATAGTGTTGGAGAAGGTCAATCGCCTCTACAACAGTTTCAGGGATAGATGTACGTGTTCCGATATTTAAAATTCAGTGAAAAATTAGCTAAAAAATTAATTACATTAGGAACACCCTATCTACCTTAGTACCACCGCCACAAAGAAAAATTATGATGATTATGGATATCAAGCGGATCATTACTCTATTTTTCTTAAAGTTTTTTTTTCAAAAGTTGTTAAAATATAGAAAATTCAAATTAGTTGATAGCCATCACCAAAATCTACATATACATATTTCTCTATATGGCGCCTAAAAGTTTTTTTAAATTTGATGAAAAAAATTGAGAATTCTCACTCGGTAAAAAAGGTGAGAAGTTTAAAAATTTTTATACGATTGCTACATGATGATCTTTAAGAAAAAAGGTACTCCATTAAGATTTGAAGTGGTAAAAACTAAAACCAAACCTTTTTCTCGGATTCAAGTTCTGCCAAAGAGTTTTTGCAAAGATTAATACAATTTTCTGTGCTCAATTCGAGCTTACCCCTTTAGCTTCAATTAGAGTTATGAAATTTGTGGTCCAGAACATATCCAAAACTTTAATGAAAACTTAACCCTTATAGAAACATTTCAAACAGTTACTGGATTTTCCGATTCCATAGAGAGTTTTAACAATAAAACTCTTGAATGAAACCACTTTAACATGGTCACTGTTTTACGGCCTTGATCACACACACTTTTATGCACTTAAGAACTTTTCACGTGATTTTCCATGGAAAACTCATAAAAGTAGAGTGAAGCTGGAGAAGACCAGTTCAAAGCAATTAAAAGCGCATGAAAATCTCCACAGACTTATACACACGCACTCAAAATGTAATTAACGAAAACATAAAAAGTCACACACACAAACACACACACACACTTGAGAGTTGGAGAGGGAAGCCGGAGGTGTCCAGGCGCCCCAAAAACGACGCAGTGCGTCGAAGTAATTAGTTTTTCCCGCAGATAAGGCATCGATAAGAGCAACCTGCTCACTGCCTGCGTTTTCTTTTATTTTATGTGCGTTTTTAAGCCTTTTTCGTTTATTTTTATTTGATTCCTTTTTGGGTTTAATAACTATACAGACATTTGTACAAAAACACTCAATCGGAGCCCAAAACGAAACACAGTCCCAAGCAGCGCATTAAACATGGCTTCGAACCACTAGCAGGACATGGCTACAGGAGCGGATCTAGAAGGAGAATATGTGCATTTTTGGAGAATTTCTTAATATACTCTATATACATATTTGAATAGAAAATTATTTAATTTGAATCTTTTGTTCCTTGAATCTCCACAGAATAAATCTATTTGAATAAGGTTTTTCGATCAACCAATTTTCAGGAAGTCGTTCCAAACTTCTGCTTTTGTCATACAGGGACGCATAGTTTTTAGTTACTTCAAATTTTCAACGTGTGGCTTTTTTTCAACTCAGTCGGTAATCATAATCACAATTTGTATGCCAGTCGAGATTTTTGGCCGATTCCGGCCCTGCTTGGCTACAATATAATTTTATGGACTACTATCAGCCGGAGGCATATTTATGCCCTGCTGAGTCTCGCTGCCCAAATAAAACTCTTTTTATTGTACGCTAATGAACAGCAAAGCGCCACTGTGCCACATCTCTACCCCCTCCCCGCATTTTCAATCCCAATTCCCCCTCTGCTGCAGAGATTAACATATTAAACGAAATCGATACCGCACTGACAGTTAAAGGATATTGTGGCCCGAGCACGTGATGCGCTAATTTTTTGCCTTGACACTTGCCTAGAGTGTGGACGGGACGTTGCTTGCGTGTGGTCCAGGACCAGAAGAAGCAGCCGGATATGTCAAAAGTGTCGCCGTTGCGGCACGTGACTCGCTTAAAAAAAAAAAGAAAAAAACAAAAGGCGGACAAAAAATTTTTGCAGCTAATGTTCTTGTACGCGGGCGGGCTGCTTTCGGAACTTAGGGGTCGGGGTAAGGGTAAGGTAGTGAAAAAATTGGATGGTGCTGCTGTAACTTGAGACAATGTCGAGAGCCATCAAATGTCCAATGCGAACAATGAGCTTTAATTTGTTTTCATACATTTTGGCACAGCGCGAAAGTGAGTGAGAAAATGAGGTTAGGTTGGGTCAAAGTGTTTGATTAAGGGTGAAATCAGGAGCGTAACCTTCAACTTATGTTACCTATTTTGAAAATATTAAATTAAACTCTTATTTGCTTTTGAAGCAATATGATTAATAGGTGATTTGTTCTCAAGTGGATGATTTAATTAGAGTTTAGGGTGCATATTTTATAAGGTGACGCGAAAATGAAAAAATTTAAATAAAAAATTGAATCCAATTTGTGCATAGGCTAAATAAGTGATTATTATGAGAAAAAGTCAAAGCTTAGTCTATCATTGAAAAGGTGATTAAAGCAAGCATCGTAAAAATAGATTCACTTTTTTAAATGAGTACAGTATTGACAGAAATAAAATTTATCTCAAATTTCGTGGTCTATAGTTTAATAGAGATTTGATTGAATTTATCTAAAAATAAATTTATTCCAATAAGGTGTTTAAAAGGATATAACAAGTCTGACTTACTGCATTTTTATAATTTATTACATAAAATTTTTTAATTTAAATATAATAATTTTTAAAAAATTTAAAATTAAATGTAAAAAATTCAATATTCAAAACCAACCGAACTAAGAAGCTACCAAGTCTAGGGTATAATAAATAGCCTGATTTTTTTTTAATTTTCAAATAAACCTAGTTTTTTGATGTCAAATTTAATTTATAAAATTATAAATTATTTAATTAAATACATTATTTTTCCCATGTGGCTGTCATTAACAACTCTGAGAACATAATTTCTTTTCTTCTTTTTTTTAAATGCAATCTTCATATATATTTTTATACCCTGTACCGCATGGTACCAAGGGTATATTAAGTTTGTGCAAGCCGAAAATGTATGTAACATATAGAAGGAGACGTCGGAGACACCCCAAAGTTACCTAAAATATGATTAGGGTGAATAGAGAAGTCGATATACCCATGTCCGTCTGTCCGTCCGTCTGTCCGTGTGTACGCCTAGATCTCAGAGATGGTAAGAGCTAGAGCTACCAAACTTTCACATTAGATCCCATATTAATCCATGGGAGACAAGTTTATTTTATTTTTTTGATATCGGGGTTTAATTATATAGCTCCCATAGGGGTGTTTGAGACGACCTCGACAAAAAAAAAGTTTTAGATGGATAATTCGTTTGTTTATGAAGATATCGTAGCCAAATTTGGTATTCGAAAGTTTTTTATAGTTCCCAATCACTGTACCAAATTTGATCGAAATCGGTTGACTATATCATATAGCTCCCATAGGACCGATCGGCCAAAATAACTTTTTTAAAGAAAAATTCGCTATATTTCGTTTTTTAATAAAGATATCGTAACCAGAAAATTTGAATTGAATTTGAAAAATTTTTAGAGCACTTAAGCAATGTGCCAAATTTGAACAAAATCGGCTGATTATATCATATAGCTCCCATAGGTCCGATCTTCGATGTGTTTGGATTGTTTGTAAAGATATTTGAACTAAATTCGGCATTCAGATCTTTTTTAAGGTATTTAAGCACTGTGTCAAATTTTATTGAAATCGGTTGACTATATCATATAGCTCCCATAGAACGATTGGTCAAAAAAAAATTTTTTCTAAAAATTCTTCTGTTTTTGGTTTTTTTGTGAAGAAACCGGATTTTATTGCAAGCTAGTGGTACAGGGTATCCCAAAGTCGTCCGCGCCCGACTTTCCGTACGCCATTTTTTTTAAATGCAAGCTTCATAAATATTTTTTTCAATTATGTCTCTTAAATATCTTAATCATCATTTTCAAAAACTAAAACAAAAATTTAAACAAAAGGGCCAATAGAATTATAAATTAAATAAATATTTTATACATTATTATAAAAATATGGTTTTCGGTCTTTTTTTATCGAAGCTCAATATGGGTCCAGGATAAGGCATATAAAGTATCAATGAAAATATTTATAAAATTATTACCATATTAGTGTGCCAATTAAATACAACCATTTTAAAATGATCTTGAAAACCAATCGTTTTTATACTTTTTAACATCAGAAATTAAAAAAAAAAGTTGATTTTTTAATTTTAAAATTTGTTTTAAAATGATTTCATTCATTTCTTTTAGGCACAAAAATAAGAGTTAATTTATTAATTTAATAAAAAATATCAGTAAATCAAAATTATTTCGTGATTTTATTTTTAAGAACTATAATTTTTTCAATCCTTGATCTGTTATCTACAACAGTTGCTCTTAATTCTAAACCATTAATCTTATAATTAAAAGAAGGATTTTTAGATAGAAGATAAAAAGAACAATAATAACAAGTTTTTAACAATTACACTTTTTAACATCAGAAATTAAAAAAAAAGTTTATTTTTTTAATTAAATTATTTTATCCTTTTTTTTAGGCACAAAAAAAAGAGGTCCTTTTAATTAAAAAAATATCGGTAAGTCAAAATTATTTCGTGATTTTATTTTTAAGAATTATTCTAATTTCAATCCTTAATCTGTTATCCACAACAATATGTCATAATTTTTAATCCTAATTCCTAGATTTAAGTGGAGAATTTGATTTTTTGATAGGAGATAAAATTAACAATTATAACAAGTTTTTAACAATTACACTTTTAAACATCAGAAATTAAAAAAAAGTTTATTTTGTAAATCTTTTTAAAAATAATTTCACACATTTTTTTAGGCACAAAAATAAGAGTTACTTTTTTAACTTAATAAAAAATATCAGTAAATCAAAATTATTTCATAATTTTATTTTTAAGAATTATAATTATTTCAATTACTGATCTGTTATCTGCAACAATTGCTCTTAATTCTTAATCCTTATTCCTAGAATCAAGTGGAGAATTTTTTTTTTATAGAAGATGGAATTAACAGTAATAACAAGTTTTTAACAATTAAAATTTTAAACATCAAAAATTAAAAAAAAGTTTATTTTTTAAATCTTTTTTAAAATAATTTTATACCATTTTTTAGGCACAAAAATAAGAGTTATTTTTTTAACTTAATAAAAAATATCAGCAAATCAAAATTATTTCGTGATTTTATTTTTAAGAATTTTCTTAAAAATTATTATTATTATTTCAATTCTTCATCTGTTATCTACAACAATTGCTCTTAATTCTAAATCCTAATTCCTAGAATTAAGTCGAGAATTTGTTGTTTTGATAGAAGATGAAATTAACAATAATAACAAGTTTTTAACAATAACAAGTTTTGCAGCGGAAAATCCCTTAGAATTGACCTGTTTTTATTTTATTTATATGTTTTATTCGAAATTTTTTATATAATATGTTTCAGAGAAAAGGCTCTAAAAAAGTCTTTATATCCTCTATCTTTATAGCAAAAGGAGTCAGTCCCCTTACTATATTCCTAAAAGATTAGGTTAATACAAATATTTTTCATTAAAATTTAAATAAAATATATTTTTTAAGCCGAATGAAATTTTATACATTTTTTTTTCGTACCGTGTCAAATTAAAGCCGTTTAAAAATATATTTATATGTATCTATATTAAAATCTTTGTTTTTTCTATTTTTTTTTTTATATAGAAGAATAGATACTTTACAATATTTATGTGTTTGTTTTTTTAATGAAATCCGACTTAATTTTGTTTAAAATATAAGCCAAATGAAAACAAGTTTAGTAATCTTTATAAAATTAAATTAATCTTGGCGCCTATCTTTATCTAAGATAAATTGCGTAGTGACCCATATTAATATGTTTTACATTGTGAGTCAACAAGTTTGGCAGAAACTTCTAAAATATTTTATTTTGTAATAACTTAAGTCATATTATGAATTGCATAACTAAATAAATATCTATTTTCAACAAAATAAATACTACCTTTAGTTTGAGTTGAGCTACGCTTTATTTTCTATTTCAAAACAAATAAGAAAAATATGTTAAATTTAAAAATAATTTTCGAAAACACGACAACAACATGATCTCTGATCTCCGATAAGCGAATAAATTAGGTGTGCGAAGACTTAACTTCCACTTGTCGGTTTTCATTAAAAGTCAAATGCGGCGCTACGAAAAGCCAACCCTTTGATCCCAAACAATAGACGAGTTAACACGAAATTTTCGACTTTAAATGCAAAAACCGTCAATTAGTTGTAAACATTTAAATAACATTTAAAGTTATTTCATGGACAAACAAATACTTGACATTTTTGACAGCAATTTCAAAGTTCAAGACGAACAACCAACTCTTGTTAACCACTTCAAATAATGGCGAATCAAAAATGTGTCATTTGGAATTGGCCATTTGTATGCTGATGGCAATGCAGAGGTTTTAAATATCGTTACTCTTTTTGGAGTCTCTGAAAGTATTCATAAATTTGTTAAGAAAATAGAGATATCAAATTTTATCTAAATAAAATATGAAGCTGTCCAAGTAGGAGGGCCCGTGCCGCAATTCTTTCCTGATCCGCCACTTGTTCCAGTTAAAATATTAAGAACAAGACGTACAATGCATTCTTGCCTATCTAGCTTTCACTCATAATAGGCCCCAAACCTGAAACATGCTCGAAATAACTTTTTCCAACAAAAAAAACCACTGTGCTGGTTCAAAAAGTCTGTTTTTACAGATCAGAAAATTAGCATATTTCATACAAACTGGAATTCCATTCTTTTCAAGATCCATTTAGATTGGACCATAGTCTTAAGCCATAACCATAACTGTATTATAATTTAGTCAATCTCAAGCGTCGTCTTCCAATTGGATGCAGAAACTCTTTACTCTACCTCAGCATCCGAGTCTGCTACAGCTGAGTCCAACTTCTCATCATTAACATATAATATTGGTTCATTCAAAAAATCATCCAACCTTACATTCAGAAGGGATCGCTTGAGCTCTTGAAGAATGGTTCGGCATGTTATTAAATTTACCGTTTTTTCTAAAGTAAGATATCCTATCTTTCTAAATAAATTTATTTCGAGCCTCGGAATGATAATGAATAATAAATTATATAGTTTTTTAAACTAACTAACTTGTGCGTACCAGGAGCGGTTCCGGGCGGCGATTTCCCTAAAATCTCCGAAAAATGGAAAGAAAGCTACAGAACCTACTTCGTATTGGGTGAACCTGTGACTTTGACTAAGGGGATGGATGCAAATATTTTTTTCTATACATACTTTTATTAAAAAAATTAAATTTCTTAAGATAAAAAAAAAAGATGCGATAAATAATTTTAAATTTTTTTTCCTGGTATTCCTTTTAAGATTTTTCCAGCAAAACTATATTCATGCCTACGAAATCTGCTTTATACCGATTTTGATAAGAACCGAGAATTAGTCGAGAAGTTGATATGTTGAAGGATGTAGGAGAAAACAGGGTAAATCGATTGCAGGGCAAGATATCCGTCTCGATAAAATTTGAATGTGGATTTGTATATTAGAGCAACATGAATCACCTTAAGAAATTTTGTGATTCTAGCTCACTTATTACCATAATTACGTAGAGATAAATATTAGTAGAGTTTATAGGCAAGAGAAGGTGAAATTTTGACATTTATGGCTATAACTTGTATTGTATTTGTCCGATTTTGTTCATTTGACATTCGGATGCTGATATCCTGACGCATTGCTCTGTCAAATTTCAGATTAAAATATTAAGCAGCTTGCCTGAAAATTGCGAAAATCTACTTCGAGGGAACGGCGGAAGATAATGACATGATTCAACAAACTTCTTCTTCCCAGGGAAACATGTGCGTCAGGTGGTAAAGTTTCGTATCTCTAGATCTTATAGTTTCTGAGATCTATATGTTCATACAGACGGATAGACGTTCGGACGGACAGACGGACGAACGACAGACAGACGGACGGAAAGACGGACATGGCTCAATCGCTACCCAAGTTTAAGACAAGCGTTTTGATATGAAGGACTTTGAGGCTACCACTCCTCCTTCTGTCCGTTAACAAAAATTTATATTTTCACAAAACCCAATAGTCTATTTAGAAATGTAGCCTTAAAATAAAATGAAGCATGATTGGCCACATATGCCTCCAAAAAAGGAGCTAGCATCTCCAAAAAGATAAAACATGAAGCAAAAGGACTCATACTCGAACAAAATGCTTGTCTTAGGAAAACTTCAGATTTCCAGCAAATTGTGGGTTGTAAATGATTAAATTAAATGCTAGACCCGCTCAACAAGTAATGTCAGCTCTAGGGGCTAGGCTTACTTTATATATATATTTATGACTTGGTAAATGCAAAATAGGCTTCAAAAACTAAAACACCAGCTGTGGTCAACTCCATAATGGCTACAAGTTGTTTCCGACTTGTTGTGGTTGTTGTTGTAATGTTACAGCAACTGGAAAGCAGCATAAAAGGCGAAATCTGATTGGATCTCTGCACTCGGCGTGGCACTTGCAGCGCTCCAGCGTATTGGCCATAACATGGACCAGGCTAACAACTAAGCAACAACAACAAGGAGTACAACAACAACGTGGATGATGACGTTGGCAAAACGGCAATGGCAACTGCATTGGCAACGAGAACGGCAGGAGAAGCAACCAAAAAAAAAAGAAAAAAAAAGACCAAATTGATGCAGATCCAATGTGATGCTTGTTGGTAATAAAATTGGTGCTTAAACGAATCCACTCACAGCCATTTAGCAATATCAGACATGGCTGTAAAATTAACAGAGCAACACACAGAGAGTACGAGCGGGTTTTTTTTTTAATGGAAACGAACAACGAACGTTGGTTAAATCCAGATGGAGATGGAGCAGCAGCAGCGCCAGCGAACGGCCTTAAAGTTTTTTGGCCAAGCACGATTACCAGCCAGTGAGCCAGTGCCTGCCATGCGCAATTATTTCTGCCGTTGAAATACTCTCAGAGAGCGTATATTGAAAGGGTGTTTAAGTTTGCCTAGTGTGGGTGAAGAAGGAAGGTTGCGGATCTAGGATTTGGTCTTCGGGAGGTTCTTCAGTTCGAAAATATATATCAGAGCTCGCAAGCGACTTTCTGCCCATTTTTCAAACTTTTGGGGGGTCCTGAAAACCTTCGTGGATCCGTCACTGGATACAATACTTAATAGGTATAGCACAAAAGCCCCGGAAGGGAGAACCAGTATCTCCTACGTTCTCCTGCAGCCTATTCATGGTTTTGATTGTGGGCCAACCAATACCACAAAACGGCGGTGGAGGCACCCTGTCATGTTAAATCGTCAGCGATCGTGTTACCATCCACTCCTGAGTGTCTAAGTACCCAACATATCACGACTTTGTTCCGGGCGGACAGGGTTTGGAGGTAGCATTATATAGTTAAAATAAAGTACTTTTGAGCTCTCCATTAAATGCCAAAAAAAATTTACGAATTTAGTGGGCTTTACCTTCGAAACTGATTTGGGTCAGAGTTATAATAGCTTATTCGATATAACCGAGGAGTTCGAATCCCAAATTAAAGCCAGTGAAATACTCCAACTTGGTAAAAACCAAAAGACAGCTTCCCAGAAATGATCACTCAGAAAAAGTGATTTCAGTGTAACTAAACTTCGACTTGTCGTATGTCAACCCAACCTGCAGCATTTTTGTTGTCGTTGCAGTTGTTGCCTTCTGGCCGCGTTAATGATGTTCAAAGAGGAAGAGTAGTGCAGCGAGGGAGGGCCGGAGCAGAGCAATTCGCTTGTAAAATGGCAGACTGGTTCTGTGAGCCAGCCATTTCGTCTGCAGCATGAGGCACTTAGCAACACCCACTTTCCGATCACGACGACGACGACGACTCCTCAGCTGCAGTTCCAGCTAAAGCCGGTGCAATATGCAGACCCGCGACTTGGTTAAATGGGCTTGCATTGGGTGCTTACCAATTGCCCGCTTAAGTGCGCACAAATTTATGACAAAAGGAGACCTTTTGATGGAGCCCTCAACAAATTTTTTTTTTATTGATGTTGAATGTTGCTTTTGGGGCAGGTTTATTGAGATTTTTGTTAATGCTGAGACTTACTTTGTTTTGGGCTTTTGCACGATCGCATTAATTTATTAATTTAATGGCAAAAACGTTATGAAGCTGCTTCGAGAAGATCTGGCGGCCCCCAGGCACAAACACACACACACACACACACACACACACAGAAATGGGGCGTTTCTAACAATTTTATGCCAGATGAGCGCCTAAATGATCGCGATCAGTTGTTGGCCTGGTACCCAGCTACAGTTCATACATGCAGCCAGCCCGTCAGCCATCCATCCCAGATCCCAGGCAGACGGCAAGACTTTAAGCCGGACAGTGAGCCAACAACGTGCGTCCACTTAAGCCGCGGACAATCTTCATTATACGCTTGTCTCACTGCAGGGCACAACACAGCGCACAGCTGCAGCAGCCCGATTTCAGATATCCCAGTCCAAAGTCAGACTTCCCCCTTTGGAAGCCTTTTACATTGAGGTGTTTATTAAGGTGTAATGCAATTTTTCATATTTTTCTTGAGGTTTTTTTTTTTTTGCTTTTGTAGGGGGCGCGTGGGCGGAGCATCTGGAAAATTGCAATAATATGTTTGTGTAGCACGGAGTATATCTGAGTATAGCTGCAGAACGCGTATTTTCTTTGCAACAAAAGTGGCCCACAACGTCATGAAGCAGCCACACCAGTGGCGTAGATAGGGGGATCTGGGGGATCAATCCCCCCCTTGGGTCTGAGAATTATAAGATGATAAAATCGAATTTTTCCAGGCATGTGTTTTAATGTAAGCATAACATTTTTGAAGCGCCAATATTTATTTTGTCTCAATGTGCAATACTGCAATTAATGCTCTCAAAATTGAAAAAGAAACGCACATTTTTACGCGATGAGTGTGCAGTACAGCACATTAAAGTTTCGAATGCCCGCGCTTCTAACGAACCGACCAATCATGTGACTCCCAAGTGATACCTCAGTCAGTCACAGTGCCTCTCAGTTTACTGCGTGCTGCGGCGCTGCATCAGCTGTATATGATAGTTTCGAGCAGTTTCGAGTATGCATTTCGTTTATATTCTCTTAAAATGAAGCGATTTTTAGTACCTGTAAAACCATTTTGCAATCCTCCAAAAACTGAAGACAATGAAGAAGCGCAATCATCTGTCGAAACAGCCGTGAAAAAACCTCGGTATGCTGAATCGGGTAGTGAAAATACGGGCGATCAAAGCTCATGTAGTGAAGGCAACAAAAACGTTAAACAACATAACCCTCATCCGCCTTATCGGAACGTAAATAAACACGACGTCGGAAATTTTATTGGCATCAGACTTAGTGAATCTCAGAGGCTGGACTTATTAACAAATGCCTGGGTTCCGCCGAAAAATTACTTTTTTCCATTGCTGCAAAAATTCGAAACTCGAAAATTAAAATTTTGTTACAAATGGTTTGATGAATTTTCCTGGCTTGCTTACTCAGAATTGCATCATGGTGCATTTTGTGTTCCGTGTGTAGCATTTGCTCTAAGCGGTGGCAAAGGGTCACAACCTTTAGGTCATTTGGTGAAAGTGAAATTCGATAATTGGAAGAAAGCAAAAGAGGTGAGTACCATAATTATACAAATTGAATTGTCTATTATGATAAACTCATATTTATATAAACTTTGACCTGTTCTAATGCGTCACGACAACCATTACAGAATCATATAATGAATAGACATTTTATTTAATTTCAAGATAAATTGATTTTTTCGATATTCCCACTCGATTTATTGAACGTCAAAGGTTTTTGGCGCGAAAAAAATCATCCGAGCCAGAAATCGAACCCGGGACCTCTCAATTTCGCGTCGAGTGCTCTAACCAACTTAGCTACTTCGGAATCCTAATTTGCTCGCTGAAAACCTCCAATTTATGTTTGAAGTTACTTTTTGTCTAACTAGAGATCGACATTATCACGAATTTGTTTATCCGTCAAAAAACCTTTGACGTTCAATAAATTGAGTGGAAAGGGGGCGAGGAATATGTCTGGTCAATATAATGGCGCCACATGCTTTATACGTTCACTGTGCCGCACATTCTTTGAATCTTGCTATATCCATCACCAGCAAGGTACCTGCCATCAGAGACTGCTTGAGCACCATAGAAATTGTCTACAATTTCTTCCATACACCTAAAAGAAGAGCTGTTCTAGAGAACACTATTGAACAATCTGATGAAACTCCAAGTGTGAAAACTGTGAAGAGATTGAATCTGACTCGATGGGTGTCAAAATATGAAGCCGTAGACGATTTTCATGAATTATTTCCGTTTGTCTACGAAACTCTTGACGAAATGAGAACCTCGGAAACTGGCGCGAAAAATTTAGAAAATGCAATGGATTTCGAATTTTTGATCAGATTACAGGTTATCAACGTGATTTACCAACTTTCTTTGCCTCTGAGTCGAGAATTTCAAAAGGTTGATTTAGACTTGGTCCAAGCTATGGATCTCGCCAAGGATTTACGCGATGAACTGAAAAGGATTCGAGCAGAAGCAGATGCGTTTCCTGGAATTTTCGAAGCTGCAAAGAAAATTGCTGAAACATTGGACATTGAAATCAAACACAAACGAAAAGTGAGCAGACAAAAAAATCGAGCGAATCCTGAAGTTCAGAGTGCAGAAGATTACTTCCGTGTCACGGTGTTCAATCCATTTTTGGACTTCTACATCATGGATCTTGGCGAGAGATTTATCGATCACGAAAAAATATTAGAAGGGTTTTCGGCGCTCTTCAAGCATGATTTATCTGAAATCGACAAAGCAGCTGAGAAATTTATAGAAACTGTCGAGTTTTATCAAAAATTTCTTGATTCTGGGCCAACTGCTGTTCTCATCGAGTTGAAAATGTGGAAGAAGTATTTGATCCGTAAAGGCGACATCAAGCCTAACAATTCGTTGAAAGCGCTGGATGATTGTCCAGAAGAGAATTTCCCAAATATCAATATGTTGCTAAGAATATTAGCTACATTGCCAGTATCTACGTCTACTGCGGAACGTACATTCTCAAGTTTGAAACGGATAAAAACAATTCAAAGGAACACGATAAAAGAAGTGAGTTCATCATGTTCCATCTAAATGTTTGGACACTATCGAATATGCATCAATAATAACTCGAATTATTGTCTGATTTATCTATTATAGGACCGCTTGAATGGTTTGGCAGCTCTGGCAATGCATCGTGACATTGGAATCACAGCAGACGAAGTCATTGATGAATTAGCAAAAAAATCTCGAAAGCTTGAATTTCTTCTTCGATAATAAGAGAATTTTTTTATAATGCAACTTATCAATGTGCAAAATGTGACCAATTTCTGTACACGACTGTGCAACGATGATTATTATCGCAGTGTAAAATATAACTTACAAAAAAACAGGATATTATTCTGAGTCATATCCCCCCATATCAAAAAGCTATCTACGCCACTGAGCCACACAAAGCACAAAAGTATAAAAGAAGTATAAAAAATAAAGTGTGGCAACATGTTTGAGGTTTTCGCTTTTCCGACATAAATAATGGTCATAAATTGAGCATGGCCGGAGCTAAAAATTCAGTATTTATAGCCAAATGATAAAAATAAGATTTATTAACATTTTGCTGCCCCGCACCAGCCACAGCACTAACACACACACACTTACTCATACACGCAACGCTTTTTCACACACCCCAAAAACATTGGCCAAAATGGACGCAGTGGACGGCACAGCGCAAGAACCATGGTCCATGGGCCATGGGGTTGACGCCGACGCCGCGCGAACATCCGTTTCGCTTCGCCGTGTGGCTGATCCTGCATTTGTCTGTTGAAGTGCATTTGTATGCCCTAAATTTTTAGAGGGTAAGAGGGCATACATCCTTTGTTGGGGAGTATGTAGGAGTAACTAAATGGTATAAGGTTCGCTTCAGAAGTATTTAAATGACGAATGAAGTTGGATATATCCTTATACTACCTCTTTTAGTGCAGGATCTTTAAAAAAATAATAATTTATTTTAACTTGTAAAAGAAAAAAGGGCACATAAAATGTAAGTTTAATTTATGGGCAGCCTGGAACAAAAAATACTAGTAAAATTAAGGACCATACTAATATGCAAAGAACTAGTAATTTTCTGTATTAGATGGACTAGTTTTAAATTAGTTCCAAAGCGACTAGTTACACACCAGAAGAGAAGCAATTTGTATCATTCTAGTAAGGAAGCCACTTGTTACATTCTAATAAGGAAACTACTAGTTTTGTTCAATATGCAGGCGAACCAGTTTGCAACCAGTTGAATATCATACCCAAATGTGTAAGTTTAATGTAAGTAAAATGTATACAGGAAATAATAATTTAAAAAACTAAAAACGTTACCTCCAAAAATGGCGCAAACTGAATCAAATAAGCATTGAACATTACAAATTACAATATATAAAACTTGCTATGTCATATTTTATGAAAATTTTCAGAAGTTAAGTCATAAAATTTTGTATGAATTTTTTACGACATTTTTTGAATACAATATTCTCCACAAAACTGTTCTTCAGCAATATCTTCTACAGTTAATCATTCTCGAACTAAAGGGAGTTAGTACCTCTTTTGTATGGAATTTTTACCATAGATCTTAAAAATCGATAGACCCGCCTTCACAAAGTTTACTATACTTTCTCATTAGACAAACAGATGGAGCTCAAAAAGATGTATTCTCATCTTTTAGAAATATTTTATTCATATGTAGTATTTGCAAAAAAAATATTTCCGACATATATTTCCGATCTAAAGTTATAAATTTTTGAATTGAATTATGAATCTTTACTTTAGATCTTAAAAATCGAGAGACTCGCCTTCACAAAGTTTACTATACATATTTTCTCATTAGACTAACAGACGGAGCACTAAAAGAAGTATTCTAATCTTTTAGAAATATTTTATTCATATATAGTATTCGCAAAAAAAATATTTCCGACATATATATCCGGTCTAAAGCTATAAATTTTACCACTTGAATTAAGAATTTGTTATTTAAAGAAATTTCTCCTAAAAAAACTTCAAAAGTACTAATAATAAGTTATTATCAAAGCCCTGAAATAAATACGAAAATACTTTAATTAGGAAAAAGCGAACTTAAAAAAAAATACTTACTCCTTTACTTAAACCATAAATCAAGTCTAAAAGACAACACAAATAAGAAGGAATAAAAATGAAAAACCTTAAATTGAGTTTGTGTTTATTTCAGAAGAAATCATGTTTTTAATTTCAAAATTTCAGACTTAAAATCGAAATTAAAATAAGATCGGAACCACAGATCTTAGGGTTTTTGTCCTTGTCTTTAGTAGTTTCAAGTGATTAACACCTGATTTTTTTTTACAATTACTCATAACACGTGTTGTGAGTTTACCATAATAGTAAATAGAGTAAAAAAAATTCTGGCTGAGTAAAACAAAAAGGATATCTCAAAATCTACTCCAGATCCCCGATATTTCAAATCAGGAAGTTAAGCGGTTAAGAGAACCATAGTACAATAGCATGATCAATGGCATTCAATGACGTCATCGTGCATGCTGAGCTTCTACATACAAAAATCGTAATCTTATTTAAGAAAATTTGTGTTGTGAAAAAATTGGCTCTGGTCTGGAGAAAATTTTAGTTTTTTGGGATCTTGCTTTCCATCGGTTTATAACATAGTACCCCGTATCCTTATGTTAAGCATGCATTTGACAGGGTAAAGGAGACGTCGTAGACAAGAGATTTCTTTGTGAAATAATGATGAGCAAGGAACTTCAAACTCCAAGACCATAACAGCCAGTGGCGGATTTATCGAACAGGCAACATAGGCTGAAGCCTAGAGAGGCAGAATTAAGGGGCGGCAAAATTTAAGTCACCTGACGACAATCACAATCGCATTAAATATATATATTTGTTTTTTGTAAAAAAAGGGCGGCTACTTATGGATTTTCTAGGGACGTCAAATATTGAAATCCGCCACTGATAACAGCATTAGCCCCACACCCACAGAAGGTTTCCAATACTTTACGTAATTACACAGCAAAACTGAGCAAGCTCGTATAAAAATTTCAAAGGATATAGGCAATTATGTACTACGTCTGCAATTGAATCTTTCCCCTAAAAAGATTCACCAAGATATTATACATAATATTGAACTAAAATTAGTACAAAGAGTCTTATGAAAAATAAATATGTATTTGGCGCAACAGTATCCTCCCTCAGCCCACATATATTTCACTGTAGCGTAAAATGTAAGCAGAGTATCCTTCTTTAAGTACCGTCCCAAATAATTAAAGTTATTTATAATACATTTATTTTCAAGAAATATCGAGAGAGTATTATGCAGTCACTACTACTCGGCTTAGATTTACTTCTTTTTTTTTTGCAGTAAAGTTGTGGGGATAGTACATCTATATATAATATACAGGCAGTTCCAACGAATCAACGCCTGGCTGAGAATTTTCCATATAGTACTTTGTATGTAGGACCACCCTGCATCCTAATTAGTTTTTGGACCATTACAAATTCATAAGAAGCCAAGTTGAGGTAAGCTGTGTCAGGCAGCTGGAGCTCATTAGTAGCCAGTGAGACGATACTTCGACGATTTCATGCCAAATTTAAACTTGAGCCCTGTCCTGGCCACTCCTACGCCCCTCCACTGCTTATTACACGCATATATGCGCCTTTTATGGCGTTTCACAATTAGTGCAAGGCAGCGCCTACAGCTATATATGTTTATATATATATATATATAGTGATAGTATATATACCTATATATAGTTGGTAAGGTTGCAAACAAGATTTCAATAAGCCTTACTAACAACAAGCACAACATGGAATTACTTGCTCCAATAACCAAAATCAAGCAGCTCCAAAAACAACAAGCAACTTGTGCCAGCGGCGCAATCATAAAAGTTTCACTGGGGTCCAAGCTTCATGCACAGTGTCAGCCTCAACACACTTGCTCCTGGTTGCGCCTCTGACAGAACCAACTGCGACGCACACGCAGGGCTGATTTTAATCAAATTCACAGCATTGTTTGCCTGTCAAGCAGCTCCGGCCGATTATCACAGCGTCCAAAGGCAGGACTTAGGAGTCGAAGGCAAAAGCCTGGACTTAGCAGCTCCTACTCCTGCCTATGTTGTTGCACATTCCAAGCGTATTTCACGCTGCACCGGAGGCAGTAACGAAGAACCAAGCAGCACATAAAGCTGTTCCACATTTCGAACGACGCGTGACCAGAGCCGCCCGAAGCTCTAGGCACCACCCACCCACTTTTTATTTTTTTTTGTTCTTTTTTGTGGCCTACGCCGTTTTATGAAATGCACAAACAGCCTTTATCATGTTAAGTATATAAAACTCATGAATATGATTAAAACTTGGGGGTAGTCATAAAATTATTATTGTAATAACAATAAATGCGTTAACATGCGATTTCCAAGACGCGCCAAGACGTTATTAAAAAAAACGAAATTTGTACAAATTTTAGGTTATAAACGATTGCATCAAGAGATTACTCATAATGCCTGCATTAGAGATTTAATACAACTTAATTAGTACAAAAATGATCATGCAATGTTGAAAATTGCTAGTTTTCGGTGCCCGAAAGTGGAATACACTGCAGGCACTTTTTCAATATGGTGTTGATGTAAGCTGCGAAGTAGTATAGTAGTATAGTATGCTATAATAGGTATCTACATAAAAAAAGCTCATGATCTGCCATGTCTTCTTAAACCTCGGCGAAACTATATAGAGCCGATAGGTCAAAAAAAACGATTTTCATATTGTAAAATTTGTTTCTGTGCTTGAGTACCATGAACAAGTGAAATATTCTTAATTTTTCAACACTAAAGCGACCCCTGGCAGCGATCAAAATTAAAAATAGATGGCAAAAATGGATTACTCGACCCCAAAACCCTCAAATACACATTTAGCTAAAGAAGAAATAACATTTATCGAAAGCCTGGACCGTGTCGCTAACTGATGCAGCTGCCTTGGGAGTTTTCGAGAGGAAAGTACTGCGCAAGATCTTTGGCTACCGTATCCGCACCAACCAGGAGCTGTATGAGCTCTTCAACGACATGGACGTTGCTCAGCGTATCAACATCCAGCGGCTTCGCTGGCTCGGGCATGTCGTTAGGATGGACGAGGATGCTCCAGCTAGACGTGTGTTCGATGCGGTATTCAGTGGCCGTAGACGGAGAGGACGACCGTGTTTGCGTTGGAAAGACCAAGTGGCAGGGGCCCTGTCTTCGCTCGGTGTGACCAACTGGAGAAGGCGCGCGCAATGCAGAGGCGCCTGAAGAAATGTTTTAAGGCAGGCCGTAATCCGGTAATCGGGTTGTTATGGCCACATAAGAAGAAGAAGAAGAAGAAATAACATTTTTTTGCCTTGTGAATGCAAGTCGATTTTTGAATATTTTGAAAAAAAAACCTATTTTGAAAAAGCGAGCAACTCGAAATTCATTTTAGATCCATAGTTTCTTGGGCAAAGTTGCTAAGAGTGATCCAAAAAATCAAAATCGCCGTGACCCACCCTATTGCATATAGAAACTAGTACATCCTTAAACCAATGCTACCGGATACAAATGGGAGGACAAATTTGAGTCCAATACTTTTTGTCAACATTAATTTATATAAAAAAATGGCGGACGTAAAGTCGGGCGCGGACGACTTTAGGATACCCTGTACCACTAGCTTGTAATAAAGTCCGATTTCTTCACAAAAAACCAAAAACAGAAGAATTTTTAAGCAAAAATTTTTTTTTGACCGATCGTTCCTATGGGAGCTATATGATATAGTCAACCGATTTCAATAAAATTTGACACAGTGCTTAAATACCTTAAAAAGATATGAATGCCAAATTTATTTCAAATATCTTTACAAACAAACAAAACACATCGAATTTTATATAAAAAACGTGTTTTTGGACCGATTGGTTCTATGGGAGCTATATGATCTAGTCAAACGATTTGGATTAAATTTGGTACAGTGCTTAGGAACTATAAAATACTCACGAATGTCAAATTTGGTCCCAATATCTTAACAAACAAACGAAACACAACAAATTTTGTTAAAAAATCGATTTTTGGAAGATCGGACCTATGGGAGCTATATGATATAGTCAACCGATTTTGTTCAAATTTGGCACATTGCTTAAGTGGTCTAAAAAATTTCCAAACGCCAAATCTGGTTAGGATATCTTTATTAAAAAACGAAATATAGCGAATTTTTCTTTAAAAAAGTTATTTTGGCCGATCGGTCCTATGGGAGCTATATGATATAGTCAACCGATTTCGATCAAATTTGGTACAGTGATTGGGAACTATAAAAAACTTTCGAATGCAAATTTGGTTACGATATCTTCATAAACAAACGAATTATTCATCTAAAACGCTTTTTTTTGTCGAGGTCGTCTCAAACACCCCTATGGGAGCTATATAATTTATCCCCGATATCAAAAAAATAAAATAAACTTACCTCCTATGGAATAATATGGGATCTAATGTGAAGTTTGGTAACTCTAGCTCTTACCATCTCTGAGATCTAGGCGTTCACACGGACGGACAGACGGACGGACGGACGGACGGACAGACGGACAGACGGACAGACGGACAGACGGACATAGGTATATCGACTTCTCTATTCACCCTGATCATATTTTAGGTAACTTTGGGGTGTCTCCGACGTCTCCTTCTATATGTTACATACTTTTTCGGCTTGCACAAACTTAATATACCCTTGGTACCATACGGTACAGTGTATAAATATTTTTGGTCAATTTTTGATTTATAAATTGCAAAAAAGAGTTATTTCGCGACTTTTATACTATAAATTGAAAAAAAAAAGTTATTAATCCATTTTTATTTTAAAAATTTTATAATAAATATTTAATCTAACTATCTTTTGAACCAAAGCAATGATTCTAGTATTTTTGGGATGCACATTTTAACACTTTAACCTTTCAATGGATGCCTAAAATGTCGTTGAAGAATCAGTTAAAATTAAAAATTTTTAATACATACATATTTATATAATATATTTCTTAAGCCTACAAGAAAAAATATTTTCGTTCGATTTAATTAATGATTACAAACGATTATGTATATTAAAACTAAATCGTATACTCTAAAATTTTACTGCTTTCGCGATCAATACTGATGTTTTCAGGTATTCGATAAGTTCTAAATTTTCCATCTTTTGGCATCCACAGGGATGACAAAAACGCTGGAAGGGTCTTGCACATAATTTAATTGTACATATTTTCTTCAGCAATTGTTTTAAGACGTAACAAACAAGGTACGTCGATTAGACGTATCATTGTCATTAGAGGGCTACTATATAACCACGGCTTAAGCTATAAACAAACATTTTTCGTAAAGCCTAAGGCCAAATTTTTTTTTTACTCATTATTATTTTTGCCGTTTTACATTGATGGGAGTTAAAATAAGTAAGGTAACAAAGCTTAAATATTTTTCCAGACGAACAAATCTTAAAGTGTATCGGTTATGCTTAAATATCGATCGATTAATCGATAAGTAATCTGTGAGTCAGTTATAGTTGACGTACCTCGACTACTTGGTACCCTTTACACAAGATTTACGAGCAGAATTTTAATTTTTTTTTGCAAAAATATAGTTGTAGTAAGCACTAAAAAAAATGTGAAGAGGGAAAATATATATTAAAGTCTACATACTAATCTTATTTTTTCAACAAACAGACCCAATCTCTTTTTTATTTAATTCACGAATTTTAATACTATTTACTATTACAACCTAAATATTCATTTATCGATAACTCAATAAACAATCGCAAGCAATTTTGATACGCGGCAATAATTTCAAGCAGATCAATAGTTTAATTTAGCTAATATATAATCGCAAAACTGCTTGGACTGCTTGCATCCAAACTCATTTCTTCTATCCTCGCCTTACAAGCCGCATTCCTTAAATATGTAGGGTAACCGTTTGACGCAGATATAGACTTTTCTTTTTTGAGAATAAATAATCTAAGCATATCCAATTGTCGGACACCAATCAATAGTTCCGCTTTAAAATCAATAAGCAACACTTATTATATAAGAAGAGTTGTTTCATAAAAAAACGTTAAAGTTTATTGCAATTCGTGGGATTAAGCTGCTGTTATTCTAAAATTTTAAAAAACAACACAAAGTAAGATGCTCCTGTTTTTAGGACTGCTGCCCATCTGCGCTATGGTTCAAGATAAAGTCATTAGTACAATTGCGGCCGGTTGAGGTGCTACCTACGAGGACGGTACGGGTTCCACCATTTTGCAAGAGGTCCAAGGGCCCATACTAAGCAATGACGAATGCGTCCAAACAGATATTGCTGAACAATTTGAAGATAATATGCTCTACGCGGGATATGCTCTGGTGATAGCGGCGGTCCCTGAATGGTACAAGATAATGATGATCATGTTTTGGCCGGCGTTGTCTCTTTGGGCATTGGCTGTGCTCAACCCAATACGCCGACTGTCTATGTCAGGGTTAGCGCGTTTTTGGACTGGATTAAACAGAACACCGCTGATGCCATTTTACTGCGCCAAATAGAC
>JBAMAX010001119.1:0-123268 GCA_037043745.1 Chymomyza amoena
GATTCTCTAGTTAGCTTATCTGGAAAAATATAAGATTTTTAGATTAGTTTGCAGCTCGATTTAAACTTGCACCATTATTAGTCGAATATCGCGCTTCACGGGTCTGGCCTAACCGAATTCTTTCACGTTCATTGCGATCTTCACGTTCCTGTGCAGTACGATTAGATTGATAATTAATTTGATTCGTTGCATTTCTTCAAATTTAGATACTTACGTCACGCATTGTTCGATTAGGAGACGGCATTCGCAATTGTCCTAAAGCTTTATCGCCAAGCATAAATCCTCAATATGAATTAAAGCTTCTTTGCAAACTACCGGCATAAATTTCATCACTGGCTTACGTTTTGCTTGACGTACTGAAACAAAATATCTTCTGATAATTAATCTTTGATATTTTAGCCACAATTCAGGTGGATTTGATGGAAAAAATGTTGCCAAAATAATCGCAAATAGAACACTTACATATTTGATATGGATGAGCAGTAATAGCTGCATCTGCTTAAGTTTGATCCCAGTGCAAATCATTTTCCAACAAATTCAGTTTTTTGACATGCCTCTTGATACGTTGAACACAATACGCCATTTGCTGTTCTCAATGATTGAAACGATGTTGGACCTCGAACATTGATTAACAATCAATACCAGCTTTTTGTATATATGGCAATATACACACAAAAACCGATATTCACAAAAATGAGTATATCTCACAAAGAAATACAACCAAACACATCTAAATAGGCTTAAAACCTCCGTGCTGGCAACCTCTAACACACGCAAAAATCAGACTTGAAATTTATGGACGCGTTCATAAGAACATCCGTAACACGTAAAACAGAAATTTCTTTTTTATATATAGATATACGTTCATAAGGTTTCAACTTAAGAGAAGATCTTAAGCTTTTTTTTGCTTTATTTTTGAGAAGTAAAAAAAGAAGTGATTTCTAAAAAAAATAATGGCTGATACGTTTTTTGTAGACAGTCATAAATTGCCTGCAAAAGATTAGTTTTAGTAAACCAAATTTTAAATTAAAAAAAAATATATTAAACAAATGCCAGATACCATAAATAAGGAAGATAACTTGACTGATTTTACATCAAAAGGACATTCAAAAAAGTCGGAGACTCGTATATGAATTTGATCTAGCCTGAAGTAATTGATTGAAATAATGAAAGCAAGAAGTGGCTTTACTCTGGTATGTGATTTTTCTTCAAGAATTGTGTTTTAATATCCTGTACCAATCTGTTTGTACTCGGACAGGCCAGGTGTCTATTGAGTCTCTCGAATCACACTTGAAGTCGTCTTTGGAGGAGATGACTCAGCAGTTTTCAATCCACCCCGGATCTCAGGACATATAGATATCAATGGCAATTGCATCGCGAATGAACTGGCTAGAGAAAGAACTATGTTCATCCTCCTTAAAGACACGAAAGCCTAACTATATCTAAGGCCAGTTGTAGACTGTAGTTATGAAATCACTTCACCTTCAACACATGCAGGATGTCACGCCAAAATGGGCAGACTTTTGCAAGAAAAGAACAAAGAAACGTTGCTGTCTTGATAGAACTAAATGCTCGATCGAAATCCGAGCAACTATTGGACCCTGGCTGGACTTATTGCTGCTCATCATGATTTCTGCAGAAGCTGCTGTGTTGAGGAGTAGCTGTAGACAGTTAAAATCTCTTCTCTTACTGTGCTGGACTGTATCTGAGGTCTTAGAAAAGAGTTCAAGAAGCCTCTTGGCGTTTATTCAGGTCACCGCATGGACGTGACTTTGAGATCATATAGGAGACCTGCGAAGTGGAGAAAAGCTGTTGTAGGATCCACCCAGTATGCCGATTAACTTTTCAGCTTTTGCTTTGCATTTTTATAAAATGAATCTTAATTTATTTGCTGTTCTTTCCATTTTTACATACAAACTAAGACTAAAATAAGTCTTGAACTCTTATCCAAGCTTTCCAACTATAAATATAGATAAAAGCTTCTCCAAGCTTTGACGCATTATCTTAAATATCTCAAAAGCTAACTCAAAACGTATTAGGTGCAGGTTGAGTATAAGCTTTCTGTTTTGTTCTCATACTCTTACTGAAAGTACGTAAACTTGCATCTAAAAATTTTATCCATTGAAATTCTCTACAACTTAATATAATAACTTTTTTATTTCAACCATTTTCTGAAATTATTTACATAGCTTATATCTGAATAGTATTATGCATGTGCCCCAGAGTGTTTGTCCTATGCATGGTAGAGAGTCCTATATATTGCCGTGCGCATTTGTTACAGCAATTGTCAACATAAATAAAATTAAATAAATAGAGCAAGGTGCACGCACACATATACATAAACACAAAACACAGATACACACACATGCACACAGAAGCTGTCAGAGACTGTCAAAGTGACCATTTTATATAATATAGATACATTAAGACATCTTTTGCTTTTGTTTCCAAGCCCCACAAGTGGAAATTAAACGCAACCAATTTATACGCACACACACATAGACACAAACACACTCACATAGATACTCACACACACACCCACACATACATACGTAATTATAGAGCAGAGTAATTCCGAGAATTTCTTGTGCGTTTTTCGTTGATTATTGAAATCTGCCAAGCCACCAACTCACACATACACTCGCTCTTACACTCACACATTCACACCCAGCAAAACAAAACAAACACACACACACACGTAGGGACACACACTCTCACCAACACTCACACACATTATTGCGCATTTTCTGGCCACAAACAGCATATCAGCTTAAGACGCCATTTGCCATTTTCTTTCTTAGTCCGTCTGTCCAGCAAGTTTCATTGGCTCCGCTTTCTTATGCCTTAAGGCATTGAATTTTCTTCATTTTCCTTTCCTTACATTTCTTATCTTTTTTTCTTTTTTTGGTTTTTCTCGGCACTTTCATTACTTTTGCAGTTTTTGTGTGCTTTTCTCTTGCATTGCGCTTTTATTGAAAGAAAATCGTGGAAAAAAAAATTCTATTTAAGTGAGATTGGGTGATTGGTTGGTTAAAGTAGATGACACTCTGAGAAATGAGTGGATAGAAATATTCGTAGAATTTATAAGGACGTGGAACATTTTGTTGATAAAAAATATTATTCAACAAGTATTTGATTTCAATTTACTTTTAGTGAACATTTTTGGGGTCATTTACATGTATCTAAAAAATAAGCGTTCCCGAGAATAGATCTATAGAGATCGGACAAATACTACAAAGATTTAATTAAAAGATATATAACTAGGATTTCCTAATGTGGGGTTGGGATCCATAAAGATCGGTCAAAATCTCTATCATGAAATATGATAAAATAATGTGTATTGAATAAATTTCAGAAACCTTGGCACAGGTTTTACCTTTTAAAGATAAAATTTCCAATTAAATCTGTAAAGCTACACTAGAAGAATTTGTTCTATTTAATTGATTTTGGATTTTTTGGATCTAAATTAAAATTATAAAGAATGCTCTACTCTAAGTAGTTACTTTTTATTTCCGATTAAACATCGGACACAATTTGATTTTAAAATATTCCATAATGTTTCATCCATTAAAATAATAAAGCTTGGGTTTAAACGGAGAATCTGCAAAAAATTAGAAAAGGTAGAAATTGTTTTTCGAAGTTCTTTGAGGCTCTATGCTCCACTTAGTAGTCCAGAATAAGTAGTATTAGAAGTTCTATGAGTAGAGAACGTTGCCGTAATAGACTCGTTGCATAATTCTCACATTAGCGCCTCCAAGATCTATATGTTATCGATATTAGCTCAATCCACATACAAATCGGCTTGCTATAAAGTTAGGATGTACATCGCTGAAAGTTAAATTTATTTCGCTATATAAAGCAACGAAATATGTTTAGCTGTCAATTTTTATAAATTATTCCTTGTAATTCACAAGTGGTTTAATCACCAAATGTAGTTAGTAGTAAAAATTTTATAACATTTCTATGTAGCAGTCTTTTTTTTTTTAATTTTATTTATAAAACAAACCGTTTTTTAGATATATGGACGGTTTATCTTCGTTCTGCACTGGGCAAACTAAAGTTTAGGTTTTACAATATTTTTTTTTGCTTTTGTGTCTATACGTTTATATATGTTTATATCATATATAATCTCAAAATTCAGGTTTGGAATTACATGTTCTTCGAAACTATTGTATTTAAATGCGTGATTTTTGAAGTAATTTTATCATAGTCTATTGTCCTTGTTGGGTAATCTTGATGTAAGTCTTCTTTCTCGTTGCTTTTTTGGTGTTCTACATAAATTTTTTAAAAAAAAATCAATTAACAATAGTTCTGTTTAAAATAATGTAGCATATGAATTCACTTGCTGCCATTTGGTAGATTTATTTAATCAGAATCAAAATCAGAGGAATCATTATCGGTTGAGTAAAAAAATGTTATATCATCAGTATTCAAATTGAGCTTGTTAATTGTTTGGAGTTCTTTCATACATGCTGCCGCATGCCGCATGTCCCTATCGATAAACTTCAAACGTATCTGCTGCTTTTTCAACCAACCCTTCAGTACTACATTTGATTCCTTTGCTTTGATGGCATCGCGTAGTTGGTCAATATGGATGTGCAAGACACTCTTGCAGGCGGCGGCCGATAGCAAAAAATCTTTGTAAAGGTTTCTAGACTTGGGAGGCTACATAAAAAGTAGAATAAAAATTACTTTATTAAAATCATTATTACAAAAATGAGATAAAAAAATAATAGGAAAAAAACTAAGTAAAGTTGTGATAATTGAAAACGTTTTTGGGACAATTTTTCTGATTTTGAAATCTATATTATGGTGCTTATTAATTATAACAAGAGATATTTTCGAAAATCCAAGATTTCTGTAATAAGTTATATTTTTAGAAAGAAGCGAAAAGTTCAATAATTTCAACAGCGTTTTGAAAGCATGTGAACCACTTGTAAGGCTATTGTCATTGGCTTTTGTATCAAGCTTTGATGCTAGGTTTACAATGCATCACACTGTGCAACAAAATATTTGAGAAATTGCGTTACGCCTCTGATTATGTGGCAAAATATAAACAATGAACTAGTTCCTGAACGAGCACTAAGTGCCAGTTAGTAGCAATAATTAATTTTAAAATAAATTATTAAATTTAAACGCATTTTTTAGCCGTTTAAAGTAAATATAAGGTTGTCAAAAAAGTCTTGCGGTATTTCCGCAAGCTTGTCTTTGCAAGCGCGTAGTTCTAGTTGTATTCGTCGCATCGGTTCACGCTAGAGCTTTTGGAAAGCTCTTTTCACGTGCTAACACGTGTTTGATTAATTGTTGTTTGCTTTTAGTCGTTCTTGAGTTATAGCGTCGCAAACATGGAGCAAAATAAAGAGAAAATACGGCATATTTTACAGTACTACTACGATAAAGGCAAAAATGCATCTCATGCTGCCAATAAAATTTGTGCAGTTTATGGACCCGATACAGTTTCCATTTCCACCGCACAACGATGGTTTCAACGTTTTCGTTCTGGTGCAGAGGTGATCGAAGATGCGCCACGGTCCGGAAGGCCTGTTGTCGAAAATTGCGATAAAATCGCTGAATTGATCGAAAGAGACCGGCATAGTAGCAGCCGTAGCATCGGCCAAGAGCTGGGCATGAGTCATCAAACCGTTATAAACCATTTGAAGAAGCTTGGATTGAAAAAGAAGCTCGATGTATGGGTGCCACACGACTTGACGCAAAAAAACATTTTTGACCGTATGGATGCATGCGAATCGCTTCTGAATCGCAACAAAATCGACCCGTTTTTGAAGCGGATGGTGACTGGCGATGAAAAGTGGGTCACTTACGACAACGTGAAGCGTAAACGGTCGTGGTCGAAAAGCGGGGAAGCTGCCCAGACGGTGGCCAAGCCTGGATTGACGGCCAGGAAGGTTCTTCTGTGTGTTTGGTGGGATTGGCAGGGAATCATCCACTATGAGCTGCTCCCCTATGGCCAAACGCTCAATTCGGACCTGTACTGCCAACAACTGGACCGCTTGAATGCAGCACTCATGCAGAAGAGGCCATCTTTGATCAACAGAGGCCGAATTGTCTTCCATCAGGACAACGCCAGGCCACACACATCTTTGGTGACGCGCCAGAAGCTCCGGGAGCTCGGATGGGAGGTTCTTTTGCATCCACCGTATAGTCCGGATCTCGCACCAAGTGATTACCACCTATTTCTGTCCATGACGAACGCGCTTGGTAATCGGAAGTTGTCCACAAGAGAGTCCTGTGAAAATTGGCTCTCCGAGTTTTTTGACAATAGGGAAGCGAGCTTCTATAAGAGGGGCATTATGAAGTTGGCATCTCGTTGGGAACTCGTCATCGAACAAAACGGCGCATATTTGACTTAAATCGCATTATTATAACCAATTTTATGAACAATTGAAAATTCAATAAAAATACCGCAAGACTTTTTTGACAACCTATATATTCCTGAAACTTTTTCATATTTTTACAAATACTATTTTCAAGACAATATATGGACCGTTTTACAAGTTTAAAAACGTACTGATTATATTAAAACATTTTTGTTGTACAAATTTCAGAAGATCTGCTTAAAAATATGAGTAATTTCAGAGAATAAAAAAAAAAGGATAAAGTTATAGGAATAGAAAAGCGTGTATATTTTGAAATCTTTCGCAATTAACTGCATTCGTTAATTAGATATTTGTCTTTAATGCGTTACGTTTTTAGCAAAAAACGTAAAAAACCAAATTTTATCATTAGATTCTGATTGGTGTGACCAAAGATATGCACAAGAGATTGTCACCAAAATACGATAGATAAAGAATAAGTTTGAGCTGGAAAGCTATATTATACAGTCAACCGATTTCGATCAAATTTAACGCAGTGCTTAAAAAAGATCTGAATGCCGAATTTAGTTCAAATATCTTTACAAACAGACGAAACACAACGAATTTTGCTTTAAAAAAGTTGTTTTGGCCGATCGGTCCTATGGGAGCTATATGATATAGTCACCCGATTTTGATCAAATTTGGTACAGCGGTTGAGAACTATAAATTTTTCAATACCAAATTTGTTACGATATCTTCTTTAACAAACGAATTATCCATCTAAAACTTTTATTTTTTGTCGAGGTCGTCTCAAACACCCATATGGGAGTTATATCATTTATCCCCGATATCAAAAAAGTAAAACAAATTTGTCTCTTATGAAATAATAAGGAATCTAATCAGAATGTTTGGCTACTCTAGCTATTACCATTTCTGAGATGTAGACGTTCATACGGACGGACAGACAGACATGGGTATATCGATTTCTCTAGTCAGCCTTATCATACTTTAGGTAAATTTGGAGGGTCTCGACGTCTCCTTCCCTTTGTGCCATATGGTAAAGGGCATACAAATTTCACAGAAAACCCTGAATCTTTATTAGTTCGTATTAACAAATTCCAAATTAACACAGAGTTTCTCTAATTTCATCTTGTATAGTAAGTCCGGGTGAAGCCCAACGCGTTTTAGTAAGAACTCAATCTCTAATGTAACCTAAAGCTAAGGTAGTGTTTCTCTTTTTGATTCCCGGAGTCCATGGAGTTTCGGATATAAATTTTTATTAGAGGATGAGTCCCATGCCTAGTTCTATCAAGCATTCTTGATTTTCATATCATATTCACCATTTGTTCCATTATGATTTCCCTAATAATAATTTCCCCAATAGTAATACTTTATTGGGTAAGATTTTACTTTTTTTTTATCATGTCGACTTACAATTTGGCACATGTGGGGTAAAAAAAAAAACTATTCGGTTCCAGCCCCCAGAAAACGTTGGGGAGAACAAGAGCTCTTATTGGGAATTAAAGAAGAAAGAATTACCAAATTCCCAATCGCTATGATAATGATGGTGAAGAAACAAGGATGTTAATTCGCAATAATTTGAAAAAATTAACAAATTGAGAAATTATGTTAAATTTTATAACATTTAATCCAAATTTAAGAGAAAATAATGTATATATACACACATATAATTATCAAAACCGCCCACGAAAAATTCGTACCCATTCCATTCTGCCCACATTTCGTATATCGGCGACAGTTTCCATTAAGGACCACAACCGGCGCCAAGTTTTTTATATTATAGTTTTTCATTTACTATATCCTTGAGGTCAAATTTAGAAACTACTTAAGGCACTCCTCAGGCAACATGAACTCTTCTACACACACATAAGTGTTTGTGTATTTTCTTGCAGTGCACTTTGTAGCCACCTGACTTTGAAGGGTTTTCTCTCTCGGCTTTCAGTTTTGTTTTACTCCTTAAACAAATACGGACGTACATATATAAACACGAACACACAAAAAGTGGATTTACACACACACACACTCTAACACACACAGGACACTCACCCACTTATACAAATACAAATGGCCTTGACATTTCTTATGCTTATCGCTGTCAGTGCAGGCGTTGAAATTGTAATTTGTGTAATCTCAGTGGGCACAAGAGCTTCGGTGAGCCATATATAAAAGAGTAAAGTGAAGCTTATAACAAAGAGAGAGAGAGAGAGAAACATAAAGGTGAACGTGGTCCATAAGGTAACTAAAACAAGGAGACGTAATGAGCACGTTCGTCATACGGCAGAGAAGCGGAATTTTAGCGAGTGACGTCACGAGAATAATGTTGGTACCACGAAAATATGGACTCAGATGGTTTTTTTTTAATTTTGTGAAGGTGTTTGGAGAGCAACATTTCAAAAATATACTGCGGAGTTGTTGGAAAAGAAATCATAACAATAATAAAGAAGTACTTGAGATTAAGAAAGGAGACGCAATGAGCACGTTCGTCATGCGGCAGAGAAGCGAAACTTGAGCCAGTGATGTCACGAGATTAATGTTGGTACCCTGAAAACATGGATTCAAGAGATTTTTTTTAATTTTTGAAAGTTTTTTGGAGGGCAACATTTTGAAAATGTACTGAGGAGTTGTGGGGAAACACAAAACAACACCACAGATGTACTCGAGATAAAGGAAGGAGACGCATTGAGCACGTCCGTAATGCGGCAAAGAAGCGAATGACGTCACATGTTGGCACCCTGAAAACATAGACTAAAGTCATTTTGTTTATTTTTAAAAGGTGTTTGGAGAGCAAACGGTTTAAGGAAGGAGACGCATTGGCAGTTCTGTAAGACGGCAGGGAAGCGGGACTTTAGCGAATGACGTCACGATAATAATATAGGTACTCTGAAAACATAGGCTCAAGTTATATTTATTTAGTTTTTGAAAGTTTTTGTACATCAGTATTTCAAAAATACACTACGGATGATGTAGCATAAGTGCTGAATGTCAAAAAAAAAAGAAACAATATGGAAGTGCTTGAGGTAACGGAAGGCGACGCATTGGTGAAGTTCGTTTCTCGTATGTCGACATGACAATTATGTAGTTACAATGACATCATAGGATCAAGGAATATCTGCAGTCTAGCTTACTATAAACTATTTAAAACTATCGTAGACTTAAATAACAGAATTGCTCTCTTAGCATAGGTACAGCTAATAAGAAAACATCACCTTTTTCTTCATACATCCCATTTATTAAACATTAATTTTAAAATATATAAGCATTTAAAATATTTTTTTTTATTTGGTACCGCATTTGCAGTTCGCAGTTCTTTCTCATGGTCCTCAAAAATTATCAGATAATTTTAACTACTAAATCCTAATCCTAACTCTTAAATCCTACAAGACAAGTTTTCCTCGTTTATAATCTGTACCCTTTGGATCGAGGTATACGATTTAATTTTAAAATAATATATATAATTATAATTATCAAACAGTCTGGAACTAAATCCAAGTTGGAACTAGATCTATGGCAGTATAAAATTCTTAGTTATAAATACATATGTATTAACATTTCTTACAGAAAATGCCGAAAACTGTTTTTCTATGGATGCCAAGTAGATTCAATCTGGAACTAGTTCTTTTGCGGTATCAAATGCTAAGGAATTATAATTAATATTTATTCAACAGAGTTCAAACAACTGATTTTTAATCAACCTGGTAGTTGATCCAATCTGGAACTAGTTCTTTTAATAATATATTGTGTAATATAATAATATAACCATAGTCGGTTTAATTTGTTTTAGAAAGTAGAGACACCTTATTTTGCTTTAACTATTTTTTTTATATAAGTAGTCGATTTTTGTCGATATCTTGCCATCCAGAAAAATATCGGGAAAACCACCTGTTTGAAATTTTGTCCATATAACATTTTTAAAAAATATCCGCCAATGTAGGACTTCATGTATAGATAGGAATTTTAATAATGGAGACTACTGGAATATTATGTGACGTAATATGCGCGGGGAGAGACAATCAATTGTAACTCATGCCAAAACGCAACCTTCATTTGTATGCATCATCGCACATCCTGATCAAATTAGATCTATATATATACATAGAAAAGAATTGAGTTATTGGACTCTACTGGAATATGTGTGACGTAATATGCGCAAAGAGAGACAGTCAAACTTACACACGCTAAAGCGCCACCTTTATTTCGAAACATCATCGCCTTATCTGATCATATAATATCAATTGTAGGACTACATGGATAGATAAGAATATAAATAATGGATGCTACTGGTATAATATGTGAAGTAATATGAGCAGATAGAGAGAGAAAGTCAAATGTTATACACGCAACCTTCATTTCTAAACATCTTTGCCCCACCTGATCATATAAGATCAATTGCTGGACTACATAAATAGATAAGAATTTAATTAATGGATCTTCGTAAAAAATGTCTCATGGAGTAAAGGCTCCTTTGAAGGAGGAACCCATTTGAAGGTATTTTGTTTATTCATGATTTTGTTCTTGGCTTAAATCAAAGAAGAAGAGCAAAAATACGTCTTCCAAAGTCAAACGTCAATCCGTATTTGGAAGTACAACCAGCGACTCCCATTGCATCTTCCGCAGTGGCATACCTACAAGCTCCAGCCTTACCCATCCGTGTCCCATAAGTATCTCCGGTTACTCCCAAGAAAAGCGTTCTTTTAGCAAAATCTGCATCAAATAGAAATGATAATAATAATTATTATTAAATATTATAATCAAACATCATAAACTGAGAATAATTATTATAATTATTATTATTATAATCAAACATCATAAACTGAGAATAATGAGCCGGCTCCTTAAAAGCTATTCTGCAATCAATTTAAAGGTGGACTTTGTTCTTGGATTTTGGATCATAGATGATCGCAATCGTCTCCCCGCAGTATCCTACCTGGAGACATCCATCCATTCCCCCCCCGTCATCACAGATTTGTCAGCGGATTACTTACTTATTTACTGTAGTCCTCTTTTACTTGTGAAGCATAAGCCTCGTCACTGGATAGGCCTGAGCAAATCCGCAAAGAGAGCCAGTCAAATATTACACTCGCCAAAGCGTCACCTTCATCTCTCAACACCCTTTATTGTAGTTGATGAGTGCTTGTGTGAGAGGAAGTTTGTTAATAAACTGACTGAGAGGCCACCCTCTTAATCTCTGCCATTCTCAGCAGCTACCGCTTGTTTTTTCTAATTAACAACCAAATAATGCTAATCCAATGAGGCAATTTCTCTCTGTGAGAGAGTGAGTGGCAGTAAGTTAAAGAGAGATCTAAAGAGACAAACGCATTAGCCTGACATTTATATTAAAATTAATTAATTTATTTATTTCATAATATATGAATTACATTAAGAGAGCCATTTGCTGCATTTTAGCAGTTACTAAATCATAAACAAAGAGAGAGAGCGAACAAAATAAAACAGGGCGCAGGTTACACTAACAACAAGTGCCCTTTGACTAATTGCATTTTGGTGTAAATGTGTTTGGAAGTGTAATGAGGTGCGGCTTCTACATATGGCGCGTGTTGCCGAAACCGCCGTGTCCAGACTGGGTGGCGCCCTTGTTGAAGCCCATCTGAAGGTTCAGCTGACCCTCGTTGGCACGCAGCTGCTCCTCGGTGAAGGTGCGCTCATTCTTGTCAGCCATCTTGGGACCCAAAGTGGGGCCAGTGAACTCGGGATGCTTTTGTGTCTGTAGGGGCATAAAAAGAAATTGATTAAGGAACGAACATATTTTTGGAATTATTGTCTACAACTTACAATGCGTCCCAGCGCGTACAAAGACAGTGTAACTTGTGGAATATTGCGACGCTCAAAAAGATCGGCAGTTTGAAAATTTCCTCCTCGGGCACACCGTACTTCTTGACAGCAGCCTGGAAACGCTGAATGTTCTCCATCAGCTGGAAGTTAGTGCCGCGTTCCTGAATTTTCTTGACCGAACCGGGCGCCAATTTGTTGGCCAACTTGCACAGCCAAATGCCGTCCTTTAAGATATCCTCATATTGACCACTTGGCACCTTCTCGCCAATAACATCGAAAATCCAGTTAAGAACTTCCTGTTCCTGTTCCTTGTTGCGGGGCTGTAAGAAAAGCAAAAAAATAAGTTGTCAGAAATTGTTTCTTTTGTTGCCTAGGCGTTGATTAATACATAAAATATTACATATTTGTGCAACTGTCTGGGTGTATAATATGTATTATATGTATATATATATATAGTACATAGCAATTTCACAGTTTGTCTCGTTGCCAAAGGTCAGCTGGGCGCTACATTTGTATATTTTACAAATTGAGGCAAAATGCTGTGGCAACTGGCTTAACGGACTTGGGTCCCTTTGGCCCCTGGCCAAAAATGTGCTTAAGCCAGTGACAAGCAAATACAACAACAAACACCCACATCAAATGACCCTCACCCTGCACGGCCACACCAGCCCTGGCCCTTTAAGTGCAAACGACACAGCCACCCTGTAAGTTCCCGCTCCCTGGAGCAACTCTTGGCCTCCGTGGTGAGAGAAAAAAAAAATACATATATATATAGATTCATTTTCCAATTAATTAATTTCGATTTTAATAGAGCGGCAGCCGCATTGGCATTGGCAGCGGTGACGTCTCCAATCCTGCCCTGCAATGCTTCCTCCCTTGGAGCTGTGCGGCTCGTTTCATGTGACAGTTGACAGTGAAAACCACTAACTGTTTAATTGAAATTTACGTAAATTGGCAACGTTGTTGTTACGTCTTTTGGTAAATTTACATAACGCAGGGGGTTGAGTTGGGAGTGAGAAGGTATTTTGTAAGTTTCTGGAAAACGCTAAGTAATGGGCTACTGGCGCTTATTTCTAAGATGCTTGGCTCCTGATATACCAAGTAAAAGGGTTATTTTGTAGCACAAAACTTAAAAGATTATAATTAAAGAGTTTTGAAATAGAGCTGGTATTATTTATGCTATTTGAAAGACTTTTGTGAAGGTTCTTGTAACATTAAGAGGTTGACTTATGATTAAAGAGCAATTTTAAGATATATTTTATAAGAAAATCAGTTTTATATAATTTCACGCAATAGTGTGTTCGAAAATTTTAATTTTTTTTTAGCCTTAAAAATAGAATTCAACATTTAAAGATTCTGAAATAAAATCAAGAAATCCCTTGAACTATGAGTTATTGGGTGGCTGATCTAGAAATATGATAGACTTGTTTTTTTCGGACCAACAATCACCGTTTGACAATCGTTTTCGAAAAAATGTTTGTGTGATGTTTTGAGTCGGATTCTAGTCTGAAAAGCTCCATCATGTCAGCTTCTGAAATAACCTCCAGATGTTATGAAGGTTTTCTCAAAACTTTGATGCATTCGGATTCGGCGAGACCTTTAAACACATAAAACCAGAAAATATAAATAAAAATGAGGTATTTGAAGATTATCTCGGAACATTTGTGTGATTGGATTTTTTTATCTTTGGATTCGGATTCAGCGTTTTAAAATTCTTATTGGTAGATAGATAGAAATTTAATTAATGGATACTTCGTAAAAAATATCTGACACAATATCCGCAGAGAGAGAGCCAGTCAAATGTTATACACGCGAAAGAGACACCTTCATTTCTCAACACCATTAATTGCAGTTGGTGGGTCTTGTGTGAGAGGAAGTTTGCTGATGAAGTAAGTGCGAGGCCAGTAAATTTTATGCAATATTTTTTGTTTTTATACACAGCCTTCAACCTCTATTTCCCTCGGAACAAAATGTTCTGTCTCCAGCTCCTCCTCATCGCCACAGCTTCTATAGAAGCCATGGTGGGTAGTATTCAACCTGGATGCGTGATAGCATGGATTGTGATAAATCTTTCTAAATTCTTTGCGCATTCGGATTTTCCATTTATTTGCAATGACAAAGAGATGTCAAAAATGCTTGGAAGAACCCAAACATTTTTGAAGAAGTTGTAGTTTACGGCTTAAAGCTCGATGTCATGATTTATATGTCTCATTATTTTTCTCTATCAAAAGACATTCACAAAAATATATAAAACATTGGAAATTAGAAGAAGCCGTATCAGATTTCCTAACTATATAATATCGGAAAAAAAAGGAAGAAATACTTTCTACGGTCACAACTTTTTTAAACTCGATATTAAATGACTATGGTACAACCTGAAATTGAAGAACTTTTTCAAAAAATCCAATGATCTGTTGTTTAATGATACTTCTATCTATTAAAAATTTACACGTTGCTAGTGGTATAGATACCAACGCCTTATCCGGCTGAAGTGGTTCCGTTGTACCCCGTCTAGCTAGTTCATCTGCCTTGCAATTGCCCACGAATTCTCGGTGACCTGGTACCCAAAGCAGATTTATGGTGAAGTATTTAGTAGCATCTCGTATAAGCTCGTAACATTCCATCACTGTTTTGGATATGAGCGTAACTGACTGTAGTGCTTTTAGCCTGACTTACAGAACAAATCTGAATTTCCCTTTCGGTTAAAACACGATTTTTAATTATGAGAATACTCCCAAAATAGCTATGACTTCTGCTTGGAAAACACTACAATGATCTGTTAAGCGGAAGGATTCGTTAATGCACAATGATTTCGAATAGACACCTCCTCCCACTTGATCATTGCGTTTAGATCAGTCTGTAAAAATGGTAATCTTGCTATTGCAGTCTGGTATACCATTGTCCCAATCTTCACGAGATGGGAAACTTACACTAAACGGTTTGTCTAAGAATAACTCCATTGAGTTAGAAAAGTCTGTGGTTCTAGGAATTTGCGGAAATTGGCGCAGAATAGTCGAGTGTCCTCTAGAACTTATGGTTAGACCCGAAGATTCTTTTAGCCGATTTCACTGCTATTTGATTACTATATATGTCTATTGGTAATAGATGCAGCATAGTGTTTAATGCTGCTGTGGGGGTCGATCTAAGTGCGCCACTGATACTTAAGCTGGCTTCTCTTTGAATAGAATTCATGCATTTGAATGCACTATTTTTGTTAATTACCGGCCACCATACCAGAATTCCGTAAGTTAGGATTGGTCTTGCCAAAACCAAAAGGTTTTAGACCCTATCTTGCTCCTACTGCTCTTTTGCATTAGTATACGGCTAATGCTTTTCTCACTCTATCTTCAACATTTCGGTTCCAAAGCAGTTTCCTGTCTAAAATCAGTCCTATAAAATAAATAGTTAAACAAACACATTTGGGAATATACATCGAAGCAGTAGATAAATAATTTATTTAGTAACATTTTTGTTTAATAAAAAAATAATATTGTTTTAGTCTTGCTACAAGGGAAAGCAAAAAAAAAAAAACAGTTTTAATCACACGTTTCTCATAGTTTTCCGATTGAGATGTACTTTTAAATTGAAGGCAACAAATGTTTTATAAAATCTTTTCTAGATCAACTTTCGATTACTTGGCAGACTTTCGCCATTCGTAATCCAAATATTTATACAAAATAAAAGCTTTTCATTCAACAATAACGAATCATTAAAGATATTTAGTTGAACTATTTTGTAAAATTCAGTGCCTGCCTGAAAAGCGCATTATATACAAAAATTTTACGCTACATATATTTATATATTTAATTATATATATTTTATATATATATTAAAACCACGCAAACATTTTAAAAATTTGCCTTTAAACAATTCGAAACGAAATTTCAATTGTCTCTGTATAAATAAAGAGCTAATTAACCTCATTAAAAAACTGTTGTTAATTGAAAATAATGTTTGTTCGTGAATTTTGATACAATATTATAAAATATTTACACAATTTAGAGCAACAGCGAAACTACGTAAAACAATTGAATTAAAAATAACACTAGGCGTATGCGTTATATTTAAATTAAAATTTTTGGTATTCCGCATTATCATTTTTAATATTTGAGCCACATTTTGCGCTAATTTATTGTGCATTGTTTTATTTCAATGCGTTTATATTAATGTTTTTATAGTTGTGGTTTTAATACACTATAAAACAAGGTTAAGGAGTATATTGAATTGGTGGGAAAATTTAAGTATAAAAAATGGCGGACGTAAAGTCGGGCGCGGACGACTTTAGGATACCCTGTACCACTAGCTTGTAATAAAGTCCGATTTCTTCACAAAAAACCAAAAACAGAAGAATTTTTAAGCAAAAATTTTTTTTTGACCGATCGTTCCTATGGGAGCTATATGATAAAGTCAACCGATTTTGTTCAAATTTGGCACATTGCTTAAGTGGTCTAAAAAATTTCCAAACGCCAAATCTGGTTACGATATCTTTATTAAAAAACGAAATATAGCGAATTTTTCTGTAAAAAAAAGTTATTTTGGCCGATCGGTCCTATGGGAGCTATATGATATAGTCAACCGATTTCGATCAAATTTGGTACAGTGATTGGGAACTATAAAAAATTTATACCAAATTTGGTTACGATATCTTCATAAACAAACGAATTATTCATCTAAAACGCTTTTTTTTGTCGAGGTCGTCTCAAACACCCCCATAGGAGCTATATAATTTATCGCCGATATCAAAAAAATAAAATAAACTTGCCTCCTATGGAATAATATGGGATATAATGTGAAAGTTTGGTAACTCTAGCTCTTACCATCTCTGAGATCTAGGCGTTCACACGGACAGACGGACAGACTGACAGACGGACAGACGGACATGGGTATATCGACTTCTCTATTCACCCTGATCATATTTTAGGTAACTTTGGGGTGTCTCCGACGTCTCCTTCTATATGTTACATACATTTTCGCTTTGTACAAACTTAATACCCTTGGACCATACGGTACAGGGTATAAAAATGTCATTTTTGGCGTGTTTTGGTATATATTTTTTTAAGAATTGCGGAAATAGCATAACCACAGAATATTCTTAAATATATATTTTTTTTAAATTCTAAAGTTATTATATTTTTAAAAAATTTTTTAAATTAAAGTGCCTGAAGTTTTTAAAGCTAATTTAATATTTTGCCGATCTCTTTCTTATATGATTTTTAATACCTATTTTTCGAATATAAATATTTTAAAATAAAAATCACCCTTTCAAGCCTCTTATATACAAAATTTGTAATGGTTTAGCGTACATCACATTCGGTCTTTTTTGGACTAGTGTCAAACCACTAGTTTTACATAAGTTTTTGCACGTTATATTTGATTTGTGGTAACAATTTAAAAATCAAATAAATTTTCAAAAATCTCTACATAGCGCCACAAAACCAAACCATAAACAAAATGTCAAAATGTTTGCTAAGTATTAAAAAAACATTTAATATAAACAATTTATAAAATAATAAATGCATTTGCTCTTGATAGTCATCGATGGTTATTATAATTCTTAACAATTTCATTTGCACATTTTTGTGGTATAAAAAAGCGTCTATAATTTTGGGTATTTTTATTTATTTGCAAGTATTATTTCGAGAATCAGTTTTTACGCCATGTTATTGTTGATACAGTTTTTATTATTTTATACAATTTGTGCTTATTTATTTATGCATATATATATATTTATGGTAGATATATAGATTGATGCCATCATATGTATATATATATTTATTTATTTACATACTAAAAATTCCGCTTGCACTTTAGTGATTCTCAATGAATTGCAACTTTTTAAATGAATTGTGAGCTTCAATTTCGATTTTAATTTGAGACCAATAAAACTGAATATCATAAAAGGCAGTTTGTCCTTACATTTTTCAGTTGCAATATTTATTGTCAATTTTTTAATATTTTTTATTAAAAAAAATTGAATTTTATGCATACCAAAAGGGTTCAATTTTGCCATTGAAGTTAATTTCATGATTTTCTGTTAATAGCATTTTCAGTACCGAGGCAAGGTACTTAGATACCCATGGTACTACCTTTATTTAATCTCTTGTCAATTCTTAAGGAAAAAAAAAATTTTTTGTTTAATTTGTTTTTAATCTAACTAAGACATAAGGTAAATTTTTTGACATAATTAAATTATTTAACAAGATTGACTGAATTCCAACAAAATCAGTTTACATAAAGTTAATTAAAACAAATATAATTTTAATTTATTTGGGAAATAAAAATGTCCTACACAAAATATCCTATTGTTGTTACTTTTGTTTGTCTAGTAGGAAAGCAAGGTATTAAATATGTTTGTACACAACCTTTTTTTAATTTTTTTATATTTTTACTTTTGTCTGTTAATATTTAATAATTTATTTATTTTTTTACGTTCTAAAAGAAAGCGTAAAAATTCTAAGCTATGCATTTAATTAAAGCATTATAGATCTCATATTATTATTGTAGCATATTTTTGACAATTAATCACATTCATTAAAATTAATATTTGTACGATTTTCCAACTGTTATTTATAAAACTACTTCGTCGAATCTTTAATTTTTTTTCGGCAGTAAAAGTTCTGATGATTAATTTTAAAAATAATCGCATTCAATATAATTTCTTTCCAAAGGCATATTTTTTCTAATTCATATTTTTGCCAATCAGTCTGGTTTTAAATAAGGCTCAAATGCCCACATAATGTGATGGTTCCCATAACAGATTCCCAATTCAAAAATTCCTTTTAATTTGACTTCATACATAGCAAAACAAAATCGAGACGTTTTGGATTGTATTTTACTGGTTCAATATATCTTCATTGATTAGAATAGAATGAATTTGGGGAACTCTTTGAGTCAATATTCTAACAACATGGGGCCCATTGACGTCACAACTTCAGTGACTTGTAGGGAAAGTACAAAAAAAATGTGGTACAGTCACCTTTTTCTGCACATTCCTACTAAAACTTTCCAATTGGTATTTTTTTTTTTTTTTGGTGTAATTCGACGGGGTAAGTTTGAAGTTGATATGTTGATGGGCGGGGAGAAATGGTAAATCGATTGCAGACGGTGGGTCATCGATAAAATTTGAATGTGGATTTGTTCATTAAAGCCACATGAATCAGCGTACCAAAAATGGTGATTCGGTCACTTGTAACCATAATTAGGTAGAGTCAAATATTGTTGCAGTTTGTATATTTTTGACTATAGCATTTGCTGTATTTATCCGATTTTGTTCATCTTCTGAGGAAATATGCGCACCTGCTGGTAAAGTTTGGTGTTTCTAGCTCTTCTAGTCTACGGGATCTAGGCTTTCATTGGGACGGACGGACATGGCTCAATCGCTACCCGAGGTTATGATAAGCATTTTGGTATAAAGGACTTGGGGTCTGCCGCGCCTCTTTCTGTCCGTTACATACATTGCACAAATCTAGTATACCCTTAGTACTTTTAAGTACAGGGGATAAAAACACTGATTTTGGGAAGGAAGTCGCTATTGTTTTATTTCAGCTTGCTTTGATATTTGTATAAAAATAGCTCGGAATCGGGGCATTTTTCAAAAATGGGATCAACATGAAAAACAAAAATAGTTAAAAAAAAATCCGCCGATCTTAATAATCAGTGACAATTAAAGTAGAGAAAGAATAAGGTTCTCTACCCGTTATTACAACCGCTGATTTCTAACGTTCTTCGTCCCTCATATAGAAGTTTAGATTAGGTGTAGCGCAGCGGTGGCAATGGAACACCAGAAGTGCCCAGGGTCCTGCAGTATATTAACATAAATAATAGATTATCCCTTAAAGAGGTTATCCCTTATAGTCACAAAGTTTTAACTAGTACGCCCACCCATAACTTCATCTCATTATCGGTAGTCCACACAACTGTCCACCAGGTACTCAACAAATCGTTAGTGCGTTACCTGTCCCCAGTACTGCAGCATCATGCATCTATTTATGCATGTTAATGTGAGTGTAAATGTAAATGTGTTTGAGTGTGTGTGTTTTTTCTCATTAATATTTGGTCGCCTGCTAGTGTAAGTGTAACTCTCCTCTCTTTTTACTATTTTATGACTCTGCTCTCTTTGCTGGTTGCTTTTGTTGTTGTTGCGGTTATCAGCTGACATGCATTAAAAAATTAATTGTCGAATAGTTTACAAGCGATAAAAGAGAAACTCGAGTGATATTGTGGTTATTGGATCCGAAATGCAGCAGGGTTGCCACGCCTTACAATAACGTTTGGTGTTTTAAGCCCTAATGGCGGTTACTTTTTTATTGTTTGCTGTCAAATTTAAATTAATCTCAATTTAAGGCTTAAATTGAGCCATTTTGGCAATATTTCAATATTTAAAGAAAAAGAAAACTAAAGCGGCTCTCTTATTGTTATAACAAGCTTATACATGCCAATGCCTCTTAATGATGCAAATTATAGATGGGAACAAACTGGAACCTATCTTATTAGTAGAAAAACTTGGCCGCAATGGAGCTTGAATAGGACCAAGCTACTTTTAAAGCTCAGCAGACTAGACATAAGTACATAATAATGCTCTTACTGGGCATTGTCTTATTGGTAGGCACGCCATTAGGTTGGGCGAACCGCATTTTGACTACTGCAGAAGCTCAGGAGGTAGAAGAAGAGGAAACAGTGGAACACCTCCTGTGTGGATGCATATTACTATGCAGGATGAGACTGAATACACTGGGTTCCACAACTTTTGGGAATATTACTGAATTCGCAGAAATCAGAATAAATTAGATTAATTCGTTTAGTAAATCGACAGGTTGGTTCAAAGAGGTCACAGGATAGTAGAAGACTGACTCAAGTGTCATCACAACGGGCCTTTCATAGGCCTAGTTGTTGGAATGGCAACCACTTTTACCTACCTACCTACCCTATATTCTTGTTTACAAAAATTGATATATATCGATATATTTCGCCAAATAATCTTCCCTCCTTTAAATAACATTTTTATAATTTTTAGATTAAATTTTCTACTTTTATAAATATTATGCTATTTTTTATGCACAAGTCCTTTAAGCTATTACATTATCCATTTAACTTTTTGCCCTACTTTATTATTTATTGCTTTACATACTCACATATTTTAAATTTACCTCCATTAAAAATAAATATTATTTTGGTTTATTAACTTTTAGTGTTACCTGGATTTTAACTAAATAAAGCATTTGCATTTTGTTTGTAAACAATTTCCCCAAAAAATTAAATATACTAAATGAAAAGTTTTAAAGCATTGGGCATAACTTTTAATTTATTCATATCGACCTTAAGCCTTGCAAAGGAAAACTTTTCAATTTGTGCTACAATTAACATATTTTATATGCTTAATGAAAGAGAGCCCAGGTCGTATAAATAGTGAAATAAAAATTTAATATGTGTTACAAAAAAAATCAACAAAGCAGTTTATATATGGTGACTCTTAAATACCCTTAAAGCCTGACTTAGATGAGATATAAAAAATGTAAACATTTTTAAAAAGGGAATATCCCAAAATCAAAGGATTAAATGCTTCGATGTTTAGAAAATAAGAACGCGATATGTCCAAAAGATAAGCAAGCAAAATATTGTTTAATCGAGGCTTTCCGTAAGATGGCGCCAGCGTACGTCCAATAGATGGCGCAAGCAATAACCACAACTTTGCTGTTTTATCACCATTTGGTTTTTCCACTTGCCAAATGTAACCCTTGCCCTTTGAACAAAGGGTATTAATTTTTTTATGTCAACTTTTAGTGTCAATTTACATTGACTTTATAGCCTAGGCGTATATTTTTTTATAGCCATTGACAGATTTTAATTAAAAAATAGCAAAAAATAAAAAATAATATTTTTTCACTTGCCATGCTTCAGCGCTATTTTAAATGAACATATACCAAAAAAATACTAAATTACGAGAAAATACAAATAACCAAGTCGATGACTTCATCACCTCCAAAAACTGCAAAAACTTGATATATTATTTCCAAAAGATTTTCGTTTTATTATTTTTTGCTTGCCAAGTTTTCTTTTTGTTTTATAGTTTGTTTGGAAAATGTTTGCACTTTTGGGTCAAGCAAACTGTTGAGCCAACAAAATAAGAGCAACAAATTAAATTTGGCAACTTTACAAGAAAACAATAACCATAAACTAGAAAAATCCGAGCCAGAACAATACAAAACAAAAAAAGTTTTGTTTTTATTTACAGTGTATGAAGGACACGTCTGTCCGTCCGGCCGTCCGTCTAGCTGTCTGCCAAATTCATGCAGTATCGAAATTATTTTGTTTATAAAAAATACAAAATAAAATGCAAATACTAAAATATAAAATTAAAATGCAAAACTTATGACGCTCTCGTGTTGGTCGTGTGGGCGCCTTGTATTTTTTTTGGTATATTTTTTGGCAGCTTTCCAAATGACAAATTGAAACAAGTAGAAAAAATATTAGAGAAGAAAAAATTTGTTAATGATCATTTGTACGCTAAATGTATATTTTTCATTTTTCCAAGCAACCGGAAAACAACAGATAGGAAAAGCGAAGGAAAAATGAAAAAAAAAACAAAAACGATGATGAAGGTGACAAAAAATGCTGCGGGTTATTTGAAGGTCATGACTGTATTTTTTAAATTTATGACAGCGCAGAAAGTCAAGTGCACAAAAAAAAGGGAAAAATTTACATTGTAGTTAATTTTAATGGTTGTGGTGTTTAAAAAAATATATTTTGTGTATTTTAATATAAATTCCTTAAAAAAGTGCGACCTATATAGACTTCCGATTAAGAGTTGAGGAAATTGTGGAAGGTCGGCAAGGACAGTAAACACACACAGACTTTTTTGAACAGGTCCATCCGAGATAACCACGCAACAAAAATTTACTGTTTTTAACCTAGAGATAGGGGGGCAAATCTAAAGGTCCGAATTAGTGCGAGATGAACAAGGATGGGAACAGATTTTAAGATGTGAGCGAATTTTTTTTGTACTGCCAAATTTCAAAAGTATTTTTCTTTATTTTATTACAATATCTTCAATACTTTCTCATGGCAGATGAAGAACTCGCTTTTCATGTTCCCCATCATCTTCTTCTTGGCAAATCGGAATGGGCTTGAATTTCCTTAGCGATCCTCAATTCAGACCAAACAATATTATTTGGTAGTAGAAAAAACGAAAGCAAAAATTTAGTTTTGGAATATAAATATAATAAATTTTGGTTCAATCCCACTTATAATCAGTTTTCACTTATTTATTTCAAATATCCTGCAGAGTCTATAAGACAACCAAAGAGCCCCACCCTGGGCCCATAATTTTTCAAAATACTAAAAAAATACTGGAAGTAGAAAATAAGAAACCAAAAATTTATTTTTTCAAAAAAGTTTGTTGTTTCGCGTCAAATGCCCTGTAGAATGTCTAAGGCTAACGCAGGGCCCCACATTGGGCCCAAAGCTCTTTGAAATTTCTTCTTTTGTGGTCCCACTTCAGTTGTTTTGATACTGGAAACTATGAAATCCCAAATATCGAATCCCTTCTATTGTTTTGGACTAAAACTAAAAAAATTGTTTGTCTGTACTGCCACTAAGAGGCAAAAAGTGAGAGCATTTCGGTTTCAGATTGGGCCCAGCAATATTTGGAATAATATCGCTTCTTCTTTTCGATTTCAGAAACCCGTCTATTTTTTTAAACTAAAAACTTGGAAATATTTTTGTCTGTAATGCCGTTAAGAGACAGCCAGTGCAGATCATCACGGCACCTAATTGGGCCCAGCACTTTTCAGAATAATGAAGCCTTGTGTTTTGGAGTTCCGAAGCCCCTCTGTTGTTTTGGGACTAAGGACTAGCAAAATATGTTGTTTAAGCCACAGCAAACATAGACCGACTCGGCCCCAGATTGAGCCCAACATTATTCGGAATAATAATGACTGTTATTTTAAGGTTCCAAAGCACTTCCATTGTTTTGGCACTGAAAAGTTGGGAATTTTTTTTGCCTGTTCTGCCATTAACAAGTGCAGATCGTTTCGGCCCTAAATTGGGCCCAACATTGTTCGGAATAATAATGCTTCTTTTGGAGTTTCGAAGTCCTTTTGTGTCTCGGGACTAAAAACTAGTCAAATTTATTGTATGTGCTTCCTTTAGGCCACAGCAAGCCAAAACCGCTTTGGCCCCAGATTGGGCCCAACAATATTCGGAATAATAAGTCTGTTATTTTGAGGTTCGAATGCATTTTCATTGTTTTAGCACTTAAAAGTAGGTTTGTACCTATTCGGACAGCTAATTAAGGCCCTAGTTTCGATGACTTCGTATATGAAGTCAGTGAAAAACTGCCGCTTGTCTCTAGGGGAGATGGCTGAGCAGTTTTCAATTCACCTTATATGGGTCCCAGGATATAGGGACTTTGAGGGAAATTGTATTGCGGATGAACTGGGTAGCAGGGAACTACCAGCATTCTCCTTCAAGAGAAGAAGTTCCTGGGTATACCCATGGCCAGCTGTAAACTGAGAATACGAAATTTGTTTTTTCTCTGTGCAAATAAAACGTGGAATCGGACATCGAGCACGTGTAGAATCTCGCGGCAAACTTGACCGGCATACTTCAGTAAAAGAATTAAATAACTTTGCTGTCTGAATAGAGCCCAGTGCTCATCTGTTATCCGTGCCATCACGGGACACTGGTTGGTAGGAAACCACACATCCAGGTGAAATGCTCCCCACCATGACTTCTGTAAAAGCTGTGGCGACGATGAGGATCTGGAGACGGTGGAACACTTCTTATTTCAGCTCTCTGAACAGAGTCCAAAATGCGTTTTAAGGATTATTCAGGAAGCCATCCGGCTGCCTTTTATAGGGGACCTCTCAAGTAGGAAAAAGTGGTTAACTAGCTCACTCTTGCGGTATCGCAACGGGCCTATCCTTGGCCTAAGTGACTTGGCCTAAGTAACTGACGTCCCAACTGCTACCCTAATCTAACCTAACCTAAAAGTAGGTTATTTTTTTGCCTGTACTGCCATTAAAAGGCAGCAAGCACAGACCGACCCCGCCCCAGATTGGGCCCAACACTAATCGGAACAATTACCCCCTACTTTTAATGTTCATAGGCCTTCTGCTATTTTGTGACTAAAAACTTTGAAATTTAAAGGTTTTTAGTGCCACTTAGCGGCTACAGGTAAATACCCTCACAGCCCCCACTTTGCTAGGACTATTAACGACTCTACTTTTGGAATTCTGAAAGTCTTCTATTGTCTTTAGAATTAATACAGGCTGGATAAGGAAAATTTGTGTCTGTAGCGCTGTTAAGCTCCCCAAAGGGCAGCCCGCCTCGGCCACAGATTGAGCTCAACACAGATCAGTAGAATAACGCCTCTTCTTTAAGTGTTTCGTAGCCCTTTTCTTATATTGGGATTAGAAACTATAAAATTTTATGGTTCTTAGTGTCACTAAGTGGCTACAAGTAAAACACCTCACGACCCCGGGTTAGGTCTAACATTGCTTGGAGATATAAAAACTCTACTTTTCAAATTGCGCCACCTTTTTTTCCATTGTCTTTGAAGTAAATACAGGTTGAATAAGAAAATTTGTGTATATACCGATATCAAGCTACGAAAGACCCAGACCATCTCGGCCCCACCTTGGGCCCAACACTTTAGAGAATAATAACGAACGCAGGCAAGGCACGATAGTGTTGGCAATATCAACGCCTCCTCAATTGGTGTATCCATATCTGCCACCAACATTTTATTCATGGTCATTATATACTCCAAAACTACAATTCAAAATTTTCATAGAAACCTCAATATTTTCAAAGTTACAACCTCAAAACAAACCCCACAAACATATCTATCCGCCTATATCAAATACTTTAGCTACGCAAATCAATATCACTTAAACAAACAATATATATATTAAATTATCATATCATGCCCCATATGTATGCATTTTAATTAGTGACTACCTCGAACAATTATCCGATTCATGTTTAATTGTGTTTTACACAGTATTTATAATTAATTTCATGTTATTTGACTTTAGATACCCGTAAATCAATTGGTTTATTTGTTATTTGCAAAGGGCGCATTTTTTTTCGATCTTATAATTTGTAAAATAATTTACAGATAATTTTTTTTCGTTCAAACGCCCCCGCTGCAAATATTTCTCAATATTGACATTTCAACACGTTGACATTTTGCCAAGCTAAATAAAAGTCGGACAGGGGCGTAGACAGACAGATAGAGGGGTAGAGATGGAGGGGCCTACAGGGGCAGAAATTATAAAATATTGTGAAAATGTTAAATGACATGGCAGTGTGCGAATTAATTTAAATATAAATCGGGAGTGAAAAAAAAATTACAAAAATAAAGAGCTCACATATACAGAGACACAGACCCATAAGCCCAAAGTGCAAAATAATTTATGCATCAATGAAATACAAAATTAATATCTCAAACATTTTTTTTTTTTGCGTTGTGAACCTTTTTCGTTTAAGTTACTTGTAGAGGTTAAGGGTATATTGGGTTCTGCGGAAGGTTTGTAACAAGGAGAAGGAGGTACTTTTTGGCATTGATCTGTAAAATCCGAAATTTAGGATACCCTAAAATGCATTTGATTACCTCAAATTTAAGTGTATCAATTTTAAAATTTTATGACTTAAATATATAGGGTGATTTTTTTGTTCTGGAGTGGCCTTTTATCAATTTTGAAAGCCGAAGTCTTGGATACAATCAAGTCTATGAGCAAACAAGTTCACTTTTTATCATTTGAAAATTTGTAGACGCAATTTAGAGGGTGCTTTTTTATTGTGGAAACGCTTAATATATCGGGTGATTTTTTTGTTCTGGAGTGGCCTATTATCAATTTTGAAAGCCGAAATCTTGGATACAATCAAGTTTATGAGAAAAAAGTTTCACTTTTTATCATTTGAAAATTTGTAGGCGCAATTTAGAGGGTGCTTTTTTATTGTGGAAACGCTTAATATATAGAGTGTTTTTTTGTTCTGAAGTGGCCTTTTATTACTTCTGAAAGCCAAAATCTTGGATACAATCAAGTCTATGAGCAAAAAGTTTCACTTTTTATAATTTGAAAATTTTTAGACGCAAATTAGAGGGTGCTTTTTTATTGTGGAATCGCTTAATATCACTTCTAGGCTACGTGTATAGGTAAAGAGTATTTTACTTTCTACTTTTTCGATTGTAATTAATGTAGTTAAAACCTTCTATCGAATATATATCGAACCATAAGACAATCTGTATGAAAGCCGAAATATTGGATATCCATGAGCAGAAAGTTTCGTCTTAAGTTTAAGAGAATCAATTTTAAAATTTTGTTCTTGCAATATATAGGGTCATTTTTTTATTGTTCAGTGGCCTAATATCACTTCTAGGATAGTAGCAAGTAAGTGATAGGTAAAGAGTATTTTACTTTCTACTTTTTCGATTGTAATTAATGTAGTTAAAACCTTCTATCGAATATATATCGAAACGTGAGACAATCTGTAAAAATTTATGAGAATTACTTCGCTCTTAGCTTATTTTCGGAAGAATCATATAAAAGAATGCAGAGTATTCCACTGTCCACTTCGACCTTCATTAGAACCATTTTTTTTTTGTTCAGGGCCTTTTTCGCAAATGTGCGTGTATCTGTGCGTGGGTGAGTGGATGTGTGGGTGTGTGTGTTTGGGAATGTGTGTGTGGGTGCAACATGAAATATTTAAATGCAACAGTCCGCAGAGTGCTGAGTGATATGCGCCCAAATGCACGCAACGAATATTTGATGTGGCAGCAAGTTGTTGGCCAACAACGGGGTGGCAATCCCTTGGCCTCGATCCCGGCCAGACAACAGAACCGAATCCCCAAACCAGCAGATTGAGAGCCCCGCAACTGACAGCGTACAATTTATGGCAAGTTGCGGGTGGGCGTGGCAGCCATACACATGGGCCAAATGTCAACAAAGTGATTTTTATTTTAATTTACAAAGCGAAAAAGTGAAAAGGCGAAAATACGATATATGAAAATGAAAATGAATAATGGCCGCAGCTACCAAACAAAAATTAAAAAAATAAAAATAAAAAATGTAGTAATAAAAATAAAAACAACAAAGACCAATGGACGACGGCAATTTTTGCAGAATTCTAGCAATGCTTTAAAGTTGGCAGCAACCACGGGGCGTATGAGTGATATAATGGATTTACGCTGATTCTAGGCGAATTGACAATTAACTATTTAAATATTTAATCAATTAAAATTTTTTAATTAAATCGCTAAGCATAGCTTCATAATTAAACATTATTTGATGCAAGTTTGCCTTTTTTAATTGCTTATTTAATTATACATTTGGTAGGTTTTTTTCTCCCAAAATAAACATTAATTGCGAATATTTTGTGTGCATAGTATTATAATTAACTTCATATGCATTGCAAATTTAATTTGATATCATTTTGATTTAATTTGAAAAAAATCAATAAAGATAGAACTTTTTTTGTGTGCGCATAAATGTCAAAATTGTTGTATTGAATTATATAAATTATATTATGCTTTAGTGAACTTTATGCAGTTTAGCATAAAAAGTTTGTCTAATTTTGTATATATATTAAAATTTTAGTTAAATAATGGTAACTACATATTTAAGGCCAATTAAAAGTGAACAGCATGAAATGTCAATTTTAATTGGTATTTAGTTCAAATTTGTGTATATACCTGAGAAATTTTAGAAGCATTGGAAAAGTGAGAAGTTTTTCAATAAATGTAAGAAAATTTGGAAGTTCAAGCCTTCTAAGAATTTCTAACACAGGAAAATATTTCTTGATTTAATAATTTTTTAGAAAAAAAAGTTTTATATTTGCGACAATAAATTAGCAATCCCTTGGGAATTGTTTGCAATCATTGAAATTGGACAAAGTTTCGATTAAAATTTAAATGCTCTAAAAAGAAAAGACACCTACTGAGTTTTTAAGCAGTAAACAAATACAACAGGATTTTAACCAGAAGCAGAAACCATCAAGATTACAGAGACGTCGCACCCACCAACAACCTTAGGATATCACCCACACCCCCGACAGTAAGAAAAATTTGTAACGCAATTAGGAAGCTAAGACGCAACAAAGCAGCTGGCATTGATGGCATACCCTCCAAACTGCTACAGTTGGAGACGCAGCTTGTTGCCGAAACATTGCACCCACATTTCACTTGTATATGGGAGACTCATCTCTCATCGCCCTCATCTTGGAAAGCAGGAATAATCCTTAAGCTACCAAAGAAAAGACCTTACTGACTGCAACAACTTGCGAGAAATAACGCTGCTAAACACTAGTTACAAGATGCTAGTAACTTTACTAAACAATTGCCTTCAAGAAAATATAGAGCCAACTTTCCGAGATGAACAGACAGGACCACACAGGAGTTGCGTAGACCAGGCCACTCTACTGTACCACCACTGTACCTCCTGTTCATCGACTTCAAGAAGGCCTTCGATTCAGTAGACAGAGCAGCGATATGGCGGGCATTGACGAGGAAAGAGTGCCAGTCAACATCGTATCGATAGTAGAAGCGATGTTCGATGATGTGGACTTGGCTACTAAACAGCGGGAAAATTTGTACAATTAGCGTTAGGCAAGGTTGCCCCCTATCACCACTACTATTCAATATAGTACAATACTTGACGAGTCTATGAGAGATGTATGTATGCAGGTCTAGGCGTGGGATTACATTGAGTCTCACCCGTCATTTGGATGACCTTGATTACGCGGAGGACATTTGTCTCATCTCTCATAAACTAAGTGATATCCAAGCCAAGGTGAATGATCTCGAGATCCTTGCCAGCAAAATTGGACTCTCGATAAACGCATCTAAAACTAAAGCGATTTGTCTCAACCACACCAGCCAAGGTAGCATAACCATCTGCGGGAACACTATCAACTTTGTGGATGGTTTCTCATACCTTGGCACCACAATTTCCAGTGATGGGATAGATGAGGATATAGAGAATCAGTGTTTGGACGCTTATTCTGCATATGGAGAAACCAGCGAATAAGCAGAAGATCAAAGCTGAGGATCTTCAATGCGAGCGTCAAATCCATCTTGTTGTACGGCAGCGAGACGTGGATTGCCCCCCAGAGAATGATATCAAAAGTACAATCATTCGTCAACAAGTGCCTTAGAATTATATGAGGGATATTCTGACTCAACAGGATATTAAACGGGGATCTATGGCACTACCCTAGTGAAGTTCCTATCTGCACCCAGATAAGAGCACGTAAAAAAGAAAAGACCGAAGCTGCATCGTCTGGATGTCTTTGGAATGGAACCTCCAAGGAAGCAGACGAGTGGGAAGGCCAAAGGCAACCTGGCGACGTATAATACTAAACGAATTGTCCCTACACAACGTCAGCTGGGACACAGCAAACCAAACAGAGTCCGGTGGAAAGTTCTTGTTGAAGCGCTAAGCTCCCTGGAGGAGTACTAAATGGGGAAAAAAAAGCATACAATTTATTCCTCTTCTACAAAATTTTCACGATTTCTTTAAACAATAAAATTTTGTTTATGAATTTTCAAGAATGAACAAAATTTTTATACTGGACTTAAAAATTGTTATTCTTAAACCAACTATTGTATCCTTGCAATGGTAATAACCGAAAATAAGATTTTTATAGTCGTTTGTGTGTAGTATCAACTCTAAAATGACTGATAATGCCAATATGTTTTTATATGCATTCCTTAGTTTTTATAGATTATTGTTCTATAAATACAACAACGAAAATACAAATTAAAAATTTTTATAGGCCAATAAGCAGCATCGAAAAAAGCGTCGGAAAAAAAAACTTTAAAAATTTGTTGCTCCTAGATGTTTTTTCTCTGGTACGCAATTCATTTTTGAGAAATGTTTGCTAGATGGCGTTATCAATTTGCGCTAGATGGCGCCAGCAGTAACAGTGGAATCTTGGTTTTCGCTCTAAGAAAATATGTTGTAAAATAAAACTTTACAAAAATATTGTTAAAATCTAAAGGAATATTAAAGTATAGTTTTTGGCCAAATATTTAAAAAAAATTTATTTTACATTATTTAATAAAAAAAATGTGTTTCATTTAATTTATTATTTTTCATAATAAAAAGAACTAATTTTTTCTATATTGTAATTTTTGTGTAATTTTAATTACTATTTTATTTCAGTTTTGCCAAATATTTGTAATTTAAATATTTATGATTTAATTAATGAATAAAACTACAAAAATGTTAAAGAAAAAGAATTAAAGTATAATTTTGATTTATATGTTTTGGCCAAATATTTAAAAAAATATTTTGTGAATTTTTTTCTTGAATTAAATTTATTTCATTTAATTTTATTATTTTATTTTTATCGATAAAAAGAAGAAAACTTTTTTTTCAGTATTTACATTTTTAACAGTTTTGCCAAGTATTTTAAATTAAGATATTCTTTATTTAATTAAATTAAAAATGCATTTTTGCGATGGTAAATTTAAAAATTTGATGGTCTTACTTGTGTATTACAACACATTTTACATATTTCAAAAATTTTCGATAAAAAGGTTTTGCTATTTTTATTTAATTTATAGATTTTTAATATTATATCAAGAAAATATAAAGCAAGAAATTGATAGTTTGAAAAAGCCTCTAATTAAATCGTTGAATTATCTATTTTCTGCTTAGATTTGATAGAAGCATAAAAACCATTATATTTATATGGAGTTCAGACATTTTTATCTTATTGATAGTCAATATTTTTTTTTTAAGATTAATTTGCTTAAAAATTGTATTCAAATTTTTGTTCATCCTAAAAATGTATATTGAAATTTAAATAAAGAAACCCAATCAAAATTTGAAATCCATAATTTTGCTCTTCATTTAAATGTGACCCAATTTTGTTGTTGAAATGCCATAACGAGATAACCCCCACACGTTTTATTACTTTAATTCACTGTTTTTTCACTTAAATTAATAATTTGCATTTTTTAATTTAATTATTTACTTAATTTTGTGAGATTAATGGAAACGCTTGGCAATATAGTTTGATTAAACGTTCTGTGATTTTATTAACCAACTGACAACGTTTATTTTTTAAAGTACATAATGAAGTGGTTTTATATTTAACCAAATCACATAAAAGCAAATTAAATTACTTTATTTTAAAAAATTGCATTTAAATTTTAAGAGAAGAGAACTATTTTGTATTTTGCAACACTTGATAAACTTGAAAACTTACAGCCATTTTTTGATATTTTGTTGGGAAAAACTAGAATATTTGTTTCTAAAAGCGAACGACTCAGCGCGTCTTTAACGATCGAAGTAAAATTCTCGACTGACGCAAGTTGCTGAAACAGTTTTCCATTTTTCCTAAGAGCCTACGATAATTTACGAAAATCTTTTTCAAAAACGCCTTAGTTTAGCCTAATGCCGACAGCGTCAACGGCGACGTCAGCGTCAACGCCTACGCCAGCGTTGCAGTCGCAATCTGAAATACATATATATATAGAACTCTATAAGTAGATAGATATAGCTAGATATGTTTGTGGATGCTAAAATAATGCCAAAAATAAGGTCGACGTAGATCGCCGCATCAGCCGCATAAATTTAGATACAAAATCAGCGCCAAAGTGGCGGAAATTGTTTGTGACGTCATGTAGACAGAACTTAGAACTACAATCGAGAGGAAAAACAAATGAAAAATCACAAAACAAAAGGAAAATCAACAACAATTAGTCTAAAAAAAAGTGTGTCTAGTCAGAGCGTGCCGTTGACAACGGTCAAACGCCTTTCACTTTTCCCGACAGCTTTGTGGGATACCTTTTGGTCCGACTTTGGGAATGCACTGCAGCTGACATCTGTAATACCCTAAAATACGTTTCTAAGAAAAAAGGTTTTCCCGCCTACAGCAAAGATGAGCTTACGTCCTGGGTTAATGAGAAAGCTTGAGAAGTAGTACCTACCGGACAGGTTTTTGAAAAGGGACTTCTTCGAATAAGGTATTAACACAATTTTTATTTTGATGGTTCGATAAACGGTCAAATTTTGGTAGGGCATTGCTTTAGTCGGTCTTTCGTGCTTCTTACTTATCAATTACAATTCTACACTGCTCTGCAGACTACTGCATACCGTAGGAACATTTTTAAACTGTATTCAGAGCCTATATCCCAACCAGGGCGGGGTGGTATACAGGTCTGCCAGGCCCAGCGGGCTCGAGAATGGTATACACGGATGGTTCCACGATAGACGACCGTGCAGGAGGAGGCGTCTCCGTTGAGGATTTCAATATTAGAACTGCTTTTCGATTCCCGGGCCCATGTAGTGTTTTTCAGGCAGAGATCACTGCAATCCGGGAGGCTTTAATAATAATAAGATATCTTCAAGTTCGAAATAAGATCATTTGTATCTACTCTGACAGCCAAGAGGCTATTAAGTGCCTAGTTTCGATGACTTCGTGTATGAAGTCAGTGAATAACTGCCGCTTGTCTCTAGGGGAGATGGCTGAGCAGTTTTCAATTCACCTCATATGGGTCCCAGGACATAGGGACTCTGAGGGAAACTGTATTACGGATGAACTGGCTAGACAAGGAAATACCAGCATCCTCCTTCAAGACAAGCCTGGGTATACCCATGGCCAGCTGTAAACTGGGAATACGAAAATTTTTCGTTCTGTGCAAATATAACGTGGCGGACATCGAACACGTGTAGAATCTCTCGGCAATCCCGACATACTGCAGCAAAAGAACCAAAAAACTTTGCTGTGTGAATAGAGCTCTGTGAATACTGGACCAGGACACTGACTGGTGAGAATCCAGGTTGAATGCTCGCCACCATAACTTCTGTAGAAGCTGTGTCATTGGAGAGGGGCTGTTCTGAGGAGCTGGAGACGGTGGAACACTTTTTCTGTCATTGCCCTGGGCTGGGCAGTCAAAGATTTTAGTTCCTAAAGTCACACTTTCTTAACGATTTATCTCAGCTCTCTGAACTGAGTTCAAAATGTCTTTTAAGGTTTATTCAGGCCGCCGGATGGCTTCCTCATCTCTTATTGGGGAGAGGTCGAAGAGTGGTGAAATAGCTTATACGCGCGCTAGCTCCCGTTATCGCAACGGGCCTGTCCTTGGCCTTAGTGAGTTGGGACGTCAGTCCCAACTACCGCCCTAATCTAACCTCACTAAATCTACACTGCTTGAAAGCACTCCGACAAGCAGTTAAACTAATTTTAAAGTAAACAAAAAGTGTAATCACTTCATTTTCCCGAATGAAATAATTCCTTGATGCTTTAAAATGGTAACATATAGGCCGAAACCACCTGGTCGACAAAGATGAAACCCCAAGCCCCAAATTTTAAAAGGGATCCTGTGATCTAGGCTACAATTGCATACTGATTGCAAGCAGTTCGACAAGCAGTTTGCAAAATGTAATGTGAATACAAAATTGAATCGATACATAATTCCTATATACTTTAAAATGATAACATGTAGCCAGAAAAAACCTGGTCTACAAAGAGGAAGTCCCAAGCACCATATTCAAAATGGATCCAGTCATCTTAAGCATCAATAAACAATCAAACACCCATGGGTTGCTTGGTCCTAGCTCAAAAATTGGTCTCCGTGAACCTGCTTGAGCATAATTTGTTTGGATATAACCTACTGCTTTAATGCAGTCCAACAAGCAGTGGTGGAATCGATAAAAGGTTAATTTCGCTATATAAGAAGTACAAATTCAAATAAAAAAAGTAGGTCCGAACGATGTAATGTAAAGGGAACTACGGTTATGTTTGACTTAGGAATTGAACTGCTTTTTTGTTGGATTGTTCCAATCGTAATAGCAACATAATTTTTTTTAAGGAAATTTTATATTTTTTGCCAAATTGTTTTTTCAAATTTTCAACAATTATTTTAACATTTTTCAAAAAGTATTTACATAATTTTTTTAAATCTTTATGAAATATTTTTCAATTTTTTTTTAATGAATCAGTATTTTATTTTTAAATGAATATTCTTCGAAATGTTTTAAGCATTCAAAGTTTCTTATACAATGTCATTTTCGGGTTTAAGTACATAAGTTTATCTGTAAGCTGCGAAAATCTTCTATCGAAAGTTATTGTCGAATAGATTCATGAATATTCGATAGTGTTAAAAGCTAGCAAAACTCTCCAACCAGCCATGCGTTATTCCGCCCATATTCAAATCTATACTACACTCTACATCAGGATTACAGAGTATAAAATATACATAATGTATCTTACAGATACATTTCAGTTCAAGTGGGCGCTACACAGAAACGCTTTTCATGTGTCCAACTCAGGCGTGCTAAAAAATTAATTACAAGTTCAGGCCAAAAACTTAGCCAAAAACTTTTATAAATAGTTTTACCTTAAAGTCAACCAACCGAAGAAAACAAAAAAAACATATTGCAATTTATTAATTAATAAGCCAAAATTAAAAACAGTTGTTGGCAATTTTCTCCTTAGCTAATTTTATAAATGACGTGTCGCTAAAATGCAAAAACTTTTCAATATTTGCCTCCCCCGAACCCCCGCGATGTCATTTGTCAAAAATTTTTCGAAAAATTTATTACAAATATTTTTTGCGCTTCATTTCAAACAAAATTGTTCTGTTCCAAACTGAATGACCTTCAGTGAAATGAAATTGTAATTTCAATTAAAACTTTTATGACAAACACATTTTGCAAAACTTTCTGCGCACAATTTGGCTAAAAGCGAAATGAAAAAAAAAACAAATACCAACATTTCCAAGTGTTGCAAAGTTTTTGATTTTCTGTTTATTTTGTAGAACGCTGCAAAAAGTAATTAAATTATCTCTACAAAAAACATTCGCAGCAAGTTCAAGTTTAAGCACCGACATTGATAAGAAAAGGCCACAAGTTAACAGATAAAAAATAAAAGCTAAAGCCAAAAAAAAGATACAATACAAATAAACATAAACAAGACGTCAAGCAACGTACACACAGATACAAACAGGTGTGTATGTATCTGTGTGTATATCTTTTCACACCTGAAGCTCATAAATTTAGTGTAGGTCAATGTGATGGACACTGAAATTCTGAGTGAATTTTCTCGAGACTAAACATTTTACTTTGACTAGTCTGGGAAAATTTTTGAGGTGAGACAAAAAAAAAAATGAAAACAAAAACAAACACAGAAAAAATAATATGAATGAAAAATTGATTTAGAAGCCAGCAAAATGGTTTTTAGCCATGACTTTTATATTGAAAATGAAAAAATATTATATATAGAAGTAATATAAAAGACGCGCGGAAAATAAATGAAGCCAATTTTTCAGGTAGACAGTGGCGTACTTACAGGGATTCCAATTTTCTGAGCAACCCCTCAATCATTCTGTGCAAAAGTTTCTTGGCGGAAATATCATTCAAAAATACTGAAATAAAAAGCACAAGAATCCAATTTACTTCACTTATTTATTTTTAGTTACAATACCGGCCGCCTGCCGAGTCCCGCAACTCGGGGATTAACATGTACCATAACGGGCGTGTCGTAACAGTTGCTGGCTCGGAAGTGCGACTACACTCTCCGCTGGAAACAGCCCCTTAGTTAGGGTTTGTACTTCGAGGACCAACCCTCGATATCCCTGGGGACCAAGGAGTGACCTTCAAGGTGCCAATGGTGGCGATTGTACCTGAGGAATACCCTCAGGTGATCCTTAACAATGAGGAACTTACACTGCTTGAGGTAGCGGTACTGGAAGTTCTTGCTACTAGTTTTAGTATCGTCGGGTGAGACTCCCCAATTTCGTTTGATGGTCCATTTCAGAGTGGGTCATCTGGTCGTAGACTGCACTGATGAAGAGTCTGCTGTAAAAGAAACAAGCTCCTGGGCATATAAAGGGTGAAGAGCAAATGCAAATTTCAAAGGAATGATGGGATCTTTATTTATGATTTCGAAAGGATGTCTTATGGCATTTACTTTTTAAAAATAATCTCGTTCAAATGTTGGCCGCAACTGCGTTTTAAATGGTCCATCCTGAAGGTCCAATTTTCCATGACTCGTTCAAGCATTTCCACTGGTATTTGGCCAATAACACGAGTAACAATCGTTGCTGGTTTGTCCACGCAAACTTTTGCCTTTACGTAACCCCAAATAAAAAAGTCGAGCGGTGTGATATCGCAAGATCTTAGCGACCAAAGTACGGGTCCCGTAAGTGACATTATTCGCTCACCAAATTGACCTCGCAATAGCGCCATTGTTTCATTGACAATGTGGACCGGAGCGCCATCCTGTTGGAACCAAATGTCGTCGAGATCACGGGCAACAATTTCAGGTAGCAAAAAGTCCGTTAGCATGGTCCGATAGCGTGCGCCATTGATGGTAACGTTCGCACCTTGCTCATTTTTAAAAAAATACGGACCAATGATTTCACCAGCCCACAGACCGTCGTTTTTCTTGGATGTAATGGCAGCTGGTGAACCTCTTCGGGTTGATCTTCTCCCCAAATACGGCAATTTTGCTTATTCACGAAGTGAAGGCAAAAGTGGGCCTCATTACTGAACAAAATTTTGGTCGAAAACAACGGATCTTCATCGATCTTACCAAGAGCCCATTCACTAAAACAGCGACGTGCAGGAAAGACATTCAGCTTCAATTCTTACCAGAGTTGAATTTTTTATGCTTTCAAGCCGAGATCCAAAAGTAAAATGCGCCAGGTGGTTGAATACGACAGGCCAAGTTGTTGCGATCGGCGCTGAATCGATTTCTCGCGATCATCGGGAACACTGTCAGCTACCGCCGCAATATTCTTTTCTTTGGTCGTGTATCATCAAACAATAAATAATGGGTTTCAAATTTGGTGATGGTGTTATGAATTGTGGGTACGGTGGGTCGATTATATTGACCATAAATCGATCTCATCGCACGATATAAATTCTTTGCAGAACGCTGATTTTCGTAGTACAATTGTACAATTTGTAAACGTTGTTCGGATGTAAGTCTTTCCATGATGATTTGCCAATGAATACTGAACAACTTTGACAGCTATCATGGATCACGCATGATCCACACGAAAATCTCTATTGAAAAAAGAAGGTCTTAATGAATCACCCTTTATATAAAAAAAACTTATGTTTAACGTGTTACGGATGTTCTCATGAGCGCGTCAATAAATTTTAAATCTGATTTTTGCGTGAGTTAGAAGTTGTCAATACGGAGGTTTTAAGACTAGTTCGATGAATTTGTGTGTATTGGTTCGTGAGTATATTGCCATATATACAAAAATTGTTATTGTTAATAATCAATGTTCGAGGTCCAACATCGTTTCAATCATTCAGAACAGTGAATGGTGTATTATGTGCAACGTATCGAGAGGCATGTGAAAATTTTAATTTGTTGGAAAATGATTTGCACTGGGATCAAACTTTAGTAGATGCTGCTATTAATGCTGCTCCATACCAAATACGTGTTCTATATGCGATTATTTTGACAAAATATTTTCCATCAAATCCACCTAAATTGTGGATAAAACATCAAGATTATTTATCAGAAGATATTTTGTTTCGAGTACGTCAAGCAAAACGTAATTGAATGATGGAATTTACGCCGGAAGTTTATAATGAAGCTGTAATTCATATTGAAGATCTGTGCTTGTCTATGGCTAATAAAGCATTAGGACAATTGGGAATGTCGTCTCCTAATCGATCAATGTATTTCAATTAGAAGAAATGCAATGAATCAAATTAATTATCAATCTAATCGTACTGCCCAGGAACGTGAAGATCGCTATGAACGTGAAAGAATTCGGTTAAGGCAGACCCGTGAAGCGTGACATTCGACTTATTATGGTGCAAGTTCGAATCGAGCTGCAAACTAATTTAAAAAACTTATTTTTGCAGATAAGCTAACTAAAGAATCTTACGATGTTTATTCACTTTAGGAATATTCAAAAAATTAGGGCAGAATAACGTATGCCGTGCCTACTAGTGAAAATTTATAAATATAGTTTAAGCATTTTAGAAAACGTTTTATTTTTATTTACAATTCCGAAAAATTTTGAAACTCAAAAGCACAAGAATCCTATTCAATTTACTTACTTATTTATATGGTACGTACTTATTGATTGATGGAAGTTCTGCCAGATTAAATCTTACCTATTATCGATAAAATAAAGTTGAATGCAAAATATTTAAATTCTCTTCTTAGTACATATATAAAACTTTATCAGCTTTAAATGACGAAAAATGTAGATTGTTGGATTTTGCATGTTTGAAGACTGTAGCACCCTTGAAACCCCCTTAGCTACGCCAATGTTAATACTTATAAAAGTGTTCATTCCTGAAGGTGAATTTATATGCATATAAATTTTAGAAATTGCTAATTTTAATGCAACTTAATTAAGCGAATACAAATAAATAAACTGCATGACTTTCGTTTTTCATAGTAGATTTGTATAAAATCCAATAAAATTTTGTCTCACCTATAAGCTAAAGAAAAAATCGAAAAAAATGTTATTTCGTTCCGTCTGTCCAAAATCTTATGAATAGTGTTCCATTCCGATTTTTCTTAAATTACTTTCCGCTCATCCTGTTCCTGTGGAAATTTGGTATAATACAGTTACTTTAAAATTTTGTATTATATTATAAATAAATGCTTATTACATAGTATGATCTTTTTTCATAACAAAATTTTAAGAATTTCGGAAAAATTTGATTCTTATATGAAGTCCGCAAAAAATTTGTTCCAGAGTTAAAATACAGTAACGTCTTAGAAAGGAAAATTATGGGACAAAGCTTGCTGGTTCAAAGTTCTTGAGTTAGAGCGGTTAAATAGAGAATTGTTCAAGTTTCCCCTGCAAATTACCTTTTTTCTTATGGCTTGATTTTTTATAAAAGTATCTTAGTTTATTTTGGTTACTTTCACTTTAACATACAGATTAAGAGGAAAAGTAAATCAAACTTAATATATTACTGTAACCCTTAACCAAGCTTTCCAACTCTAAACATAGTTCAAAGCTTCTCCAAGTTTTAACACATAATCTTAAATATCTCAAAAGCTAACCCAAAACGCATTGAGTGCAGCTTCAGATGAAGCCTTATCTTTTGTTCTCATACTCTTACTGATAGTACTTGCATTGATTTGGTAGTTTTCTAATACTTATATATTTCTGAAGATTCATTGCTAAAACTTCATCACTCAGTTTAATTCATACCAGACCGTAAATTCGGCAATTAATACACCATATAAATGTCTAAATGACTTTTTTTTATATGTGATCTAATCCCATAAGTTATTTTGGGACCCAGTGAAATTTATCAATTATAAAAACAAAAAATTCGGACCATCCTACTTTTATAAGTTTTATTCCAATCCACTCATCCGATGTTGGTTGCACTCATCTCAATCTCATCTTTTATAATTTGTGCTTTTCGCAATACCCCTTCTGTCATTATTTGTTCGTGATTCAGGAGCTTCCCGATATTTTTTTACATATTAAGCTATATATACTTCTTTACAATTTTTCTTCCATTGTTTTTATTAAATCAAAATATGTTTTGAAAAAACAAAAAAAATTAAAACATAAAAAAATTACCAAAACAATGGCTTTTTTCGTTGCAATCTTGAAGTAGTTTTGGAGCTTCAAGATTCCAGCTAAAACAAACTACTTTAAAACTTAAGGAACTTCTGTTTTCGAGTATTGTTGTACAATCAAGGATATGTATCTTAATAGAAATCTGTACATCGCTGTGCCTACTTATTGGGTTCCTCATAATTACGCAATCTTAAAATGTTTGAAAGAACCCACTTTTATTTTTTTTTAAATTATTTTTATTATTTTAGGCATACTGAATTGTAAATATTTTACAATAAAGGTGTTCCAAATCTTAAAAAAAAATATAAAAAGAAGCAAATTTATTAAGGACTTAAGTTGTATGTGAGTCTTATTTACAAAACGGTGTCAACATTTTCTCAATTCAACTTCATTATTTAGTTCTCGTATAATTAAGATGCAAAAGATATTCTTAGGAAATTCGATTTGACAAACTATTCTTACCAGAGTAAGATTGACCTTTTTTGGTATAAATATGGAATAAATTACACTGTCCTACAGAATTGAAAAAATCAAAGAACTTTTCAAGTGACCTAGTGTACGTTGTAGGTCTTGACGAGTAGATCACGATAGTGTTTTTCAAAATTGTCTAACACCCCCAAAATCGGAAGTTATCGCTTAAAAACCGTTTTTCGGGTACTGCGATCACTCCCACTATCACAACGTCGCCATTTTTCAACCGATTTTCGATTGCTTTACGGTTTTGGAAAGAAGAAGATTCAAGCTTTAGGATGATATACACTTGTTTATACTTCATATAAAGCAACTACGAGATTTTTAAAAGTTATCTAAGATTTACTGTTTTTTTTTTCGATTTTCACACTTTGAAGTCATTTTTATATAACATTTTGTTAAAACACCTTTACTTTTTACATTTAATCTTAAAGAAATTTTAATTCCGAGTAAGAAAAGTTTTGGTTTATTAAAATCGGTCGATAAATGCTTAAGTTACGACGCTTATTGTAAACAAGAAAATTCAATTTCATCGACAAAAAAAATGTTTTAGATGGATAATTCGTTTGTTCATGAAGATATCGTAACCAAATTTGGTAAAATGCTTAAGAACAATAAAAAACTTACAAGTGCCAAATTTGGTCGCAATGTTTTAAAAAACAAGCGAAATACAACAAATTTTGTTAAAAAATCGATTTTTTGACCGATAATTCCTATGGGAGCTATAAGATATAGTCTACCGATTTTGTTAAAATTTGGCGTTTTGAAATTTTTTAGAGCACTTAGGCAATGTGCCAAATTTCAACAAAATCGGTAGACTATTTCATATAGCTCCCATAGGAATTATCGGTCAAAAAATCGATTTTTTAACAAAATTTGTTGTATTTCGCTTGTTTTTTAAAACATTGCGACCAAATTTGCACTTGTAAGTTTTTTATTGTTCTTAAGCATTTTACAAATTTGGTTACGATATCTTCATGAACAAACGAATTATCCATCTAAAACATTTTTTTTGTCGATGAAAATTGAATTTTCTTGTTTACAATAAGCGTCGTAACTTAAGCATTTATCGACCGATTTTAATAAACCAAAACTTTTCTTACTCGGAATTAAAATTTCTTTAAGATTAAATGTAAAAAAGTAAAGGTGTTTTAACAAAATGTTATATAAAAATGACTTCAAAGTGTGAAAATCGAAAAAAAAAAACAGTTAAATCTTAGATAACTTTTAAAAAATCTCGTAGTTGCTTTATATGAAGTATAAACAAGTGTATATCATCCTAAAGCTTGAATCTTCTTCTTTCCAAAGCCGTAAAGCAATCGAAAATCAGTTGAAAAATATCGCCGTTGTGATAGTGGGAGTGATCGCAGTACCCGAAAAACGGTTTTTAAGCAATAACTTCCGATTTTGGGGGTGTTAGACAATTTTGAAAAACACTATCGTGATCTACTCGTCAAGACCTACAACGTACACTAGGTCACTTGAAAAGTTCTTTTTCACTGTTGGACAGTGTTATTATAAATAAAACTGCTTCATAAACTAAATAGAACTTTTCTAATTTAAAAATAAAACTGGGTGAAATTCTGATATTTGTTGGTTTAAGTATAAATTTGTCATGTTTTTAATTGCAAAAAGTCCACATATTGTCTTAAAAAAAGCATTTGTATAAAAGTGAAAAAAAAAAATTCTTTTTAAATGTATTACTACTTTTGTAAAATTTAAGTATTAAAGCTTAATTAGAACAAAGATGGTTAAAGAAACCGTCAACTAACAACCAACAAAACTACGAAACAAAATTAACAAAAAAACGAGAGCTACAAAAAATTCTTATAACGTTTTTACTATTAACGATATTTAATGATTAAACCGCTTGTGAATTACAAGGAATCATTCATAAATATCGACAGCTAAACATATTTCGATACTTTATATAGCGAAATAAAATTAACTTTCAGAAACGTTTATTCTAATATAATAACAATCCGATTCGTATATGGATTGAGCTGGGAGCGATAACATATTGATCTTGAATGCACCAAAATATTTAACAAAAAATGCATAATGCGGGAATTATGCAACGAGTCAATAACTGCAATGCTTTTTAAGTCAAAAATGTTCATAGGTTACAGCCATGGTAAAATTTAAGCCCAAATTAATTACACAAAAAAAAACTATTTTACATATAAAACTGCTTGCCAACAAGCGTGAGTCTTAAAATCAATTTCAAGAATTTATTTACCTGAGAAAAATGTAAAGTTTTTCGAAGTCGCTGAAAGTTTTGAAGAGCAGCAATATCGGTTAAAATCTACCGATTGTGCGTAAAAGATTAAGTAATACAATAATAAAAAACTAAAAAAAAAACTGCTTGTTGAACTGCCTCACTCGGGCAAAAGTAGGATAGTAAACTGCTTGCAGGAATTAAATTTATAAATCTTTTTTTTAAGAGGATAATGTGAAGTAATATTTAAGCTTACGAAATTCAGAGATACAGTTTTCAACGTTACACTGCTTGTTCAACTGCTTTAAGGCAGACTAAAGTTTCTACGTCATTTACGTGCAGGAGTTTAATTTATAAAGAAAAATTGTATAAGTATGTCACTGTAGTGGTAATGACTATTAATAATAATGAAGTAAGATATAGAGTATATAGAGAACACATAATTTCGTATCTTAGTGAGATTAACCGTTTTTTTTTTCGAGAAATCCAATGTATAAGGCCTATCTTAATCGAATTCATCTGCCAGTACTTCTAATTGGTTGTAATACGACTTATTAAAATCGAGATAAATAAGCTCAAAAATATGTCAAAATAACGGAAAACCCTACGGGGGGAGAGGGTCACCAATTTGGTTTTAGACTTTTTGGACGACCCTTGACACGTTAAGCAAAAGAAATTCCAGTCAAAACATATTTTTACTGTACTATACTTGAGGTTATTTTATCCATTTTGAAGATATGACCGAGCCAGTTGGGCTGCTGGGTATAATATTTCGCTGACACAAAACTGCTTATACTGCTTGGCGTGAGTACTGGCACTCTTTTCGATAGTAAGTAGAATCTCTTTAAATAAATTCCTTTTTTTTATTGAAGGAGCCTTTAAATCAAGTTTGCTCATTTTATAATATTAATATACATATAATAGGAAAAGACTACTTACACTGCTTGGTATGCGTACAAGCACTCTTTTCGATATATTTCAAAAATAATCGTTTTTATAATTGCAGGGGCCGTTAAATTAGTTTGCTCATTTTTTAACTTTTATTTACAAATAATAGGAAAAATCGGCTTACACTGCTTGGTATGCGTACAGGCAATCTTTCGATATATTTCAAAATAAAATCGTTTTTATGATTGCAGCAGCCGTTAAATAAAGTTTGCTCATTTTCTTAACTTTTATACATATAATATAAAAAACTGCTTACTTACTGCTTTTCGATATATGTATTTCAAAATATAATCGTTTTTTTATTGCAAGGGCCGTTAAATCAAGTTAGCTCATTTTCTTAACTTTTATACATATAATACAAAAACTGCTTACACTGCTTGGTGCTCGTACAGGCAATCTTTTCTATATATTTAAAAAATAATAAGTTTAATAATTGCAGCGGCCGTTAAATTAGTTTGCTCATTTTTTAACTTTAATTTACAAATAATATGAAAAATCTGCTTTCACTGCTTGGTATGCGTACAGGCAATCTTTCGATACATTTCAAAATATAATCGTTTTTATGATTGGAGGAGCTGTTCAATCAAATTCGCAATTTTTTTAAACTTTTATGCATATAATAAAAAAAACCGCTTGCACTGCTTGGTGTGTGTACAATCACTCTTTTCGATTTATTTCAAAATATAATTGTTTTTATGATTGGAGGAGCTGTTCAATCAAGCCCGCTCATTTTTCAAACTTTTGTATACAATAGGGGAAACTGCTTGCACTGCTTGGTATACGTATCGGCACTCTTTTCGATAATAAATCAAAAGTCTCAAAATATAATAGTTTTTATGATTGCAGAGAACGGACATTTTCGAAGGTTAAGGGTGAGATAAATTAGAAGCTGGGGATCTCAAGCTTATCTGTGTTGAGAGTTTGTGGAAGACATTGGCAGTGACATTAGCTCAATAACCTTGTACCGGATGAAGATCATAAAAGCTAATCAGAGAGTACTCTGACACGCTTAGCAGAATTCGAGGACCATGAAAAATTTAAAATGAAATTGATTAGGAAGTTGGGTACCATTATATGATAATACATTTTAATCTATCCCAATCAAAGAATAAAATATTTCTTCTTTGAAAGCAGTTGAAATGCAGTCGCATGTTCCAGTTACGAGGTGATTCAAGGACTGCATTGAGATAATATAAATACTATCGTTAACCCAATCTAGTTTACTAATGAACTTTTCGAATAAATAGTACTTGATGGTTCTAAAGGAATCAGCATTCTTAAGTTCTACAAACTTTTTAACTTTATTTAGAATTTTGTTCTACAGCAATAAGAAGCTTAAAAATACTGAGATTACCGGGAATAATTAATTATTCTTATGAGTCCAAACAAATAACTCAACTTTTTCTATTCATATATATTTCTTTGTATTTAAATTTCTGAAACATTAGATAATGCTCACAAATATGACAGATTTTATGACAAATTGTTACAGAAATAAACAATTTTTGTTCTTGAAAATGACTTAATGGAACTGCTCTTGAAATTTGCATATACCCCAAATACTAAACTATATAATATATGTATACTATTTTTATTATATACAAAGCAATTAGAACAATCCACATGGAAATTACACGCCATATGGCAAGGTTAGCCAAACAAAAACAGATACGAAAAATAAATATTACTGACCGACCAACTAGTTTCAATTTATTTAGTGTTTTGTTAAATAAATATAAAATTTAAGACTAAACACATAAAAGAAATTTCAGTTTTAAAGGTAAACACAATTTTATATGTATTTATTTTAACGAAATTTATATTCCATCTAAACAATTTAAAATAAAGAATAATTTATGGATAAATGAACTTTACCATGAACTGTGTCAAAATCAACGCTCTTTCAAAATATTTCCAATGAAAATATGAAAACAAAATATGAAAATCCCTCTTTCTGTTTTTTGTGTGTTTTCCAACACCTACACATAAAATTTTGGTAAAAGTTTTTGGTGCAAACAGCTGCCAAGGCTGCAATCAAAATTAATTGAGCAACTCAGAGCTCAGTGTCAGCGCATATGTTTTCATTGCCTTTATATATGTTTCAGTATCTCTATAGCTATATGTATCTATAAATATATAAACACACAGATACAAGTGTATCTGTGTATCTGTGCGTAAGTGTGTGGGTGTGGGTGTGGGTAAGTGTAGGCGTTGGTGCTTGGACTTGGTCGCAATGACAAGTGGCCAAAAGCTGTCAGATTTGTTTGTTTGCTGTTTTTCTTTTTTTTTGACGGCACAAAACTAGAACAAATTCATTTTTATGTAAAAAAAGATTAAAATTTATGAATTAAAAAATGTTTATGGAATATTTTTTAAATTTCCAACTCTGGGGTTTTCGTATGTTTGGGGGAGGCGAATACGAAAGATTTATTTTGATATTACTTTTATTTATGGAGATATTTATGAATCAGTTTTTTGTTGATGGTAGAACAATTTATGTTAAGTAGGTTATTATAAAGGCTATAAATTATTATTATCATTTTTTTTTAAATATTTTTTTACAATCTATCCTTGTATAGTATAATAATAAAAATATATATTTATATTTTTTTTCATAAATTCTCAAACATATAAAAAAATGGTATTAATAAATTATCTTAATTAAATAGATTTAGGATGTAGTTAATGTATTGAACCAATTATCCAGTCAGACGATTAAAAAAAATCACTATTTAGCTACAAAATATGTAAAAATCCTCAAAATCTGAGAAAATCGGGGAAAAAGTGCACCGCTTCACTTATTTCCGCCGATATAAATTGGGGTGGATCAATTTTTTTCGGTATTCAGCGATTTTCATTCTTTGGGTCATTCTAAGCAATTTTTTCAAAGAAACTTTGGATCTTAAATAAATTCGAGTCACACCTATTTTAAAAAATTTTTTTTTTTTTCAAAATATTCAAAAGAATAAAAAAATGGCGTACGTAAAGTCGGGCGCGGACGACTTTAGGATACCCTGTACCACTAGCTTGCAATGAAATCCGGTTCCTTCACAAAAAACCAAAAACAGGTAGGTAACTTTGGGGAGTCTCCGACGTCTCCTTCTATATGTTACATAAATTTTCGGCTTGCACAAACTTCATTAAAATCGGATAAAATCGGTGAAAAGGTGGTCAAATTTTATTGAAATCGGTTTACTATATCATATAAGCTCCCATAGGACCGATCGGCCAAAATAACTTTTTAAAATCCAAATTCGCTATATTTTATTTTTTAATAAAGATATCGTAACTAGATGTGGCGTTTGGAAATTTTTTAGAGCACTAAAGCAATGTGCCAAATTTGAACAAAATCGGTCGACTATATCATATAGCTCCCATAGGTCCGATCTTCCAAAAAATCGATTTTTTAACAAAATTTGTTGTGTTTCGTTTGTTTGTTGAGATATTGGGACCAAATTTGATAGGCGCGAGTTTTTTGAAGTTCCTAAGCACTGTACTAAATTTATTCCAAATCGGTTGACTATATCATATAGCTCCCATAGGACCAATCGGTCCAATAAAACGTTTTTTATACAAAATCCGATGTGTTTAATTTGTTTGTAAAGATATTTAAACTAAATTCGGCATTCAGATCTTTTTTAAGGTATTTAAGCATTGTGTCAAATTTTATCGAAATCGGTTGACTATATCATATAGCTCCCATAGGAACTATTGGTCAAAAAAAAATTTTTTGCTTTCAAATTCTTCTGTTTTTGGTTTTTTGTGAAGGAACCGGATTTTATTGCAAGCTAGTGGTACAGGGTATCCCAAAGTCGTCCGCGCACGACTTTACGTACGCCATTTTTTTAAGATGGAACCGGATTTTATTACCTAGAGGTACAAGGTATCCCAAAGGCGTCCCGACTTTACGTACGCGGTTTTTTTTACATTAATTTTATTTAATTTTTTATATATTTTAATTTATTATTTTTTGTTTATTTTATTTTACTTTATTTTATTATGTTTATAGTGGGAAAATATTTGAAATTGGGTAAAGTTTTTTTTTATAGTCTGTGTTATTTTAAAACCGTAAAAAAATATCGCTCATAAACAGAATATAAACTTTGGATTTTATAAAAACGTAGGTAAAAACCACAATGCTAAATATATTTCATATGGTATTCCGTCTATAATCTTAAAAATCAAACGGACTCGGTAAAATACCTTTTTTTTGATCTTTGAACCAAATAATTTTTATTGAATATTTCCGAAAATTTCCAATTTAGTCTTTTCATATATCAAACATAAAGCTACATCTATAGAAAAAAGTATGTTTTCCAATATCTTCTTAAGTACGTTGTATTTTATTTTTATATGACGTCACATAGCCTATAATTAGTCTACGATCAAGTTGCTTTTAACGATACCTCTTTAATGGAATTATCATAAGTTGACTTAGAAATAACGAGAGAACAGATAAACATAAATAAATAAAATAAATAACCAAATTTTAAATTTATAAAAAAGCTTTGGAAACTTAACCATACTTTATTAAAAATTTAAATTTTTGTATGTATACACTTTAATTTACACTTTTTTTATAATTAAACATTTTTTATGTGAAATAATTTCAATGTATTTAAGATAAATTTTCTTTTTTTCACTCCTCATCACTCTGAACACCGCTCTCGAGACGGAATTGTGCGAAGCCCATATCCGCATGAAAAGCCCAAGCACTTTTAACTGACTGCCTCTATAGAATTTTTAAAAAATCTTCTAAAAATCCAACATCTCGAATTCAAAAGTGGCCCCGCTTCACGTATTTTGACCCATATACCAACTCAAATTGTATGTTTTTAAAAACAAAAAACCAAAAATAAAAATCCACAGCCAACTGTTGCTCATAAATAAACTCGAAATCGGCTTTAAAAACGGCAAAAACTACAACCACTAAACGGATTTTGTGGGCTTTGCTGTCGATAATTATGTTCAAGGCAAACCGCATAAAATCGAGGTCAATTATATGCTTAATGTAACTGTATCTGCAGCCCATTTAGTGCTCTCAAAATCACTCCCACACACACACACACACACACTCGTTAAATACACACACACAGATACATGTCGTTGTATCTATATATCTCGGAGTTTTTCATCTAACCGCACTCGTATCTTCAGCAGTTTCTATCCAAAGATTTGATTTCATTTTTAGTCTGCTTGTTTTCATTTTGTTCCAACAAATGGTTCAGCAATTTGTTCCGTGCCACTTATCTGTGCTAATTAATTCTTTGTGGATGTTTTTTCTGTGCCCTTCGTCAGTTTTTTGTTCTTTATACACTGCAGTCAGTGGAGTATAGTAGATTTGTGCATTAGGGATGGGACAGGGATTATTATTATGATATTAATTATGATTAAATTATAAAAAATTTAAATTAAATAGATCTAAGACTTAAAAAAGAATCGTTTCGGGGATATACAAAAAACTCTTTGAAAATTTAAGAAAATCTTTAAAAAGAACGTTGTTTTAAATATTTACTGAAAATAGTTTTTTTTTTTAAATTAAGTTACCAGTTAAAAGCTGAACCTCAGGAATAATTTTAATTTTTTTCTACCTATTTAAGTTGCTTCATAATTAATACTTTTTAAATTTGTTGGGGGGTCCTTTTTCTTTGCTTTTTTATAAGCTTAAGCCTGCGCACAGTGGGCAAAAATTGATTTTTTTTAAAAGACGCTTAAAGCTGAAATTTGATTGAATATGATAAATATAAAATTTGTCCCACATTTTGGTTAGATCTGACGTTACCTTTACCGTCCATATAAGCCGGCATTACGTATACGTAATTTTGTTGAAAGTCTGATAAATTTGTTTTGTACGCTCGAAATTTTGGAAAATATGTGTAACGATCCATTTTTAAGTCGATGTTTTCTATTTGTGTGGTTTTTACATATGAGATAGAGATTCTAATCAAATCAACTTAATTTAAATTAAATTAAGATAAAATTAAATTAAAATTAATTACTAATTCATTACCTGTCTTTTAAAAATTTCGATAATTTATAGAGTTATCGATAACTAAGACAACTAAACACATTCTTTGAGACGTACCAGACACTTTATTACATCTTTAGCTTGAATCACTACATAAAGACAGAAGTAAACCGGACACCTAAAAAAGCTCCGTGCTCGGGGGAATTTCCCCTCTGGGCTGACTGGCAAATCTGTTCATAGGAAATGCGACCCTTTCTATCAATTTCTCAAAGTGATTTAGCAATAAGAGCAATTAAGACTCGATCAGCGGAGCTTTTGTGATGCAGAGGAGATTGAAGACAACCAACTCCTGTTATTTGACGACCTTGTACTTTGAGGGAAACCAAAATAATGCTTTGAAATGCCATACTTTGAAGATCTGGGGTGTCTGCAAAACTTGTCCATAGAGGATCTGGCCCTTCTTATCAAGTTCAATGAGAGCAAGTAAGTCTCGGCCAGCGTGGCTACGCTGATGAAGAGGATATAGAGAACATCCAACTCCTGCTATCTGCAGTACTTGGTAATGCAATGCTTTGAAAATTTGGGTTTTCGTAGATCTATTCATACCAAATCTGGCCTAGAATAATCAATTACTTGGGAGTAACTCGGTTAAGCAGTATTAAAACGCCTGGAGCAACTAAGTATCGGCCCTCAAAGCAGACGCTGGATACAGTGTCAGTTGAAACTAGAGGACACCTTGCGCTAACGCTGTTAATTGTGAACAACGCCATGACAATACCTACTTTGGAACGCCATATTCTGGAACGTATTCGCTACTGGGGATGAAGAGTGAGATAGAACTACGACAACCTAAGCGATGACATCATGAGGATTGCCTTGCACACTTCGACGTGATGCCTCGACTACTTACGAATCCAAGGTCTAGTCTATTGAGGATCAACTGACGTAATTTATTATGAGCTACATAAAACCTGTGCATGAGGAGATTACTGATGCACTCTTATGGAACCTTTCAACAGGGCCTTGATAACACTGGTCAACATGGTTCAGTTGTTGGAAGCTCAGACGTCATTCTCTCCGAAGTACCATTTGATTGCCATAGAATCAGGATCCGGCGTCACGAACTGGCCCATCACGTCAGGATTTTGAGATATTTGAGACTATATGACCTCAAATGTAGGAAAAAACGCAATTTTTGGGTACATAACCTCAAGATATCTCAAAGTCGTGGACAGTGATGGACCAGTACTCTGACACATGAATTCAGATTCTATTCTTTAAAATACTTTGGAAATAAACCGTGCATATGAGCTCTGCAGCAACTCACATGGAACCTGTATTTGTAGACCTGTGTAATATATCTCGTAAAAGAATTAAGATTTCAATAATTTTTAGAGCTATCTCGCAAAATATCTTTAATACTTGAACTATTTTTGAAGATATACGATTTTGCTTTGAAACACAATTTTCTAGTTCAAGCAAATGTTTATAAAAGTTTCAAAACATTTCTCCGTTTATCCCAGTCTGCTGCTGTAAGAAATTGTATAATATTTTTATATATATTCAAAGAAACTATCTCACTTTTTATTTCATTGATCCCAGGCTCCCAGGCTACTTCTCCACCTATCAGTCCAAAATTTTTAGAAGATTATTAAATTTTTTAAAAAATATTTTTACAGAGTATCCCACTGTCTTCTGCCGTCTCCAACTCACTCTCCATTTTTTGTTGTTCATTCTGCATTTCTGTGTGTTTCATGTTTTCTTCATGTTTCCGTTTATTTGGTTTTACTTTGCCGGTCTTCCAGCTACTTAGCAGCCAGCTCTGTTGCCAACTTCCTGGAAAATTTTCATTTTATATTAAAATACATTTATTTTTGTGTTTTTCGTTTATTTTTTATTTTTTCGTACACATTTTTGTGGTGTTATCGATTAGCTTAAATTTCGTTCGTTCTGGGCAAACATTTTATAAAGCTTTAAATTCAATTTTACCTTCGAAAGTTTTTAGTAAATATTTGTACAGCTTCGATTAAGTATTTAATTTATGTATTTTATTTTCAGTTGGTTTTATTAAATATTAGTATAGAATTACTTTGTGTGTGTTTCTGGCATTTAATTTAAATAACATTACACAAGGAAAATTTAATATAGGAGGTTACATATATATTTAATATTTAAATATATGCATATATTTATTTACTTTTATATACACTTTAGCTTTTAGATGTAGAGTATTATAGTTTAACGCAAAGGTTTTATAATGCTGAAATAGCTTCGCAGATTAAAAGATTTAATTATGAAAATCATATGGAATGAGTTTGTTGATCTGGATCATATGAACTATGGGCAATAAATTTGTAAAATATCGTATATTAAAATTATTCGCATACTTAAAGGTCAATATATCAAAAACTTAAAATTTGATACAAGAACCTTACTTAGTGGCTTATATAAGTTTTGTAATGTTATTCGATTGTGTTTCCTGGTAACCTTAAGGATCTATTGTGACCCCTACAAGGCTTTGAGGCCCAAGGAAGACAAATTCCAACATATAGCCTCATATTTGTAAGAATCTTCATATGACTTAGACTAGGACTTAGACTAGGACTTAGACTTGGACTTAGGCTAGGACTAAGACTAGCACTTAGACTAGGACTTAGACGAGGACTTAGACTAGGACATAGACGAGGACTTAGACTAGGACTTAGACTAGGACTTAGACTAGAACTTACTCTAGGATTTAGACTAGGACTTAGACTAGGACTTAGACTAGGACTTAGACTAGGACTTAGATTAAGACTTAGACTAGGATTTTGGTTAGGACTTAGACGATGACTTAGACTAGGACTTAGATTAAGACTTAGACTAGGATTTTGGTTAGGACTTAGACGATGACTTAGACTAGGACTTAGACTTTGACTTTGACTAGGACTTTGACTAGGACTTAGACTAAGCCTTAGACTAGGATTTAGACTAGGACTTAGAATTTTTATTGTAATATTTCTTTTATAATATCGATATATCGAATTTTGATACTAGACAGTAGAATCATGTGAGCAATGTAAGCAAAAACTGGTGACCTTTTTTGTAACAGTGGAGGAGCACCCTATTTCAACAACCTTTATCCTGTAATGGCATCGAATGACGGATCCGCGAGGGTAGTGCACGGACCGCCAAAAGTTCTTAAAAATGGGTTGGAAGTCTTTTGCGAGCTCAGATATGCTCTTAGAGTTGAAAAACCCCCCTCAAAGCCAAATCCTAGATCCGCACCTGGGTCCAAGAGGGATGGACTTGCTGGCGCAGATATTCAGTATTATTATTATTTTATTTTTTTTTTTTTTATTGTAAAAATAGATGCAGAATGTCGAACAACTTTCCTACTGACTAAAATTTGTATCGCTTAAAGCGATTTAAATTGTTTATGCACACTTTTTATATGGCCTATTTTGCGCAAATACTGTGAATTTTTTTTTTAAATATATATAATTAATTATGCAATAATGCTGTCCATTGGGTGTATAGTATGTAAATACTCTAAATTTTAAAGCTAAATTAAAATGGAATCAACCGAGTAAAGTTAAGTTATTAACTAACGTTTCTTTTAATATGGATTAGGAATTAATTAATGATTAAAAATATAATTTTTTTGTATAACTTTTTTGCAAAAGAATTGGGTTCGTTCGGACTGCAAATAAAAAGTTATCGTTATTTATTCATCAATTAACATTTTAACATATTTAAATAATTTTTTTGTTTATATTTGCAATCTGTCATATTAGACAATCAGCAAATTTTATTAGTAAAATCAAACAAATGACAGGATTGAATGTGCTCCAATGAGTCAATAGAGTATACAACAAAACTATTTGCTAAAGATTATTACATTATTATGCAAATCCATCGGAAGATCCAGAATGTGAAATCTTTTCAGACGTCTAACATCCAAGCTATTATCCAGTAAGTTAAGAGCTAGCGAATTTCCATGGTTTGACAGTCTCTCCAAATATCTTAACGATGATTTGCTTATTTCATCTTTGACATTTAAATAATTGAATTCAAAATTATAATAAAAATAATGTAAATACAAAAGCGCTGAAAAAGCTTTGATCAGAAAGTTCCATTTTTATTAAACTATTAAAACAAATCGTTGCTAAAAAAGCTTGGGGGCGGTCGCGAGAACTATATCAAAAACGAAATTTTTTTGCCCCTTTTTTTCATGACCCAATCGGTTCTAGTGTACCGAAAAAGGTATTTAAAAATCTGAAAGATGATATTTAAAAAAATTTTAATTAAAACAAAAATCTTAAAAAATATGTAAATTCAAATTGGCTCAATAGTGCAATGTCCAGCAATTTTAATTAAATTCAAATTTGTATCGATAACTTTTCTGTTTTTATTTCATATTTCAAGCACAAAAGGCTGGTGTTGCTTGTAAAATACGTAAAAAAATGTAAAAAAAGTTATTCAGAAATTGCGTAAACATACAGAAACAAAATGAAGCGTTCACGTCCAATGTCTCTTACAAGGAATATTTCAGTGGGGCCAAATTAGGATACCTAGGAACTTGAAATTTATTTATAATAAGATTGTTTTAACCAGTTCTACACCATTTTAAATTGGCACTAAAAGTGTAAATATACCAACAATACGCAACAACTTACAGCCAGAAATATGTTTCGTCAAAAAATAAAAAAGGCAACTTATTTTTTTTTTGTTAACATGAAAAATTGAAAATTTTGAAATTTCGAGATTTGGTTAATTTTTGGGGCTATAAATTGGGGTTATATATGGGAAAAGAAATCATTAATCGGAAAAAAGAATAGCACACAAAGTAATGTTGTCTGGATTGACCCAATTATTTTGATATAAATTACAAATTTTTAGAACTTTTGTGATTTCCATAAGTGAAAAGCAAATTTTAGTCAGGGTTGCTTAATTAAAAAAAAAAATAAAATAAAAAAATATCAAAGCAATGCCAAGATACCGTCCTTTAAATTTATACTCCAATACGAGCTTATTTCATCATTACAATTTAACTAAGTTATCCATTGTTAAATTTTTTGCGTAAAAATTATATAATTGAATTTTTTTTTTTAAATAATAAAAAGATTTTTATTGAAAAAAGATAATTGGTATTGGATCCAATGACATTTATATTTTATATGTAGTTATAGGCCTTATATTTCAAAAATGTGGTTGTCTTCCCAATTTGGCATTAGGAATTTATTTTAAAGGATTCAGCTGAATTTTTATCGTTTTATTTACCTTTTGCAGCTTATTTGAGCTATTTCTCTGAAAGTCAAAAGTTTCTCCAAATTATCGAACGGTGTTCAAAAATTGTGAATAGATCTTATCTGCAGATAAATTTCAAGGCTTCTTTAATTAAAAGAACTTAAGCATATGAAGAACAGGCCCTTCAAAATACTGAATAACAAAATATAATAACGAAACTTTGTTCACACATCCCTATTTTTTAATTTATTGGCAATTAGCCTACTTAGAACTAAGGCTATAATCCTATATGTAATTAACAAAATTAATGGCTGCAGACTCTAGGCTGGTTCACACAGTGCTAAAAATACTTTTAATTTATTTACAACTTTTTGGTGTTAAGATCTAAAAAAAGATACAACAAATTTTCTTAAAAATAAAGAAAATGGAAACTCATTCAAGTTTTCAAATACAAATATATTGGCCTACGTGAGACGAAAAACAATATATTCCTATAAATTCTGTTGGGACATATTTAAGATGTTTCCAAAATTAGATTTTACGAAAATGCAGTTTATATTATAAACTTTTATGTAAACAACAAAAAAATTGAGTGAAAAAGTTCCTTATGCGACCAAATCAGTACCCAAAAGTGGCCAAATAGGTACAGTATCGACCTTAAGATGAAAAAATTTACTCCAGAATTTTAAAATTCAGAAAAAAAAGTGTTCAGAAAGCGTCAAATAGCGTCGCTTTGTAAAGCTATATTTTTTATCGTCGTAGAACCAAAAAATGTATTTGAAAAAAAAAAAAACATTATATAAGCCAAATTATTATGAAATCCCAAGCAATATACATATAGGTGAAATATCTAATCCAAATGTTAGCCAACCTTGATTTAATTTAAAAGAATCTATAAAAGAGAAACTTATTCGATATCCTTATATATCGAGCTTAAAAGTAAATATAAAAGAGAAATTTATTTTAGATTCTTAAGGAGCACTACAAAAAAACCTACAAGTAAAATTATCCAAAAATTTTTATTAGTATATTTATAGAAGAAGAATCCAATCCAAACGTTAGACAACACCGATAAAATTTAAAAGCAATTTTAAAGCAGAAAATTGTTCCAGATTCGTTAGATTCCCACCTATAAAAAAACACTAAAATAAATTTCCCACAAACATTTTAGCACATGTAGATAGTATTAAAAAGGAATCAACTGGATGTCTAATTTTGAACTTAAAAAAATAAAATATGTATATTAGCGAAATTGTTAAGGAAACCCAAACAATGAGTTGATACATAACCAACTATCTAAAAGTAAGCAGTTCTTTCTAAAACCGAAGTTACATATGCCAAAGAATCAGACCGTTGACGAAATCAACACTATCTAAATAAATCAAACAAAAACTTCTTCCAGATTCCTATTAATAGCATTAGCTAGAAAAAATCCAAAATCAAATTTTGCATAAACATTTTTTCGTACTTATTAGAAATCGAAAAGAATCTTGAATGCATAAAAATATCATCAGTTTATAAAATTCGAAAATCAAAAATTTCTATGAAAATCTAACCAATTCCAATACCTGTAGTACGTAGTCCATAAGAAACACAAAAATATTCCATTTTCATAAAGATTTTTTCTTCAAACTCAAATTTACGTAACTAGCCATATTTGATAATCTGAAAAGTATCTTGAAAAGAATAAAAACAGAATCCAAGCAAAATCCTCAAACTATAACTGCTATATCGCATACATAATAAAATCTAACCAATTTCAATTTTCTATCGATGGAGAAATTTTAAAATACGTATTCTTTATTCAAACCAAAATTTTACCTAACTAGCCATATTTGTAGACTTAAAAGTATCTCGAAAACAATAAAAACAGAATCCAAGCTGATTTTTGCGGATATCCCAAACTACAAAACAAAAATTTCTATGAAAATCTTGCAATTGCAATTTGCTATCAATAGAAAAATGTTAAATACGTATGTATACGCAGCGTAGTGCATAAGAATCACCAACATATTCATAAAAATTCTTTCTACAAACTAAAATTTTACCTAACTAGCCATATTTGATGATCTGAAAAGTATCTCGAGAAACAATAAAAACAGAATCTTTGGAAAATTTTTGCGGAAAACCACAAACTGCAACTGCAAATTTCGCACCAAAGAACAAAAATATTTTTAGCAGCATCAAAATTTGCATTTCATATTCAAATCAAGCCAGAAATATTCCAACTATCTCAAACTGGCTCAAACTAACTCGTTCTCATTCTCGTTCTCGTTCTCTGTTTCTTATGTAGTCTTGGCTAGGAAATATTTTCGCCAACAACTGTTCAGAATGTATCTTCAGCTAAAGGAAAACAACTGCTAAACAAACAATTTTCAATTTAAATCATACTTTGCGCATATCTTTGGTGGGTTAGTTTGCAGTTTGTGTGTTTTTTGTTTTTTGTTTTGCGTGTATCTTTATTGTCTTTTCTTGCTCACACTTTTTGTTTGGCAAGTCCAGCGAAATAGTTGAATAAATAATAAAACGAGCGCAAAAAAAAAGTTAAAATATACACGCCGGGGGCGCATAAAAGCAACGCGAAAACAATTTCAAATATATAAAGCTCATATAATATAGGCAAACACATGCAGATACAGATACATATGTATCTTTAATGTTTTTTTCGTATCTGGCGCTAGTTTATTAAGCATATTTTTACCCCTGTTGCTGTTTTTGGTTTACTAATAAGCGAACACCGCCCATTTGAATTGTAAATTTTTGCTCAAATTGAGAATATTTTTTGCGCTTTTATTCTATATTTATTTTATTTTGATATGATATTCTGATATTCCGATATTTTTGCTTGTAACTGCATGAACTGTGTAAACATTTTTTGCTTTTTATCAAAATATTTACATCTTTTATTAGTAAACATTTTATTTCGTTTGCCAACACTTTCATTTCCGTTGCTCATACGCCGTGTGGGCTGCTTCATAAAAGTATCTGGCACATTTTTAATGACTGCGGGCATATGCTTAACATCGGAGGCTGAAGTTCAATAAATTCAAACATATTGTATCTGTATCTTGAACAGCAGAAAACAATCTTTTGGGCATATTTTATATGTAGCTAATGATTTGTGTTTTCTTTTGGGGTTCTGCGTTTCTTCTGACACATTGGAATTTTTATTTTCTATTTGCTGTCAATCAGTTTTATTTAATTACATTTTAGTCTAGTTTAGATATAGTTTAAATTAATTTACTAATTTATATGATCTATGTGAATAAATTCATTAAATGTTGGCACAAGACTTAATAGATTTAAAAATTATTTAATTTTGCATGCAGGGAGCGTAAATATGTTATGTGACTCTTGTTATAAAACAATATTTGTAAATATTTGGGTAAAAATCAACTGACATGAAAGCATACAAATAAATAATACTCAAGGAAGATACAAGCATATGTACATAGATATAGAGATTTTAATGCATAGAGTACATAATACACTGAAAGAAAACCTGCGACCTGTGTCGCAGGGGTGCCGATTTGACGGAAGCCAGAGCTTCTGCTATGGAGAGTCCTTTGCGAAGAGCAACCCTGAGGAGTCTCTTCTTGTGGGAGTTCAGCCTTACAAAGGAAGGCTCTGTCTCCAGATTGAGGGTCTGGAGAGTGGCTCCGATACTGGTGCCAGACGACTTCTGTGGGACTAAACTCACGATGGCATCTCCGTCAGAGACCAGGAGTTCGTCTTCAGAGCTGGAAGCCGATACCTCGAGCTGTCGATGAACACGCGGTCCTTTCGGTTGAATAAGTACTGGTTTTACCTGAACAGATTCAGGTGGTTGAACCCGAGTCCCTTCTGTGTGTCTAACAGCACTACTAGGGGGAGTCGTGCAGACTTCCTCTTGTGGTGATGCTTTTAGAGTGTCATCAAACTCATCTGTATTATTAGAAGTATCCATAAAAGTATAGAATACTCGGGGCGAGAATGTCGCCCAAGGGATGGCCCGAGATGCCGTGGGAAGTTAAGGATTAAAAATGGAGGTTGAGAGGTATCCAGAATCCGCATACTAGAGACCGAGCTCCCCCTCGATCATGCATCTTTCGGCGTATGAGGTTTCACCTTAGATTGGGGTAATTTTTGAAAGAGTGTTCTTCTCTTCGCCCGACTATAATTGGTCAGCATCCAAGGCAGAGACATGACCTTACCAAGGACCTGCTTCCAGCCGCTCTCACGTGGAGAGTATAGTCGCACTACCAGTAGTGTATCACAATTACGGCGCATACCAAACAAGAAGTGGTTACACGTTGATCCCCTTATAATACCTATTGGCTGACGACCTAGGCCAAGATGATAAAACTAGTTTAAAAATTTAAGGGTCATCAATAGAAACTTCCTAAAAAAGTGTTTTATATGGTAATTTTGGGTCAGGAAACACAAAAAGACAATATTTTTTTTTATTAAGCACCGACTTCGAGATAGAAACTTATCTCATCGGTAGTGTCATCAATAGTTCAAAACCACTTTTGAAAGCGGCAGAACTGTCTTGGACACCTAGTCCTACCTTTAAAATTTTTACCAAAACTTGTAATAAACATATTTTTGACGGCAGTATGGCTGTAGAAAAATTCGGGAAACGAAAAAATTAAGTCGAACAATTTTATAAGAATATTTAAAAAAATGGCATAAGTAAAGTCGGGCGTGGACGACTTTGGGATACCCTGTACCACTAGCTTGCAATAAAATCCTTCACAAAAATCCAAAAACAGAATAATATTTAAGCAAAAAAATTTTTTTTTGACCGAACGTTCCTATGGGAGCTGTATGATACAGTCAACCAATTTTGATGAAATATGGTACAGTGCTTGGCAACCATAAAAAACTTTGAAATACCAAATTTGGTTACGATATCTTCATGAACAAACGAATTATCCATCTAAAATCTTTTTTTTTGTCGAGGTCGTCTCAAACACCCCCATGGGAGCTATATAATTTATCCCCAATATCAAAAAAATAAAATAAACTTGTCTCCATGGAATAATATGGGATCTAATGTGAAAGTTTGGTAACTCTAGCTCTTACCATCTCTGAGATCTAGGTTCAAACGGACTTCAAATCGACTTCTCTATTCACCCTGATCATATTTAAGGTAACTTTGGGGTGTCTCCGACGTCTCCTTCTATATATTGCATACATTTCCGGTTTGCACAAACTTAATATACCCTTTGTACAATACCGTACATGGTATAACAATTCGTATGACCCCGAATGTACAAATCCTTAAAAACCTATATCTGTAAACTGTAGCTGATTAAAGATTACAAATCATATCCTTATTTGTGTTTATTATTTACCCGCTTAGTCTCAGAGTAGCACGAGATCGCAGTTTTGAGATTAGATCAGGTTAAATGAAACCAAACTTTTAATTTTTTTTTATCATAAATAATAAATAATTTTTAATAAAAGTTCAAAATTTCCGGATCACCATGAATCAATTCAACAAGTTCGTGATTTCGATGCTCGAGACCCAACACGCATTTTTTCTGTGCGCTATGACTGTGCAGGTGAAAAGGGTGCCGTTGGTGGTGGAAAACTCCTGGTTATAGGCCTTTACTCAAAGGAAGAGGGTCCTTTTGACCCTAAGCTGGTTGCGAGCGGAGCGAAACTGAACGAGCGTCTCGGTGGTAAATTGGCGGACCTCATATCGCAGCACAGGCCTTGATGGACGGCTTGGACGCGACAAGGTGTTTACTGAGCTTGATATGCTGGATGATGTCATGGAAAATGTCCGCATAGCCGCCGGAGTGGGAACACGCTCGTTACAGCTAGCCGGTTGCATAGAAATAAGTGTAGACTCTATGGAGTATGCGGAACAGGCAGCGGAGGGTGCAGTCTTGTCGGTGAATCTGTATACAAAATTGATAACAAAGAGGCAAATAAATATGCCCAGCATTGGGCCTTATGAAACGCCTGACCCAGAAGGCTGGGCCCGCGGCATTTTCAAGGCTGATGCACAGAATCTGACGCGTCGCCTCAATGATGCACCGGCAAATTGCATGACCCCCACGTTGTTTGCACAGGCTACCGTAGATGCTTTGTGGAGTTGCGGATTGATCGTTGATATACGGACCATCGACTGAATTCAAGCACTGCGCCTTACTTCATTTTTGACCATAGTCCACTGGATCACGCGAGCCACCTGTACTGCTGGAGATTAGATACTGCGGCGTAGATCCCAATGAGAAGCCAGTACTGTTTGTAGCCAGGTGTAACCTATAACTCTGGAGGCGTGAATTTGCGGGCTTGCAAAGTTATGGAAGAGCATCGTGGCAGCATATCGACAGCCGCGTCCGTTGTAGCCATGATGCGCTGCGTTGCCGCACTATCTCTTTCCATCAATGTGGTATGCGCATTACCATCGTGCGAGAATTTACCCTCTGGCATGTCTTCTAGACCAGGGGATCGTTATCCAACTGCTTAACCAAAAATTACTGGCTATACGTGATTTGGACGAAGCTGGTGTCGTTGTGATGGCTAATCCCCTGATTTACGGACAGCAGTTTTTCAAGCCACGTCTGGTTGTGGATGTGGCAACTCTGGGCACGGGTGTTAAGCAGGCAGTCGGTGGTGGCGCAACGGGAATCTGATCCAATTCGCAATATATATGAAAGCAAATCCAGACCGCTGCTCGTTAACGGGTGATCACCTTTGGCGTTTTCCTTTGTGGCACTACTACAAACGTCAAGTTACCGATAAACTTGCCTATGACCTCAGCAATAATGGACATGGCTTGGCCAGCTCTTCGTCTCGGTGCTGCCATATTGCACGAGCTAGTGCCTTGTTTGGATTGGGCCCATTTGGATATCCGTGGTACCGGCCTAATGTCCAAGAGTGGACTAGTACCTATTTGTCAGCAGACCGCATGACTGGACGTCCTACTCGAACACTCGTTCAATTTCTACCACTGGCTGTGCAAGTAGTAAGGCTGAGCTGGCGAACTTCGTTGTGTAATTTATGGTTGATCCGGTGTGTTGTAATTAAAATCGTAAAATAAGTATAAAAAAATTTCGTAAATAATTTTCAAATGTCATAATTTTGAGAGAATTAGTTGTAATAAACTATTGGAATTGACAATTTTTTGTTGAGTATTTCCGAAACACTAGATTAGTAGCAACCTAGATATACAGGGCTGCCACAGAAATCGTTATTTATTTTGGCAACTGTTTGAAATCCAATCAATAAATAAATCCGTAAGTGACACAAAAATCTTATTGATTTCATTTTTCGAACAATTAATTTCGAATGTTTACGCTTTTGCTAGAATGGCAGCAAAGGGTTGCAACCTTGCGCACATTATCTTAGAACATCTAGACACTTATTCAAATACATGCTATTAACAGTGATCCAATAAAGTTTATTCTTTATTACATTAAACGATAATTATCAGCATATTTTGCATCATTTTGCTTTCCATTTGTGTTGATATAGTTTTAAATTAAGTTAAAATATCTGTCGCGCCCAATACAAGAGTGTGTAGGACAACCCTACTCAACCCGACTCAACAGCTGTGCTGAGCGTTGCGAATGGCAACGTTGACACAGAATGGCAAATTAACCATCGATTTTAATAACAATTTTGTAAAAATGGAAATCATGAATTAAAACATTAGATTAAGCAAAACATAAAGACACAGATATTTTAGAAATTGAATCATCATCATCATCGTTTGGCGCTACAGCTCTTTGTGAGCTTTGCCCTGCTGAACATAATGCCTCCAAGTTGCACGAATATTTGCTGATTCATTCCAGTTTTTAATCTTAATCTTATCCATACCCTCCTATAATTCTTCCATCTTAATAGCGCCAAAAATTTTTCTTAGAATTTTCCTTTCAAATACCATTAGCTTGGATTTGTTTTTTTCACTCAGCGTCCAAGATTCAGATCCGAAGCATACTACTGGCTACCTGACTACAGTTTTATATAGCGCTAATTTACATGTTCTACTCAGGAGCCGTGATTTGAAGAGTTTTATAAGTGATGCGTATGATCTGTTGCCCGCTAGGATTCTATCGTCAATTGTGGCATGCATTGCGTTATCGTTGCTTAACTTGCAGCCCAAATTCGTGAAAGATTCTACCGCTTTAAAAGCGTATTTCCCGATCTTTAATGTGTTTTGCAGCCATTTTGCTTCTATTCCTTGACATCAGCATATAATTTGATTTTTCTTCATTGATTTTCAGCCCTATTCTTTCTGCCGCTGCTTCGATATCATAGAACGTTCGTGATAGATAGGCGTATATTTGGGATGACCTATTTAGAATATGTCCGGTCCTTTTAGCATCACTTACTTCGTCTATTGCGCTGCATAACAAGAGATTGAAAATTGTAGAAATTAGAAATTGAATAAACTTTCCAAATTTATATAAATTAGTTTTTATTAATGAATTTGATCAAATCTCAAAAAATTTTGTAAACGGTTTTGAAACCGTTGCCAGTCATGCCTGTGGCACCAAGAATTCGAATTGTATTGAAATTGAATCGAATTGGTTTTCTGTGGCAGCCCTGATAATTGCCTTTTTACGCTTACCAACAAATTTCTCTCAGTGTATTTGCAACTGTCTGCGTATGCAGCTCATTTACTATGTGCATGTGTGTGCGTGCGTTTGTGTGTATGCAAATGCAAATGAAATTTTCTTGTTGCCCGCTCTCCTCGAACTTTCTCTCTTACTCACCGACTTTCACTCTCTCGTCTCGCTCTTCGTCTGTGGCTCTGCCAGTGCATTATAACACGCATGAGTTCGCTTCGTCTTGATGACGATGCCAATGTATGCCTGTGTGTGTGTGCATTATATATATGAGTGTGGGCTTCTGTGTGTTTGTGTGTGTCTTTGTAATCACTTTATTTTGCATATGTGAACGCAGTTAAGTGTATGAGCACGTGTGTGTGTGTGTGTGTCTGTCTATGTGTTTGTGTGTGTTTCGTAAATAAATTGCAAAAATATTTTAAAGTTGCCACAACCACATCGCTCTCCATCTTCTAGGTAGCTCTACCTTCGCTAGAGTAACACTGAGGCAGAGAGAAAGACAGAGGAGAGAGAGTGGCATAAGGAGCTGCCGTAGCATCAAGACAAGACAAGGATATGTTGCTAAAGGATTCGTAAAATTTATCGTAGACATCATTATGCGACAATTTCTCTTGCTCACGCGAGACTCGCTTTCATTTGCTGCACATCCTATTTTACTCCCACACAAGGACGAGGCAACGTGCAACAGCAGCTGCTGCAACATGCAAGCATAAACAACATTCTAGTTGCCATGTGTGCTGTATCCTGCAGTACCGCAGGACTAGTATGTGTGAGAGTGAAGTAAACTAAGGAAGGTGTGTCTAGGTAGCTGAGTCTTCTGCTTATGTGTGGGCAATGCTTAATGAAGATTTGGATAATGGAATTTTTTAGGCGTGCCACTGTAATATATGTCTATTGGTCCTTCTATAGGGTGGGCCATATATTGGTTTGGTAATTTAACAATCTTGCTGAACATATCCTTACAAAATGAATGCTCTTCGAGATATGTCAATCTTAAAACTATTTTATTTTGGTCATGGATCGAATAGTAACAAAGCGTGAAATGGTCGTTCTGCGAAGAAACAGCATAGTTGTGGGTAGTATCGACAGTTTGGATATTCGCATACGGGCCCGTAGCGCCATAAATAACACAGTACTACAAAATCAAAAAAAATCAAAGAACTTTTCAAGTGACCTAGTGTACGTTGTAGGTCTTGAAGAGTAGATCACGATAGTGTGTTTCAAAATTGTCTAACACCCCCAAAATCGCAAGTTATTGCTTAAAAACAGTTTTTCGGGTACTGCGAACACTTCCACAATCACAACGTCGCCATTTTCCAACCGATTTTCGAATGCTTTACGGTTTTGGAAAGAAGAAGATTCAACCTTTAAGATGACATACGCAAATTTTAATACTAGGTACAAAATTAAACAGGTCCTTTTGACCCTAAGCTGACTGCGAGCGGAGCCAAACTGAACGAGCGTCTCGGTGGCAAATTGGCGGATCTTATATGCAGCACAGGCCTTGATGCACGGCTGGATGCGGCAAAATGTTTACTAATGTAGTCCCAGAGTATCCAACCTTGGCCGTCGTCGGCGTAGGTGTTGATGGCTTGGCTTCAATGAGCTTGAAATGCTGCATAAAGGCGTAGAAAATATCCGCATAGCTGCCGGAGTGCGAACACGCTCGTTACCGCCAGCCGGTTGGAATGAAATCAGTGTAGACTCTATGGAGTATGCGGAACAGACTGTGGAGAGTGCAGTTTTGTCGGTGAATCAGTATACAAAATTGATAACAAAGAGGCCAATAAATATGCCCAGCATTGGGCCTTATGAAACGCCCGACCAAGAAGGCTAGGCCCGCGGCGTTTTCAAGGCTGAATCACAGAATCTGACGCGTCGCCTTAGTGATGCACCGGCAAATTGCATGACCCCCACGTTGTTTGCACAGGCTACCGTAGATGCTTTGTGGAGTTGCGGATTGATCGTGGATATAAGATGGATTCAATTGAAGCAATGCACCTTACTTCATTTATGACCATAGTCGAAGGATCATGCGAGCCACCTGTATTGCTGGATGTTAAATACTGCGCCGTAGATCCCAATACGAAGCCAGTACTGTTTGTAGCCAAGGGTATAACCTATAACTCTGGAGGCGTGAATTTGCGGCCTTGCAAAGTTATGGAAGACCATCGTGGTAGCATATCGGCAGGCGCGTCCGTTGTAGCCATGATGCGCTGCGTTGCCGCAGCAGATCCCCTGATCTTCGGACAGCAGTTTTACAAGCCACGTCTGGTTATGGAACTGGCAACTCTGGGCACGGGTGTTAAGAAGGCGGCAGGTGGCGGCGCAATGGGAATCTGGTCCAATTCGCAATATATATGAAAACAATTCCAGAGCGCTGCCTCGTTAAAGGGTGATCGCATTTAGCGTTGTCCAATGTGGCATGACTACAAACGCCAAGTTACCGATGAACTTGGCTATGGTCTCAGCAATATTGGTCGAGGCTTGTCCAGCTCTTCGTCTCGATGCTGCCATATTCCACGAGCAAGTGCCATGTTTGGATTGGGCCCATTTGTGTATCCGTGGTACCGCCTACTGTCCAAGAGTGGATTAATACCCTATTTGGCGGCAGACCGCATGACTGGACGTCCTACTCGAACGCTCGTTCAATTTCTTTACCAGCTGGCGTGTCCTATAGCCATGTAGTAAGGCTGAGCTGGCGAACTTCGTTGTGTAATAAAATTGTAAAATAAGTATAAACAAAAATTTCTAAAATAGTTTTAAATGTCAAACATTTGAGAGAATAGTTGTAATAAACTATTGAAACTGGCAATTTTTTGTTGAGTGTTTCCGAAACACTAGATTAGTAGCAACCTAGATATAGTATTCAAAAAACTCTTAATTTTGCACTTCTACACATGTTATTAAAAATATTAATATTTTTTGAAAAATATATAGAACCTAAAACTTTTGAAAATTATTTGAAGATTTAGAAATCGTCAACGCTAAGCATTGTCAAAAAAAAAAGAGATTTTTTAAAAAACTCGCGCACAAGAATATCCCTGGAATACGCTGAAATTATTTGAAGTTTCGATATAAAATTTGTAGCAGATATTTGTGGTAAGGTGGGTAAATCCGACCCAGTAATTGCTTAAATAATTACCTTTTTGACATCGGATCAACTCGTCAGTTTTGAAAACGGTGCGAAGTCTGACCACAATGTTGGATTTGCCCCATTTAACGTTATGTTTATTATTGGAAATGTATACCCACATACAGTAACTTCATAGATGTACTGTATCTTGCTAATCCTTTCTATGAAGTCCTGAGCATGAGCTCTTTTATCGATTTTTAAAAGGCGTCTTTAATAGCGCCCATTGACCTGGATTACGCAGACGACATTTGTCTCATCTTCTCATCTCTCATAAGCTTAGTGATATCAAAGCTAAAGTAAATGATCTCAAGATCCTTGCCAGCAAAGTTGGGCTCTCGATAGACGCATCCAAAACCAAAGCGATGCGTCTCAACCACAACATATGAGGGAACTCAGAACTCAGAGATTTTGTCGATAGTTCCTCATACCTTGGTAGCATAATTTCCACCAGTGGTGGGTGGATGCGAATATAGAAAATCGTGTAAACAAAGCGCAAGTCTCATTTGGGCGCTTGTTACGCTTATGAAGAAATCATCAAATAAGCAAAAGAACAAATCCATGTTTTGTACGTGGTTGGCCCCACAGAGAATGATGTTAAAACTACAATTATTCGTCAGCAAGTGCCTAAGGATTATGTGCGGGATATTCTGGCCCTACAGGATATCAAACGCGGAAATATGGCACTGCACGAGTGAAGTTCTTATCTAAGTGGGAAGGCCAAAGGGCACCTGACAACGAATCGTCCCTACACAACATCAGATGGGATACAGCTAAGCAAACTACGCCAAATGGAGTCCTGTGAAAAGTTCTTGTAGAAGCCCTAAGTTCCCTGGATGAGTACTAAAAGGAAAAAAAAAATATATTGATTGAACTCACTGAAGCCCAATGAATCCTGCATTTTTTTTGTACTTATAAAATTAGCTGATTGTTTTTAGACAAATAAAAAAAAAATCAATCAGGTACAGATTTAAAAGCTAGTTGAATTTCCTAATTTGGCGGTTTACATAAAATTCCCAAGTCTTTGAACAAAAACCAGAGAAAAAGTTTTGCTTAAATTATGGATCTATCAAAAGCAAGCTGTTTGTTAGATTGAAAAATGTATACATTTTTTCAAATGTGCTCATAAAACCCTTTCACTTGATACCCAGCATAGAAAATTCTTTCTAGTTTATGACTCTAGGTTCTGACTTCACATTACCTATAACCAGCGGCCAATTAAGATGCTTCCAACAATTCCCATTTGTAAAACTATGATAAGCGTTTAAGAAGTTGAGAGAGAACAGATGAATATAAAACTATTATGCAATCAAAAAAAATTAAGCGTATAAGAGTAATTTTTGACTCGGTTAAGGGAAGCTTTTGGAAATTTGATTGAGAAAATCTAATTTTTGTTGTTTTTAAATTAAAGCTAAATATTCGAAAATTTTCGGATTTTTTGATGCGATCTATATTTATGGAAACAGAGCGTCTTAAACGCATCTGAGGGACTTTCGTAGAACTTTTAACGAGTTTTTCTCGAAACCATGTTTTTTTCAGAATTTCATGCAAATTTCTTGGTCTTGAAGGTCTTGATCTATTGTTCCGATTCCCTTTCTTGTATGTCTTATACAGTATAATTTGCTTAGCTGCCTCCAATAGTTTGCACTGACTTGCGAGGCAGCTATCCTAAAAAGGCAGCTAACTTAAATTTTGTTGTTTTTTTTTATTGGCGAGTAGTTTTGCTAAGAAACTTAAAGTTATGAATTTTTCAGACAATTTAACGCTTATCAAACAAAAATTCATCATTAATATGTACTCCCAAAGAAACTTCAGTTTGTCTCAAATGTTGTGTTTTGTATGATATTTCGTATGCGAAATCGCTCCGAATGTTGCAGAAAGCTTATGGGGATTCTGTTTTATTGAAAGCACAAATGGTATAAAGCGTTTAAGGATGGACGGAAGACCGTAGAAGACCCGTTTCGCTCCGCCCGGTCCTCCACCTCTACCACCGACAATAGCTTTGAAAAAGTAAGGGAAACCGTGCTCGAAAATCGTCATAGAGATTGTGTTAGAGAGTAAGCTCGGGAGCTCAACATGTCTCGAGAAACGCTACGCTTTGCCGCTCGGCTTGTTCCGAATTTTCTTCAAAAAAAGTATCGGATGCAGATCGCATTGAACATGCTGGATGGTGAAAATTCTGATCCAAACTTTATGGGAAGCATCATAACTGGTGATGAGACATGGGTCTACAAGTACGAGATGCAAACAAGTCAACAATCGTCCAAATTGCTTGAAAAAAACGAGCCTAAACCGAAAAAACCACGCCACAGTCGCTTTAAAATCAAGGTGATGCTCATTGTTTTCTTTGCTATTCGTGGTATGGTGCAATATAAATACGTTCCAGAGGGACAAACGGTCAATAAGAAGTATTATATAACTGTTTTGAAACGTTTGCGTGAACGAGTCCATCGTTTCGGCCGCAATTGTGGGCAGACAATTCGTGGATTTTGCACGACCATAATGTGCCGTCTCATCGAGCCACGATTGTGAAAGCATTTAAGGAAAAAACTTGATAAATACGGTCAACCAGGCACCGTACAGTCGAGATCTAGCCCCGTGTGACTTTTCCTAAACTTCACTCCGGAAACCCCTTTTGACTCCATACCGACCATAAAACAGAATGCGATGAGAGAGCTGAATGCCATCCCAGCCAACGCCGATACTTAAAAAATGTTTCGATGATTGGAAGATGCGTTGGCATATAAATATTAAAAAAGGTTAACTATTTTGCGTTTTATTTGGAAATTCCGGAAACTTTTTTGTCACAATGTCACTATCTAAAAAAGTCGGTTATTTTCTTCTGTGTGGCAGTTTTTATGCTTAGTGTAAGAGACTTTTCTTCTAATTCACTAAGATTTTAAAAAAATTCTTGTAATTTAGCGCAAAAAACCTCTTCAAAGAATGGACAATCAATTTCACTGCCATCATCACTATCAATTTCCTCATCACAGCATTATTGCCTGGAGCCAAGGATTGATAAAAAAGCCCAGTTTCGTAACTGGGTAATTAAAGATATTATTTGGACCAAAGCTCTTTATTAAATTAGGCAATACTTCGTGTATGTAGGTAGTTGCGGCTATGTCGTCATTTTGAGCAGCTTGTACTTTGGGCAGAGTTCTCTTTTTGCAACTTTATTATTGATCGCCTTTACATTTGCAACTTTTGTTTCACTGTAAGGCCAATAGCGGAGATGCGCAGAAAAAAACACAAAATGACATTCTCAGCGAATATCAACATATGTTTTTAAAAATTAGGCAGTTTCCCTTAGATGGCGCAGCTAAATGCAATTTTTTCTACGAAAAATGTCCAAAAAAATCTGCCAGTAGGAGGCACGTATGTGTCAGATGCACTTATCTTCAATGCTGCTAACTTAAAATATTTCATATAAAATTGACTTTCTATGCAGCAGAAAGTGAATTTATCTTGACGATGCAGCTAAGTATCGAGGCAGCTAAGCAAATTATACTGTAGTAACAATATACTTGAAAAATAGTTAAATTGTTATTTGTAAGCAAGGTCAAATCACAAAAAAAGTAAAAACAACAATTTTTTTTCGAACGTGCACATTTCAGTTAATTTTTTGTCGAAACTTATTCTGATTTAGTATAAGCCGTAGAGAAATTCACTTATTTCAATAAGCAAAAAAAAATTTCGTTACACTACGAGAGGCTTGAGACGATGTATGAAGTGCAGACAAGAGCCGCCATTTTAAATTTTGACGAGATAAAAAAGCCCAATTATTGTGGAATAAAAGTCGCATTTTACAATCAAAACAGGAACTTTTTATGTCTTTTTATAATACTTCAAATAATTCTCAAACTTCGTCTTCTTGGAACCTACCATAAGAAAAATTTATTATATAATAATAGAAGAATTTTCTATTTTACTTAGCTATAAACAATAAATACTAAATTTTATCGTTTAAATTGCTTAGAATAGAGCCAAAGCCCTTAACTAAAGGTGGTTTTCCTAATCATGAGCAATTTTTTTTAAATCTATACAAAGACGATTTGTGTTTTTAAAACTTAAAATCAATTTAATTTATGCAAAATTTCTGAAAATGTATTTATTAATTAATAGAAATAACTTTAGTTTTTATTTTATATGAAAACCATTTATGACATTTGGATGGAGGTATCCTCAGAACGCCAAACTATTGTAAGTTGCTTCTAATTTTGCAATTCCTTACTCAAAATTTGTATAAGGATCTCTATTGGATGAGTCTACATCATAATTCCCCTTTACCCGCTTTAGATTATAAAAAAATTTTTGACTTATTTTAAGAAATCACAGTTTAGGTAGTGTCCATTGGCAATCGCTACAGACCGATAAACTTCACTCACTTGTCACAACGACTGTACACAATGGCTCTTCACTTCACTTCCGTTTAGAATCCTCTCAATCCATTATATAGACGCATTCTCTATATCACTCACTTCTGTATAAGATGCATCCCAGCGGTGGCGATTAACCCCATGTGGATACAAAATAGTATACTCTATGGGGCAATACGCACGTGGCGTACTGAAGGGAATATTACAGTTGCCCGTGTGTGAGTGTGTGTCTATAAGCACGTTAGTGTGTCTGTGTGTGTCTGTGTTGGCACTTTTGCATTTCACGTTTTACATTGGCAAAATCGTTTTTAAAATGCATAAAACCCTCTTAAATTATTCAAAACATAAGCAAAAGCCCTGATGTATGCTAAGAAGACTAACGAATATTTTGCAGCTAGAAATGAGCGGTAACTGCCCCAGTTGTTGCCACAGTAGCTGCAACAGAGATATCCTTTATATAAGCCTGCAGCTGTTTGTTAGCAAACATATGACAGACTATATAATATTCTTAATTAATTGTGGAGTTTGTCGAAACCAAAGTGCTTAAAGATACTCACACAAAAAGGGAGCAAATTTCTGTAGATACATTTATACAAATCAACCGAAGAGTAGGGCAAACAAGTAACATCATCTTTCGTCAGGAGTCAATCAATTGTCATCAATTTTTGATGCTCTTTATGTAACTTAATACATAAGGCGAACTTATTACTCAGTCGACACATCTTTTTTTAACAATCAAACAAAGTTGACAGCATTCGATTTCCTTAAGAACAATAAGAAAACTCGGATTGAATGCCACAAATGTTTTTCCCCAAGCTTTTCATTTGAGCAAGCAGCTCACTTGGTGCCTAGTTACAAGGACAAATAAAAGTAACTGCCAAGTAGGCAGAGCAGTATATCGGTGTAATTATTTTTTTTTTCTTTGATATAATATAATATGTTATGTACTATGTAGGTATCAATTTAGCTATGTCCTTTAATGTCTTTTTTCGTATTGGTTGGTATCTACTTAATTAAATCAAATCGATTATTCGGGAGAGATCTCTTGAGTTCATAGAACAGTCTAGAGTAGCATGATGGTAAATTTTACCTTTACACTACCTTCATCTGATTACAATAGAAAAGCAGATAATTAGACACACGTGAAGGTAAAAGTGACAGACTCAGTGTCTTAGCAGTGAGCTCGCCAGGGGTCTTATTCCTGGAAGGATTCGCTAAAACGATGATTATTCACCCTCTTTTTGATCCTAATGCTGAGCGCACGCAATTTGCCTTTTTGGATTGGTATCTCTGTAAGTCTTAAGGCACATTCTGTATATATATATTTTTTTTTATAATAAAAAAAAAAACTACATACTAGATGTTCCTATTCCTAGTTCCTATTCCTAGTTTCTATTCCTAGTTCCTATTCCTAGTTCCTATTCCTAGTTCCTATTCCTAGTTCCTTTTCCTAGTTCCTATTCCTATTTCCTATTTCTAGGTCCTATTCCTAGTTCCTATTCCTAGTTCCTATTCCTAGTTCCTAGTTCCTAGTTCCTATTCCTAGTTCCTATTCCTATTCCTAGTTCCTATTAATTTTTTTAGCTCCATATGCGCAAAAACGCTTAAAATTATTTCCTCCAAAGCTACTCATAACTGCGTACGATAATTTCATTTTTTGTAAAACAATTTTAAAAAAATAAAAAAATTCTATCAACGTTGGCGCTACTCCTGTAAAAGGACCTCCCTCAAATGCAACCTGCTGACCCATAAAAAACTCAACTGAACCCGGGGAGTGTAGAGCTTACAAAAATTCAAGTAACCATAACAAACTGAATCATTTGCTCTAGACAAATTTCAGTGTTTAAGAGCAAATATATCTGTGAGAACGTAAAAAACTCTATGTGTGTGTGTTTGTGTATCTATGTGAGCATGTGTATCTGTGTGTGTGTTTGTGTGCATGTGCAAGAAAAGTGGAAAACGGGCGTATCACATTTGATTCATTATAAATACAATTTCACAGCGCGTAGTCAGTGGCGCAGACGGCTTCTCAAATAACTGGGCCGAGAAGAACCCAGGAGCCCTACGGAGGGGTGCGGAGGAGCGATTTTTGAGGCACGAAAACTGTAAACCGTAACAGCACCCCAATGAGAAAGTAAACAAGTAAAATGAAAGCAGCTCAAAAAATACTACTAAAAAATAAAATACAAAAAGACAGCGCAATGTTTATGTGTGTGAGTGTGTTGAAGGCAGTGACGTAGGCACGTTTTTGCTAAAAGGGGCTTTAAAAATTCTACCTTGGAGGTTATTTGCAGTGTAATAAATTTTTTAATTAGTAAATTTGTTTAATGAAAATAGTGAATTATTTCGTGAATATGGATTAACCTGCAAATATTTTCTTTAATATGCGAGTTTGTCGGGGATCAATGGATTTTAAGAGTTTGGACTTAGTCTCATAAAAAAAATTTGTTAGATAAATATGTTTTTTTCGATATACGTCTATGGCAAAGTCCTAAAATGTCTAAAATGATTTCAATCTGCATCTAAAAATGCGCTTCATAAAATGTTATGTATGGTCAGTTCTTCTATATGGCATGGAAATTTGGACCATAAAAATATCAGACATGAACAGACTGGAAGCATTTGACATGTGGCTTTTTCGGAGATTGCTCAGAATACCTTGGACCCATCACGTTTCTAATGAAGAAGTCCTGCGAAGAGGTTACGTTGATAGACAACTGCTCAAAGCTATCAAACGAAGAAGAACTTCATATCTGGGTCATATTCTGCGAAATCCCAAATATGAGCTGTTACAACTCATTCTGCAAGGCAAGATTGAAGGAAGAAGAGGCATCGGTCGTAAGCAGTTCTCTTGGTTGAGGAACATAAGGCAATGGAACTCTTCGAAGCAGCTAGAGACCGCGAATTATTTTCAAATATTGTTAAAAACTTGTCCTGAAAGTACTTAATATTATTTATATTTTTATTTTTATGCTTATCTTTTTTTCTTGTATAATCGCCAACATTCGAAAACGAATTGCAAATAAAGATGAAGATATAGGTCTCTTTGTATCATTTAGGAACAACGGAAAAATATTTCTATATATTAAAATAATAATAATAATTTATAATAAAATACTTAGTCGAATTCAACTGTTTATTTACATGTTTTTTGTGTTGATACAGATTATCCCAAAGTCGGCAATTTTTTTATTTTTTTTTTAAGTCAACGTAAAATTCCTTATTAGATCCACATTCGATGACCGTCCCTTGTTTCAGAATATATCTGCATGTGAAATATTATGAAAGTTTATTCGTTATATTTCTTATTTTAGAAAAATATTTAAAATTTTCCGTTTTCATTCCATCTTTCAAAGATTTTATTAAATATAAATCATTTTTGCAGTACTGAGATTTATTTATTGAAGAAATCTATTGTTTTGTTCCTATAAGCATAGCCAAATTTTGTACCATTTGTTATTTGATTAATAAAAAAAAAACGTTGGTTAAATTAAAATTTTTATGTAATATTTACAGTTTTAAATTATAATAATAAACTAAATTAAAAAAAATAAATAAACAAAGCTCTTAGTTTTATACAAAATAATTTAAAAAGTGGAATTTCGTTTTTCGGAAATTTTTCAGCAAAAAAAAAATTGTGTTTTATACAATATTTAATTAAAAAAAAATTTAATTTTTAAAATGGCAAATATTGGATGACATAAAAAATTTTTTTTTACAAATATTTCGTTTAAAAATGTTCTTTCTCGGAAGTTTATTTATCGTGATTAATACATATATTTCTTATTTAAGAAAAATATTAATAGTCTTAAATTTTCATTTCAATTTTTGCAGCTTTTACATTACAATCAGGGATCGCAAATAAGAGTTATGGTTATGAAAAAAATCAAAAGCGAAAAAAGTGGTTCATATGAAAGTCCATGCAGCAATATATAACTTTTTTAAAGGACCTTACGAAAAACGGATAAGTTTTTATTTTTAATTTATATCAAAAAATCAAATTTTAACTATTATTTTTAACATAAAAATAAAAATCCAAAATAAAAATTATTGGGCAAGTTTGATTTAAAAATTTTAAATAAGAGTTACACGGCAATTCTTGTAATAAAAATCAAAAATAAAAATGAACAATTTTTATTTAAAAATTGAAAATAAAATTAAAATAAAAAATTCCCCAGTAATTGTTATATTAAAAATAAGAGTTAAAGTTTGATTTGAATGAAAAAATCAAGAAAAATAATTATTTCATAATCTTTATTTTATATATTATAAGAATTACGATCCCTAATTACAATAATCTTTTTTTTTTCAAATGCTTAATGGTTTTTGTTTTATTTCAAAAATTTGACCATAATAAATTAAAATTAATATATTAACAAATTTAAAATATTACAATAAGTATACGAATTAAAAAAAAAAAATGTGCCAAAACTCTTAATTTTATTTGGAATGATTTAAAAAGTGTGACTGTTTTTCGGAGTGGCCAATTTTATTAACAAAGTAAATTATACGCCTTGCGATTAAAAAAAAAATTTAAATTTGAACACAAAATATTGAATCATTTAGAAAACTGTTTATATTAAAAAAAATATCTTTTAATTAATTTTTTTTACTTTTCTAGCTTTAAAAAAAGTCGCGGGATTGTCAGAATCGGGTAAGTATTTTATTTTAAAATATTTTTGAACTATGAATAAAAAATAATAATATCAAAATTTTTAACATAAAAAAAGTTAAAAACAGAGTCTCACTGCTTTTCAAAAACCGCCATTTTTTACTAAAATAAATTATATGCCTTAAAAAATATTTAATTTAAAAAAATTTAAATTTTGAACACAAAATATTGAATGCCTTCAAAAAATTTACACATACATAGGTATATTAAAAATATTTTGAAAGCTATTTTTTTAAGCTTTTGCCTAATTATTTTTTTTTTCTATATTTGAATTTATAAAATTATGCTTTATGCAGTCAAGAAAAATCGTTTACTTTATAATAATGCAATTAAAACACAAATTCAGCAAGTGATTTTCAGAATGAAGTTGTAAGTTTATTTTATTTTATCCTCTATTATATAAAAAAAATCTTTTTCTTTTTTCCCATCTAAAACATGTATATAAAAAATTTTTTTTTTGCAGTAAACATTTTGTATTAAGTAAGGTGGGGTGAGCCGCTTGCAACGATGGTGGGGTGAGGGTTGGTGAGCGCAGCGAGCAGGGGCGTATCCCCCTAGTAATATTAAAAAAAAACTATAATAATGGTTTCAAAATTCAAATAAATGATACTTTCAAAGTTTTTCATGATTATTTCATTATTTCTTGACAAATAAAGATAATGAATTGCGCTGTTTTTAGGGATCCCTAAAATTTTTGAAAAAAATAGTATTACCTTTGAAAATTTTTCTAGTAACGTGTTAATATCAACTCCTATACTTAAATTATATATCCAAAAAGTTTTTATGTAGAAAGTATGCATGAAAAATCAAAAGTGTGTCGTATTCGAACATAACCTCGACATTGGGATACCAATCGCTATATACGAAGTGTTGGTCTTGGGAAATTTTTCCTAAGATTAGTCAATAAAAATAAATGCAAATAAATATTTGCAGCAGATTTTTTGTATTAAAAAAAAGTTTCAGGAATTTATTGTGTTTAGGAGGCAAACAAGATCTACACAGGCTCTTCGCTATTTTGGTTCTGTGGGTCATTCCAAGAAATTTTGCCTAAGAGTCTAATAATCTTAAATGAATTTCGGGTAGCCCACTTTACAAAAACGGAGTTTTTCGAAAATATTTCAAAATAAAATTATATATGTAAAATGTCTAAACAAATTTTGACCCGCCCTAAAATATATATTCGTAGACCCCCCGGGTGAATTCATAACCCAACTCACCCCCTTCTCTACTCATCTGCTGGTATGTTGATATTTGTGCATGTGTTTTTTTGTGTTTGTGAGTTTTTTGCCTCTGTGTGTGTTTGTGTATCTGTGTTTGAATACCGAACTCGTTTGTTCGGTTGGTTGACTGACTGGCTTGTTTGGTTGGTAACTTGTTGGGTAGGGAGAGAGATACTCCTCGATGGTTTTACTTATTTTTCGGCAACTTGGCCGCTGAAGCACTCTCAAAAATTTATTGTGTGCAACTCGAAGTTCGACATGAATTTTATTTATTTGCATGTAAATCGGATTTGTGTGACCCCAAAGACGTTCGAGCGTGAAATATATTGAGCTGGGCAAGGAGCAGGATCCTCAATACAACTCCGCCTTCATTGTTGTTGTTGGCAGTTTGGTCAGTTGTATCATTCATTGCTCATACGCCGCGTTGCACGTAGCCGGCGGCGGCTGGAAATTAAGGTAAGATGCGGCATTCAACGCTTCAATGCACATGAAAAGCAGCCCTGGGCAGAGTTGGATGCGGCCAACCCATATTTCCAACACTGTTTCTGTTTTGTATACATTTTTTGTGTTATGTTTTTTTGTTTGGTTGTGTTTTTTTAAGTCGTTTTATTGTTAGGCGTGTCAGCCTGATGTGGCCAGACATTGGGCGCAACCTTTTTTTGTGGCATTCCTTTTAACATTAGCAGTGAGCATGCTGGACCAGGACCGAACCAGGAGCGGTACCAGGATAAGCAGCTGAACCTGGACACGTCGACGTTGTTATGCTTGCATGATTACTAACCATGTTGACTGCCTTTAGCCAGTTTTGTGTGTGTTTTATTACCTATTATGGTTAAAATATGGCTTACGTTTCGTTTATTGTTATTTATAATGATTCTTTTTGCACGTTTTTATGGTTGTCTTGGGTTCGTCTGTGCGAGGACCAGGAATGGAGCAAAACGTTTTAGTTGTTTGTCTAAAATGCCCTTACAGGGTATGTCGGCTAAAGGCAGAGGCAGGCTTGGCCAGACTGAAAGTTCAGACGAATAATAATAATATACTATATATGTTTAGGTATCTTTTCGAATGATTCATTTTGAAAAGGGACGCATTGAAGCGGTCCTTGAACTCAGTCTAGTGCTTTTGGTTATCAAAGACTTTTTGGTTCAATTGTTAATATTTGTAAAATGGGTCCAAATTAAAAATGATGATTTTTTAAAGTGTTTATTTTGGCCAAATAAATGTGTCCTAAACCGATTATAAATCTTTGTTTATATTTTAATTTATAACATTTTAAATATTTCCAGACAGGCATTTTTTTTTTCCACTGCGACCAAAAGGTCTTTTGTACCATATCCTTAAGTTAAAGCAAAAGACTTTCCGCTTTCCACATGAATAGCAGTAGGTCTTTTGTTGGTATTGACCTGAGATAAAAGGGACTTATCCGTTCCTTTCCCATGTGACAGGCTCTAACTCATACCAGCGCTGGGCAGTCACAGAGAATATGTCTGGTGGTTTCATCGTCTTCTAGACAGAGCCTGCACTTGAAGAGTCCGATTGGCCAATTTTCTGTAGATGGTATCTAACATTGTGGTGGCCAGATAGGTAAGCTACTAGGAGCTTTAGGTCCGCTCTGCCAAGACCTTTTGTCTTGATCGCATCCAGATGTTTGACAAGCACTTTTGCTTGACGTAGCCGCGGTAAGGAGAACCACTATCTCCTATGTTCTCCTGCCGCCCATTTGTTTATCATAGTTTTGATAATGGAACAACCAATACCACAAAACGCCGTAGGAGATATAGTCAGGGTGGAGGCACCCTGACGCGCTAGATCGTTAGCGATCGTGTTACCATCCACTCCCGTGTGTCCAGGCACCCAACATAGCACGACTTTGTTCCGGGCGGACAGGGTTTGGGGGTAGTTATGGCATTCTTTAGCCATCCTGGAGGAGATGCTCCAGGATGACAATGCCCTAATAGCAGCATGGCTATCTGGAAAAAAGCATCTGTTTTCTCCCCTGGTTCCCTTTAGAAGGATACTAAGGACGCAGATCTGAATGGCATGAATCTCCGCTTGAAAGACGCTGGGCAGGATTCCCATTACGGTAGAGATCCTGGTGTTGGGTCCATCGATTCCAACTTCTACACCTTGTTCAGTTTTGGATCCATTCGTGTAGCATTGTTGCGACCGGAGGTTTCCACAGGGGCTGCCATCAGCCTAAGTCTCCCGACTTGGGAGAAGAGATCTTCATTTCTTGTTATGAAAAAGTTCCGTGATTATAAGATCTGATGTAGAGCAGATCGATACGTCAGGAAGGGAATATATGAGTGCGTCATGGCCAGTGTCACTTGCTAAGAGTTCAGATGTGATCTGGATAGGAAGTAGACTCTGCATGGCTGTCTTTTAGATGAAAATGTGCAGTGGTGTGAGTCGAAGGAGTCAGACCTGCAGTGGTCGGACAGGCACGCATAGCTCCCGAGAGAGATATGCAAATTAATGTATCAGTATAATTTTCATTTCAGTTGTATCTTTATTTAATAGACAAATAATAGTCTTTGAGTTGGTTTTGTTCGGGTTTATTTTTATTTATTTTTTTTGGCCTTCATTATAAGTTCTAAATTAACACTAAAAAGTAAATCTAGCTTAACTTAATCTAGATATCTAATCTAAGCTTTCTTACTAAAGCTCAAAGCTTCTCCAAGCTTTGATGCAAGAGCGATAAATATATTCTCAAGCTAGCTCAACGGCATTGAGTGCAGCTTGAGAATGAGCTTTATCATTTATATTTATACTCTTACTGAGAGTACGTTAGCTTGCATGCTAGTCTTTGAAGCCCAGATGGGCATAATATAGTAAAAAATGTTATAAAAATAACGCTTTATATAAAAAAAGACTGGTGAAAAGGGGGAAATTAAATACTTTAAAATATTTTTTTATACTAATCATACTTACCTTGATTTATTTTTATGTTAATATTGGACTATAACCTTTTAAATCGGTAAACAGACAATAAATAAATATCTGAAAAAAACTTTGTTTTTATTTAAGAACTTAAACAATATGCTGTGCAGTCATTTGTTTAAATTATTTTTTAATTCTTGAAATATATGTTACTCTATATCAAAAAAAGTTATTAGTTTCGTTAACATTGATGAACCAGATTGGCAAAAAATAGTTGGTTTGTAAAAGTTTTAAATATAATTTATTGCAAATAATTCTCAATATAACAATTTTTTTTTTGCGAAAATGTTTTCCTATTATATTCAAAATGCTTTGTTTAAAATTTAGGTTCAATTAAAATTGTGTTTTTTTTATTTAATTTAAACAAAAGGAATCTATTCACATGCTATTGTTTGACATATAAAATCTTTTTTTTTCTATAAACTGAGTCGAAAAGGCTAATTAGCCGGTAACTCTTTATTTATTATAAAAGTTAGTATCTTACATAATGTATTATAGGTTATATAATAATTAATGAGATTAAAAATTGAATTGATTTATTATTTCTTATTCATATACAACAAATTTTAATGCAAATAATTCTTTTTTTACACATTATTTTACTATAAAAAACCTTGCAATTTTTTTTCACATTGTCTTTTATATTAATTTGTTATAGCAATTTTTTGTATGCAGAAATCTTTGTCTGACTATCCAAAAGAAAAAATAAAACACTTTTTTTAATTTTATTTATATTATTGTCTATTAATTAGCTAATTATTTACTATTAATTAGTTAATGTTCGTTCTTTTTTTTTTAAATCGAATTTTTTTAAATATTTTTGTTGACTTTTATACAGTTTAATAAAAATATTTATTGATAATATTGTTGAGTGGTGTCTCGCCCGCGGCGTCAACGTGGTCCACATATAACAAGTCCTTTTTTATTTATTCAAGTTATGCCCAGGGAATCGGGATTCGGGGAACACGGGGACTGAAATCTTTATTTCATAATTAATGTCATCAATCGTTAGTTTTTGCTTACACTGCGTCTCCATGCGATCTTGACCTCCCTTAAGTTCTCTCATTAACTGATTTGCGCCGGTCACATGCTTGACTGCAGAAGCTATTGCAGTAGCTGCTACAGTCCAGCATGCGGCTGGCTCAAGCCGTATTTCGTGCAGGTGCAAGGGAGACAAACACACAATGCAAAAAATCCGTTACTGCAATTGCCACTGACGCAACCCATTAGGAATTATTGGAACAGTCGGTGCGTTGCGGAATATTGCTGTTTAGCGACGCAGTAAATATAATTCCTAGAGGTAAAATATTCGAAACAGTTCCTTTTTGCCTGTAATTTAAAAATCTGAATCCTCCCCAATAAAGTTTTCTTAAGAGTAAAGGAATTCTGCGATTTTTGCTTACAATTCATGTTTTGATTTCTGTGTAAAATACATATTATCAGATCAATATTTGCAAATAATGCCGCCAAAAAGACGTAACATTGGTAGACGTTCGCGTAGAACTTAATTCCAATCATCCCGAAGAACAGCTGAAGCTGAGGAACAACGTTCACAAAGGAATTAGTTGAATCGATTAAGAGAAGCAAGATCACGTTCTGCTCATACAACAGAAAAACGAGATGAATACAATACGAATGCTCGAATGAGAATGAGATGAAATCCATGCAGAACAGAATTTATTTCAAAGAACACTCAGACAAATGCGCAATGCATCCAATCTGCACCGAGCTGCAATCGAATATAACAATACGATCGATTATAACCCGAATCAATTTGTTGTCATTCAAAAAATTTATTTTCATTACCAATTCTGAAAATTTGATTTATCGGCTATTGCTGAAATCACTTTATCGTTCATGGTGTCCAAATCTCCATCAAACATGGTTAAAATGTAAAGATGGCGAATGGTTGAAAATTTTACGATGAAATTAATCCATTCATCGGTCAATCGGACGAAGTTTTCCAATCGGAAAGATTCCAGGTTTGGAAACATAAATGGAGGCGTGGCCGGTATTTCCTTGAAATTGTCTTCCAGAAACAAATTGAAATTTTTCACATTTTGAAAGTTTATGAGTGAAGAACGATTATCATCGTGAAAGAGCAAAATTTTTGTATTTAATATGACCTGAAATAGCCAGCTTTATTTTAATCATTTCACGTTTCCTTCAATATTATACGTTTAAAGAGTTCAAAGTTATAATGTCAAACCCTATTAGTCATATAAAAAAGCTTGAGAAAATTATAATTTTAGAATGAATAAGCACCCAAAAAATTACAAAAATTTAAGAGTATCAGCTAGTGAACAATTGAAAAGGATAACAAACCATATTGCCTGAGATTTTTAATAAAAAAAAACCTTTTAAAATATTTTTAAATTTCATAGAGCAAAAGGTCTGTGCTAGGCTGCACTCTGTTGTGTGGCCAGCCAGTGTAACCTAACCTATCCGTTAGTGTATACCTCATTTGTTATTCTAAAAAGAATATCCATTTTATTCCTACTTTATTACCTTATATGCTGGGCTCTAAGTCTATGTTCCTTGTCTGTTTGCATAAAAGATGCCCATAAGTATGCTACGTTTTACCTTTTACAATTCCCCAGATACATTTGTCTGAGAGTTGACAATGTGAAAGATAGTTGAAAATTGGCTCAGATAAAAGCTATTATTATCTGCCGCCTGTTGGCTGTAACTTATTTTACTAGACTCCAGATATTTCCAAAGTGCATGCTTTAATTTCGATGACAGGCAGCTCATTATAAATGTTATCGAGAATTTCTTCTTTTTATATTATTTATACACTGCAAGTAGTGACAGATAATGCCAAATATTTCAATAAACTCAGCAAATTCCAAAGAGCAAGAAGCGTTCTTCGGAAAATTGCAAGAGAGAGCAGTCTCAGAATTTATGAGCTTAAATTGATGGTAATAAAATGCTCAGAATTACATTATATACGTATGTATCGTATATAATAAATGAGAATGTCAAAATATGCAACAACAATAACAAAGCAAAAGAAACAACAGAGAATAACGAGTCAAAATATAAGAGACGATTACAGTTTCTTCTTACTTTTTTATTAGTTTAAAATTGTCAAGTTACGGCGTTGAGCAAGGCGGAGAGAGAATGCAAAGAGAAAAGAGCAAAGAGCAAGCAAGTTGTCATTATTGTAGCGGATGTTGTGCGAGGGTTGTTTATTAAGTTTTGGGAAACGAGCATAAAATCGAACATGTATAATCGAAATGGGTTGTGGTTGAAGTTTTGTAGGAAATTTATTATTTTATATTATTTTTGAGTTGTTGTGAGTTGAGTTTTTAGAAATGTGTGCTGCGAAAAGAATGTTTGGTATCAAATTAAATTAAAATGTTAAAAGCAATTAATCGTTCACCATTATTTACTTTTTAAAGTTGTCTATATTGTAGTATAATGGAGAATTTACGAATGAGAATGAAACTAAGCATGAGGTTCAGTTTCTAAGAAAAATACATGCTTTTAATGAATATAATCTTAACACAAGCTAAAAATATTAAACTTAATATTAAGCTGACACATCGAAATTGGGAGATGGAATCGGAATATGATACCGTTACGACAATTAACAAAGAACTTGAACCGTCCACATATCTAAAAAACGGTTTGTTTTATAAATACAATTAAAAAAAGTTACTGCTACATAGAAATGTTATAACATTTTTACTACTAACTACATTTAGTGATTAAACTAGCTTGTGAATTACAAGGAATCACTTATAAAAATCGACAGCTAAACATATTTCGATACTTATATACAGCGAAATAAAATTAACATTCAGCGAAGTACATCTTAACTTAATACCAAGCCTATTTGTATATGGATTGGGCTGATATCGACAATATGTTGATCTTAAAAGCACCAAAATGTACCAACAAAAATGCATATGCAACGAGTTTATAACTGCAACGCCTTTCAACTCGAAGATTTTCGTAGGCCATACAGCCATGTTGAAATTTTAGCAAAAATGTAATCATACAGAAAACAATTTATTTTACATATAAAGCTGCTTGCCAACAAGCGTGAAGTCTCAAAATCAATTTCAAGAATTTTTTTACGTGAGGAAAGTGTTAAGATTTTCGAAGTTGTTTTCAATTTTTGAAGAGCAGCAAAATAGGTGAAAATCTACAGAAATTGTACGTATAAGATCAAGTAATACACTAATTAAAAAAGTAAAACAAGAAACTGCTTGTTGAACTGCTTCATTAGGGCATAAGCAAATAAGTTAACTGCTTGCAGGAATTAAATTTTTATATTTTTTTAAAGAGAATGTTTAAATAAGATCAAGCTAATAAATAACTACTTAACAGTTATCGTATAATTTTCACTTTTATATTAAAAAATTGGCGTAACTGTAAAGCCGAGGCGCGGACGACTTTAGGATACCCTGTACCACTAGCTTACAATAAAATCCGATTCATTCACAAACTAACCAAAAACAGAAGAATTACGTTGGAATAAATTTAGTACAGTGCTAAGGAACTATAAAATACTCACGAATGTCAAATTTGGTCCCAATGTCTTAACAAACAAACGAAACACAACAAATTATTGTTAAAAAATCGATTTTTGGATGATCGGCCTATGGAGCTAAATGATATAGTCAACCGGTTATGATCAGCTCTGGTACAGTGATTGGGAGCTATAAAAAACTTTCGAATACCAAATCTGGTTACGATTTTTATAATCAAACGTATTATTCTTCCAATAACTTTATTTTGTCGAGGCGAGTCTCAAACGCTCATGGACTGATAGGAAGTCATCCCCGGTATCAAAAAATAATACTTGTCTCCTATAGAATAATATGGGATCTAATGTGAAAGTATTAGTTACTCTGACAATGTACCATCTCTAAGATCAGCGTTCAAACGGACAGACGGACGGACAGATGGACATTGGTATATCAACTTCTATATTGATCCTTTTTAGTATTTTCGGTCGCAATTTGTGTTCATACTTTTCCTTCATACCTTAATACCTTTGCTCCATGACTGTCCACGAACATTATCAAAAATTGTCCAAAAATTTAGACAAAGTTGGTTCAGGCGTGCGATGACGTCTATCATTTTGGTAGTATTTGAAGAGCGCCATGCTGTCGGATAATGTTCAAACTATGCCAATAGGACGCAAAATTTCACGAGAATCGGTCCAACCGTATACGGACAGTACGGTAATATTTTATTAAAATAGGTCTAGGTGGTTTGGGCAGCCTCTATCACGAAGGACGTACGAAATTTATATGATGTTAGATACTATTTTCAGACCTTACAAATTAGATATATCATTAATTATTCACGAGAATCGGTCCAACCGTCGCAGAAGAAAATTGTCCAAAATTTAAAAAAAAAAATTGTTAGGGGTGGACAACTCTTATCACTTAGGGGTATGAAAGATAGATATTGGCCGATTCTCAGACCTACCCAATAGGCACACAAAATTTCATGAGAATCGGTCCAACCGTTTCGGAAGAGTATTGGAACAATCATTGTGACACGAGAGTTTTGTATAAGATAATATTTTCGCATTTTCAATCAAATAAAAACTTGTACAGAAATATTATTTTAATAATTTTTTATTTTTAGAGTTCAAGTTTAATTTGCTTGTTGTCTATAAATTAAAAATAAAAAAATAAAAATTTCCGTTGTTATGTTAGCTTGTAATGAGGCTTGCTTCCACCCCAAAAAAAAAATTTGTTAAAATCTTATTTGTCAAAAATTGTTCTTTCAAATAGTTCAAATGAGTTTATAAAGTTAAATTAAGTCTTCCTAAAATGTTAGTTTTATGAAACAAAAAAATCATAATCATAAAGCATATTTATTTCATCACCCCATTATCATACCGATTCCATCATTATCCACAATATAAATAGCAACCCTCGTAGTTCTATCTGTAGCTGTTACTTTTAGTTGTAGTTTTCGTTATTGTCGTGCTTTATGTTGCTGTTGTTGTTGCTGTTTTGTAGGTGTATGCGTTGTCATGAGAATGTAAATTACCCGGAAAATGCGACATATACGTTTACAACAACAACAACCAACAACAACAACAATAGTTACAACAGCAATAACAGTAGAAACGCATCAGCAACAAGGACACGGAATACACAACTACGGGCTGGTAAGTTGGATGGAAGGCAGGCGGTCGACATGGCGGATACGGGCGACTACCGTAAATGGCTGCCGCTGTCAACTAAAGTGTAAAAAAATGGCTGCCACGCAGTCACAGAGCCAGGCAAGCGTTGAAAGCGGAAGCAGTCACCAGGCGACAACAGCCAGCCACGTACCGTACAATATTATAAGCCGAGGTCGAGGTTGTCGCCTCAGGTTTTGGGTAGTAACGCCCTGGAGGCTGCGTGGTACTCGCGCTGGAGGGGTGAGCTTGGTAGCAATGTAAGTAACATAATGGCGGTTACATTGAGTGCCTACATAAGTCCTTTTAATTTGAATATTTTACGGTCACAACTTATATGGCAGAGCGGCGGCGGTGACAGAATTCCACCTGCCACACACACTACAAATGCACACATGTGTGAGTTAAGCCGCCATTGAAAACATTCAAGTGCCGGTGGTGGTGGTGGTGTGGGATTTCGGGGGGGTTCCGGCAGTGAAAGATGTGCCTAAAATTTGGAAATAAGAAATAAAAAAGTGTGAGCGAAATCTTGAGCACGTGTTGTAATTGTCAAGAGTCAGCTTGTAGGAATCAGCAGAGTGGCAAACGGAAGCGGAAATGGCAGCCATGTGCCTTGTGTTGTAATCAGCACTGTTGCCAAATGAAAAATTGAAGTTATCGCTGTGTCATTAATGTGTGTGTGTGTGTGAGTGTGTGTTACCTGTTTTTTTTTTCGACTGCGGTTATATTTCTTTATCGCTGAATCTACACTGTGACCCGCGCCTTACGCTAAGCTGCGTGACGTCTTTGGCTTTTAGTCGACAGCCATTTTGTGGATAGGGTTGCGCAGGTTCCTAGTGCCCCAATGTGCTTGAAAAATGGTAAATTGGGAAGGGGTAGACGACTGTGTGTACTGTGCTGGAAAGTACGCTTTAAATTTTTATATTTTAATTTGGAAACATTTGACAGCAGTAATTTTTGGCTTTAAGGGTAGTTTATGTTTTTTTGAATAATAATTTTTGAGAATGGTAAGTGCAAATTGTTTCGTATTATAATAGATTGTTTATAAAGTAATAAAAAAGCAAAAGCAATTTAGGCATAAAGTTTATGATATATCGACTAAATAAAATAAAATATTTAAATTTTTCGCAGTGGTGCCCGATACGGAACTTAAGTTAGGTTAGGTGGGATACGCCGTTCAAGCCAATACCAAGCCAATACCAAGGTTCAAGCATTATACAAGAAAGAAAGTAAAACTATTGTTGGCGAGTGGTGGGAAACTGTGTTTTTTAGCTGGAGTGCATTTTTAGAGACTCCATATTTGCTAAAGCATTTTAAGAAACAGATAAAAAGAGCTTAGTTCGCTATTGGCAGATTAATCATGTGGCTCCGGACTTAAAAGAACGGATTGTCAAGATACCAGTAAGACCAAGAAGTTGCTAGGTGAGGGTAGTCTGACAGTATTGATAAATCCGACTTTCCAACGTTTTGCAAAAACGGGGGAGCTAATCCGATGTCAAAGAAGCATTTATCTAAGCAATTCTTCTTCTTCAAGTCCTTCAACCCCGGGTGGGGCATAGGGCGGCTTCTTAAATTTGTCGTCGATTCGTTTATTGCAGCGTCACGGTTGCCTCTCTCACATGAAAGATGCCGCACCCCCAAATCCGATGTGCGGGTTACTACTGTCATTTCGGCAGTAGGGGTATTAGCCAATATATGGTTACCCCTTGGGGAATCTATTCCGATCGTTGTCATATTTCATGCAGTTAACATTTTTGTTTCGCTAGGTTGATGTTTTCCAAAATATGGGTAATAACCCCATAAGCTCGAGCTCGACAGGCACACCTGCCTGATGGATGGTCGAACACATACTTATTTGAGACCGCCCACTGTGGGAAAACATACATCTTTTGTAGCCGCCCCATCATGGGGGGCAGACGCTACTACGTGAGAATACCGTCGGTCCTAAAACCTCTGCCGTTGTTTAGTCCTCACGTGCCATGATTCGTCTTCTCACAATTAGCTACCCCCCAGAACGGTTGCTCAGGGTGTTACCCAGAGGATACTTCACTCGAGAGTCGGAAGTTTGTGAGCTGCTTGAACCGTTCAGCAAAAGAATCATTTCTAGCCACTCCCAAGTAAATGGCGATCAAAAATTTTTTGCACTTACATGCACTTCTGCAAACGGTTCCAAACCTCCTCTTCTAAGCAATTACTAGGTCGGATTTACCCCGCCGTTCCCAAAATATCTGTTACAAATTTTATATCGAAACTATAAGTAATTAAAATATATCCAACGATATTCTTGTGTGGGAATTGTTTGAATAATTCTAATTTTTTTTAATAAATAATGTTTGGCGGTGACATTGCCTAGAGTGGGGAAAATCCGACAGTGTTGATAAATCCGACTTCCCACCGTTTTTCAAAAATAGACGAGTCTAATGGCGAAAGAGCATTTATTTAAGCTCGGTCGGTTTTACCCCTTCTAACCCCAAATATCTGCTATAAATTTTATATCGAAACTTTAAGTAATTTAGGCATATTCCAATGATATTCTTGTGCGCGAGTTTTTTAAAAAATCTATTTTTTTTTGGACAATGGTAAGCGTTAACGAGACATCTTGAAATAATGGATCAAAAAGTTTTTGGACCTTTTTTTTTTTTTATATATTAATATTTTTACTAACATGTGTAGAAGTGCAAAGATTAAGAGTTTTTTGAATACTATATCTAGGTTGCTACTAATCTAGTGTTTGGGAAACACTCAACAAAAATTGTCAATTCCAATAGTTTATTACAACTATTCTCTCAAATGTTTGACATTTAAATTTATTTTAGAAATTTTTGTTTATACTTTACGATTTTAATTACAAAATTACATAAATTACACAACGAAGTTCGCCAGCTCAGCCTTACTACTTGGTTATAGGACACGCCAGCTGGTATAAAAAATGAAAGAGTGTTCGAGTAGGACGTCCAGTCATGCGGTCTGCCAACATATTTGATATTAATCCACTCTTAGACAGTAGGCCGGTACCACGGATATCCAAATGGGCCCAATCCAAACATGGCACTTGCTCGTGGAATATGGCAGCACCGAGACGAAGAGCTGGACAAGACTCGACCATTATTGCTGAGATCATAGGCAAGTTCATCGGTAACTTGGCGTTTGCAGTAATGCCGCAATGGAACGCGCTAAAATCGATCAGCCGTTAACGAGACAGCACTTTGGAATTGTTTTCATATGTATTGCGAATTGGACCAGATTCCCATTGCGCCGCCACCTGCTGCCTTCTTAACACCCGTGCCCAGAGTTGCCACATCCACAACCAGACGTGGCTTGTAAAACTGCTGTCCGTAAATCAGGGGATTGGCCATCACAACGACACCAGCTTTGTCCAAATCACGAAAAGCCAGTAGTTTTTGGTTAAGCAGTTGGTTAACGTCCCCTGGTCTAGAAGACATGCCAGAGGGTAGGTTCTCGCACAATGGTATAATGCATACGACATTGATGGGAAGAGATAGTGCGGCAATGCAGCCCATCATGGCTACAACGGACGCGGCTGTCGATATGCTGCCACGATGCTCTTCAATAACTTTCCAAGGCCGCAAAGTCACGCTTTCAGAGTTGAACGTTATTCCTTTGGCTGCAAACAGTACCGGCTTCTCATCGGATCTACGCCGCAGTATCTAACCTCCAGCAGTACAGGTGGCTCGCATGATCCGTTGGCTATGTTCAAAAATGAAGTGAGGCGCATTGCTTGAATCGAATCAATGGTCCGTATATCAACGATCAATCCGCAAATCCACAAAGCATCTACGGTAGCCTGTGCAAACAACGTGGGGGTCATGCAATTTGCCGGTGCATCACTGAGGCTACGCGTCAGATTCTGTGAATCAACCTTGAAAATGCCGTGGGCCCAGCCTTCTGGGTCGGGCGTTTCATAAGGCCCAATGCTGAGCATCTTTATTTGCCTCTTTGTTATCAATTTTGTATACTGATTCACCGACAAGACTGCACCCTCCACTGCCTGTTCCGCATACTCCATAGAGTCTACACTTATTTCCTTGCAACCGGCTGGCGGTAACGAGCGTGTTCCCACTCCGGCAACTATGCGGACATTTTCTACGCCTTTACGGATTTCAAGCTCATTGAAGCTATTGCCTTCAACACCTACGCCGGCGACGGCCAATGCTGGATACTCTGGGACTATTTAAGTAACGCCTTGCCGCGTCCAAGCCGTCCATCAAGGCCTGTGCTGCATATGAGGTCCGCCAATTTACCACCGAGACGCTCGTTCAATTTGGCTCCGCTCGCATCCATCTTAGGGTCAAAAGGACCCTCTTCCTTTGAGTAAAAGCCTATAACCAGGCCTTTACCACCACCAACAGCACCCTTTTCTCCTGCACATGCATAGCGCACGGAAAGAATGCGTGCTGGGCCTCGAGCATCGATTTCACGAACTCATTGTTGAACTGATTCATGGTGATCCGGAAATTTTGAAATTAAATGTGATAAAAAATAAAATTAAAAGTTTGGTTTCATTTAACCTCATCTAATCTCAAACTGCGATCTCCTGCTACTCTGAGATTAAGCGGGTAAATAATAAACACAAATAAGGATATGATTTGTAGTCTTTAATCAGCTATAGTTTACAGATCAGATAGATTTTTACGGATTTGTATATTCGGGATCGAATGGTATATTAAGTTTGTGTAAGCCGAAAATGTTTGTAACATATAGAAGGTGTCGTCGGAGACACCCCAAAGTTACCTAAAATATGATCAGGGTGACTAGAGAAGTCGATATACCCATGTCCGTCAGTTCGTCCATTTGTTCGTCCGTTTGAACGCCTAGATCTCAGCGATGGTAAGAGCTAGAGTAACCAAATTTTCACATTAGATCCCATATTATTCCATAGGAGACAAGTTTATTTTATTTTTTTGATATCAGGGATAATTTGAGACGACCTCGACAAAAAAAGGTTTTATAACCTTGGTTTTAATTAAAATTAACTCTTCATTTAAAGTAAGCGCAGGACTTGGTTCTTTCATTACCGAAAATAAAACGCTGGAAGATTTGTCATTATTAAGCTTGATGTCCCAGCGTTTCGCCCAAGTTGCGATAATGTCCAGTTGGTTCTGCAAGGTATCAGCTGGGGGAAGACGAAAGAATACCGTTATAAGCTCAGAGCTTCCCGTCGAGATCGGCATGTCCATAGTAAAAATGGTGAATAAAAATGGAGAAAGAACGTAGTACCTTGCGGCTCTCCAGCTTTTATGGTCCGTCGTTCCGAGAGTTCACCTTTCACCATTACTTTGAAAGATCGATTGTCATGAAATGATTTTATGATTTCATAATGAGGAGCAGGAAGAGCAGATTTAAGTTTTTGTAGTAACCCTTCGTGCCACACTCTGTCAAAAGCCTGCTTGACATCCAAAAATGCTGCCATTGAGTAGCGACGATGCTCGAAGGAGTCTAAGATGTGTTGCACCACTCTGTGAGTTTGCTCAGGCGTGCCATGTTTCGGACGAAAACCGAATTGATGCGCTGGAACTAGGGTCGTCACGCTGGAAAATGGCAAAACTTTGCTCAAAAAGATTCTTTCAAAAATTTTCGCGAATACTGGTAGCAAACTAATCGGGCGATGGGAGGCTGGCAGGCCTTTAGAATCATAACAATTTGAGCACATTTCCACTCCTTTGGGAAATATGCCAGATGCATAATTGCTATCCATGAAGTTTATTCAGAAGCTTCCAACTCTTATAAATATAAATCAAAAGTTCCATCACTATTAGCTCATAGCTCTCTATACATAAAATACTGTTTTTTTTTGCAAAAAGTTAATCCTCGTTTAAGTCTAGGACTTTTATATAAACTCTCTTACTCAATAAGATTGTTTCCCTACTTTAATAAGACATCCAAACTTGAAGCATACAAACCTAAGCCTGCTGATTGTCATGACAACTTTAAGTCAATTTTTGGTACCAAAATTTCTTTTAAGTTAATTCCTCGATTTAAAAAAAAGCAAAGAAATAGAATTAACAGACACAACACAAACAAATAGAGCGCGTGTTTGTGTTTGTGTGTATTTTACATATCAAAACTCAATAACGTGATTACATATAGAAAAACTCTGTTTGTTAGCTTGGCTTAGACAAACAGGTCTCACACACACACACACATACACACTCATACAGTGACATACAAAAGTAAACGAATGAAATTGAACTGGGAGAAGAAGAAGATGCTGGAGCCAAATACACGCTGCGTGCCTGGCAACCAATAAACGTGTTCATCATACGCCACGTAAGCCGGAAATAATAATAAAAACCAGCAACAAAAAACACACACAAAAAAAAACCACACATAAACAAGTGTCTCGATTACAGGCGGTATATACCGAATTTTATACACTCTTTTGTGAAAATTTCTTAAAGCACGTTTCGAACCTTAACGATCTAGAACCTCTCCTGCAATCTCCAGTCCTGTCAAAAGAGACACAGCTAATCCCTTTCCCTAGCTGTGCTGTTCATCCCATTTTATGATAAAGATTGTCAGATCCTACCCAAGTTAGGCACATAACGTTTTCTTGCTAACAACTAAATATACCCCTTCAGCCACCATTTACAGAGTATAAAAAGTCAAAGAGGCAAACAAACGAACCACGACTGAGACGCGCTGACATCCGCCCAGCACACCACAGCCGCCTTCAACCCTTACCCCAACCCCAGCACCCCACTTCATTGTGCCTCATCATGTGTCGTGCTGTTTACTCTTTGAACAACACAAAACTCAAGGTGCTCCCCCTTAGCTTTCCAACCCCCCGATTCCGCTTCTATATTACACCTTCACTTCTATTACCCTGTTTTTGTTGTTGTTGGCCATTTTTATTTGTGCGCTTTTACAAAATGCAAAGCATAATAAAACGTGTCCGGGAAGTTATTCAGTTTTCTTTCGGATGGGGTTGGGGGATTGGTGTTTAGAGCGCCACTTCGCGTATTCCATTACAGAATTTTTCTGTCACAAAAGCGACAAGGAAATTCGAAAAAATAATCAACTTTATTTGCAACTGTTGATTTTTAAAAAGTATCTGTTACATGGAAGTAAGTATATGTGTAGTTGTCTAGGATTGCATATGATTAACTTTTTGATTTGATTGATTGAGCAGATGTGATATTATGTGATATCTGAGGAGTAATTTGTAGTGTGTGGGGGTAGAGATGTATTTTGGACTTTGAAATGAGCTCTGATGGGCTAGGATTGGGTCTGCAACGATTTGACGTAACTTAAGATAGCCTCGGTATTGACTGATTCAAAATATATCCCTTATCAGAAGGAATCATACAACTCTAGAAAAACAAGGTAGATTGTTCGACAGCGAATATCTGACTTCTTGGGGTCATTTGACTCCAGATGAATCAACGTGAAGGTGATTCCTATTTGCTATTTGAGTCCCTCCAAAAGCTTCCAAGTTGCGGTGAAATATAATGCTTTAGGAGTTATTTTTGGTGTTTGAGGGTAGATATATTTGGACTTTAAAATAAGGGCTGATGTGTTAGGCATGGATCTGGAACGTATTACATTACTTCAGAAAGCCTCGGTATTGATAATTCAAAATATATGCTTTATTGGAAGAAATGATAGGACTTTTTAAATAACAGCGTATAGCTAACAGCGAAGATCTGACTCTTTGGGGTCAGATGACCCCTGATGAATCTGGGTGCAGGTGTTCCCGACTACTATTTGATTTCATCCAAAAGCTTCCAAATCGCGATGAAATATGATATTTTAGGAGTTATTTCTAGGGTTTGGGGGTAAATATATTTTGGATTTTGAGATAAGCCCCAATGGGCTAGGATTGGGTCAGCAACATTTGTACGTAATTTTAGACAGATTCGGTATTGACAGTTCAAAATATAGCCTTTATCGTACGGAATTATACACCTTTATAAAACAAGGTAGATAGTTCGAAGCGAATATCTGACTTTTTGGGGTCATTTGACTCCAGATGAATCTACGTGAAGGTGACCCCTATTTGCTTTTTGAGTCCCACCAAAAACATCCAAATTGCTTTGAAATATGATACTATGGGAGTAATTTCTAAAGTTTAGGGGTAGATACATTATGGTTTGAAATGAGCTCTGATGGACTAGGATCTATCTTAATAAAGCTTTTATTGGAAGGAATGATAGAACTCCTTAAACTATAAGAAGATAGCTCACAGTGAAGATCTGACTCCTTGGGATCAGATGGCTCGCTGATGCATGCTGCGATGTCAGGTGGTCCCTACTGAATTACTACTTCTACATAATACGACATTCTGGACTCTTAAGTGGAGCATAGACGCCTCGAATTGGTTACATTCATCATGTTGTCACTATAACGTGAAATTAGCATCCCCAAATCCTCTGTGCTGGCTGCCGTAGCAGAGGTATTGACCAATTGGAGGCATGTTTTCATTATTATTTTGTTCCATGTTCAATCTTTTATGAGAATCAATGAGTGATGTGTTCAAAGATTCTTTAGTTAGAAGCCGCCCCTGATATGGAGAAACAGACGCTTACCTGATACCTGATGGAAATTTGGCTGTCATAAAAGCATCTGAGTTTGTTGTGGACTGTTCTTAGCTTCAGGACTCTTCCTCGATCTTGCCGGCATGGGTGGCCCTAACGATAGCTATGCTACCGCTGGCATCGCCCTTGGATTCATCTCCCCTAATGAGCCCTCTCACCACGACAAGGTGGCAACCCCCGAGAAGGGAATTACTGCTATTCAGTCCATCCAAAAGCTCATAAATTGGGAGAATTATTTTTTGGAATTATTTTATGCAGCTTGATGAGATGAACATATCTTAGACGGGTATCAAGGTTGTACACATAAAAATTCTCTGTTTTGGGTAACATCCTCAGGGCATTTGTTAGTGCTTCAGTGCCTTTGTTTCACTGTTTTTGAAAATTACTATTTCAAGTCTAAGATTTTTATTAGAAAGCTCTTTCATCAGCCTATTACTGCGACTTAACAATCCCTAATTGTAGTGGGCGAGTGTAATTAGTACTCTATAGGTCAAAGGTCTCCACTCTAAGGTCATGGCAAAAGGTCGAACTAATTAAAAAAAAAAAAACAGGCTTTCATATTATATATCAAAAGCACAAAATTAATAGCTTTTACTTTTCCTCCTACACACAGTCCTATAAAAACAAACATTAATTTAAATGTCTACCAATTAAACTTGAAGAAATATTTAATGAGTTTTTAAATATCCTTATTTAACGTGCTTGAATTTAAAACATTTTAAACTGTTGAACTTGTTTTGTTAATTTTTAAGTTATTGCCTTTGGCATCTAGTTCGACCCCATTTTGCAGTCCATATAAAACTGATGCAAAATTATTACCTAGAAAGAGATTTGAAATTTTCTTGGCATAGCATAAATATTATGCTGTCTGGCAGAGGGATATGCATAGAAATACGTATACGTATAGTTGCCCCATCTATAAATGCCACACAGTTGCACAGTCGAATCATGCAACAGCCACAACAACAAAAACACATACACACACACAAACACACATACGCATATGCGAACACTTGAAATGCAATTCCCATTCGGTGCATTTGCGTTCCTTGAATTTAACGCGTCAGCAGAGATGACGAACAGTGGGCAAAATGTTAAATTTTGCTGGCAAAAGCAAGAAAAATGTTAGATATATTTTGATGGCAAGTCTAATTTATTAAAGACGAGTGGTACGCTCATATGATACATATTTGTCGTAAAAAATATAAATTTCTTAAGGATACATTTTCTGGTTATAAGAACAAAATTCTTGTATAAAGTTTAGGTGTTATGTTAAGTGAAATTTGTGACGGAACAAAATGGCGAAATGAAATGGTGAGTTGCTACGTGTGTAAGCGTAAAAATTTCGGAAACTATAGGTGTAGCATAGTTGCGAGGGCTTAGATTTCAAAACTTTTAAATTCATCTTAAGTCTCAAGTTCAAATCTAAGCCAAGAGAAATCAGTTTTTATTACTAATAATTATTTTTTTATTTATATTTTTTACTACTATTTTAAACATGATTTTTTTCCCGAATTATTTTTTTTTTTTTGATAAATAGCTTATAAATATTTTTTGGAAAAATTGTTTTAAAATTTTGTATCTGGGTCACAAGTTCAAATCGGCCGAGACAAATCTGCTTTTACTAATAATAATTATTTTTTTATTTCTATTTTTTACTACTATTTTCAAAATGATTTTTTTTACCAATGATTTTTTTTGATAAATAGCTTATAAATATTTTTTTTTTTGAGTCCTAATTTCAAATCTCAGTCCAGGCAATTATTTAATATATATTTTTTTTTAAATTTATAAATTATTTTTTATAAGATTTTTTGTATTACCATTTTGAACATAATTATTTTTTTCAATTGCACGTAATTAATTATTTTTAGTATATTTTTTGAAAAATTTTGTATCTGGGTCACACAGTCAAATCTTAGTCGTAATTTATTATTTTTAGAATAATTTTGGATAAATAGTTTAGAAAAGTATTGTTTTGATATTACAGCCAAATCTCAGTCGAGATAATTCTTTTTTAACCAAATAATTCTTTTTCAAAACTTTTTTTTTAATATTATGTATTATATTCAGTGTATTTTTTGATAAGCATTTTATAAATATTTTTTTTTAATTACTTATTGGTTATAATTTCTAATAAATAACATATTTCTATAAAATATTAAGAAAACTTATATTAATTATCTAGTTTTTGTTAAAAATATTTTTTGCAGTTTTGTTTTATAATTTTATTTTTTTATGACTATTTTATATATTCTGATATTTCAACATACAATTATTTTTTAAAATTTTTAAAATCAAATTTTGTTTTATACATATTCAATGTATTTTATTGCAAATTTTTTTTTTTTCATAAATATTTTATAAATTTGTTTTTAAGTGCTTATTGCTTTTAATTTCGAATAAATAAATATATTTCCTAAAATATTAAATTAAACTTATTTTAACTAGATTTTTTTTTAAATTTATTATTTACTCTCTTGTAAATATTTTTGTGACTATTTTATATTTTACTCTTAAGAGTTAAGAGTTTTAAAATATATCCATTTTTATACCCTGTACCGTATGGTACCAAGGGTATATTAAGTTTGTGCAAGTCGAAGCTGTAGGCAACATATAGAAGGAGACGTCGGAGACACCCCAAAGTTACCTAAAATATGATCAGGGTGAATAGAGAAGTCAATATACCCATGTCCGTCTGTCCGTCTGTCTGTGTGAACGCCTAGATCTCAAAGATGGTAAGAGCTAGAGCTACCAAACTTTTACATTAGATCCCATATTATCTCCATAGGAGGCAAGTTTATTTTATTTTTTGATATCGGGGTTAAATTATATAGCTCCCATAGGGGTGTTTGAGACGAGCTCGACAAAAAATAAGTTTTAGATGAATAATTCGTTTGTTTATGAAGATATCGTAACCAAATTTGGTATTCGAAAGTTTTTTATAGTTCTCAATCATTGTACCAAATTTGATCAAAATCGGTTGACTATATCATATAGCTCCCATAGGACCGATCTGGCCAAAATAACTTTTTAAAGAAAAGTTCGCTATATTTCGTTTTTTAATAAAGATATCGAACCAGATTTGGCGTTTGGAAATTTTTTAGACCAATTAAGCAATGTGCCAAATTTGAACAAAATCGGTTGTCTATATCATATAGCTCCCATCCGATCTTCCAAAAAATCGATTTTTTAACAAAATTTGTTGTGTTTCGTTTGTTTGTTAAGATATTGGGACCAAATTTGACATTCGTGAGTATTTAATAGTTCCTAAGCACTTTACTAAATTTAATCCAAATCGTTTGACTAGATCATATAGCTCCCATAGGACCAATCGGTCCAAAAACACGTTTTTTATACAAAATTCGATGTGTTTTGTTTGTTTGTAAAGATATTTGAAATAAATTTGGCATTCATATCTTTTTTAAGGTATTTAAGCACTGTGTCAAATTTTATTGAAATCGGTTGACTATATCATATAGCTCCCATAGGAACGATCGGTCAAAAAAATGTTTGCTTAAAAATTCTTCTGTTTTTGGTTTTTTGTGAAGAAATCGGACTTTATTACAAGCTAGTGGTATAGGCTATCCTAAAGTCGTCCGTGCCTGACTTTACGTCCGCCATTTTTATTACTACTATTTGGAATATAATTTTTTTTTTAAACCACGTAATTTATTATTTCTGGTATATTTTTGGACAAATAGTTTGGAAAAATATTGTTTTTGAGTTTCGCCGTCAAATCTCAGTCGACAAAATTCTTTTTTTCACCATATAATTATTTTTTAAAACTTTTTTAAAGCTATTATCTATTAAATTATTATTATGATTGGATGTATAAGTGTACTGCGACCCAGGTGGATCTATTGTACACATTTCATGGCTTAGAGCTCTCCTAAAAGTCCTAAGGACTGCATGCATTGCAGTATTTTATTTAGACTTATGGTAACAACGATCTCTGGTGGGTGAACGTACATTCCCAGGAGCTTGATTCCTTTACCGGCGGGTGCCATACATTCACATAATACCTATATGCAAAGAAGTTTCTTTCTATATACTACAGAAGCGGCATAGTCCACTCATCCACTGGGCCACTTTTGTTTAGATGGCTGCGGAGCCTACAATGTCCCGTCATAAAGCCCGTCAGGACTCTCAAGGTGTTCTCCCAATGAGTTACCACAACTTCGAATCTCATACGGTTGCAGTTGGGAGGAGGGTTTTTGACTCTTCAAGCCCTGGTACCTACACCCAGTGAAGCAGACGTTATTTATTCTGCTCTATTCTCTGTTTGTGGTTCAGGACCGATTAGCGGTGTTACAGCACCGATTCTTGCAAGTTTATCTGCTAGGAATATTGTTGTGTCCTGGAACCCATCTAATCGTGAGATTATTCCTGGATCCTAAATTATCCAGTGACGTTCTTACTTCATTAACCAGCCTTGATGTAATCTTGGCTTTACTTCATGTCTTTGTTGCTGCTTGATTATCAGATAGGATGGAAATATCCTTTTCATCGTAGTTCTTTTGTACATTGAATTCTGCACATCTCCCAATAGCACAAACGTCAGCTTGAAAAATGCTGATGTGTCTGCCAAGAGGTTCATAATATTTGATCCTGGGTCCTACTACCCCCAGGTACCACTTTGTTGTATGTGGTTTCATAGGGTGAACTGCCGGAAGAGAGGTCCAAACCTCTTTTGTGCTGCATTTGGTATCAAAATATTGATTGGACCTGTACTCAGCTAGCATCTCATACCATGCCTGCAAAGCCAAAGGCATATCCCTTGTTAGATCTGCAGCATCTTTCTTGGTGAGGCTAAAGTCATCCCCTACCCTCGCAATTCTTAATAATATGGTTTTCCGTCGCATATTTTAAATTGTTTTGTAAATAATTTTTTTATGACTATTTTATATTTTGCGCTTAAGAGAAAAAGAATTATTAAAAAAATCAAATTTTTTGTAAGGGACTCAATTGTATTCCTGACGAGCGATCTAGAATATCAACCTGGTTTTTTTTTTTTGCCTTTGGATTCGCATTGTAGTTTACAAATTTCGTTCATCATGTAAAATCAAAAAATACATTTTTTTAAAAAATACTAAAATTTATTGGGATCATTATTTAGGGGATCAACCCCTTATATGAAAAAAAATGTAGTTTTTTAATTAATAAATTTGGTTTTATTTAATTTAATTTACCACATTCCCCCATTGTCGAAAAGAGTTCATGAATTCGAATTCACAATCTTTTAAGTTTTTTCCAACATTGCTTTTTACTAAATACTGCTTAGAAAACGGCTGCCAATTGGCATCCTTAGCAAATTCAAATTTTTTTTAATAAAAGCGGTATATTTCCCTTGTCTTCAATAGGATAACCTGAGCTCAAAACATAAAAGAAACATTTTTTTTTTGCCGCAGTGTTTCAAAATTTTATTCTGTATATGCCTAAATTCTGGCATCATTTTGTCTGGTGGGTATTAAAACAGTACTTCAAAGAAAGCTGATATGAGCTTCTTGAAGCATCTCCTTCTTCTAACGTTAGCGTTCCCACAAGTTTTTGGTTTATACCAACTTCAGTCGATTGTCTTTTGGCTAAAATTGGATACCTCTAACCATAGAAATAGTTCTTCTTACAAAACAGCCAGTCATGTCCTTAACGCTCCACAAGATTATGCCAAGCATTTGGTTTCGACATGCCTCCGTCTGCCTAATCGTTTTCGGCTTGGCATTGTCTCCCACAGTGCGACGCAGGAATTTTCCGCATCCTTGCCACACCAGCTCAACTCCCGCTACGGTGCAAAGCCATGTGCAGTCGGCGTCAAGTGTTGTGCAGTCGCTCATGCGACTTGCATCAAAAACAACAACAACAGCAATGACAACAACAACAACAACAACAATGACAACAACAACAACTGGTCCAAAGCTGCTCAGTCGAAATGCGTGTGCTCTGGCTGTAGGTTTTGCCACTTGTCTGCCTTTCAGCACTTCACAGCTGGTGGGAACTGGAGGGTGGAGAAAGGGTGGGAGTGCTTCCATGTGCACGGTGGCGCCACCAGCAGCAGCTTGGAATCATTTTCAGATATTTTTTTTTTTATATATAGTACGCTTTGTCTAGTACGACGACGGGGCTTGCCTTTGGCTTAAGAACGTTTTAAATTTTATCCTTTAGCAATTTACACGCAACGTTGAAGGTTGCCAGATAAAGCGAGAGATGGCCGAAAAAACACATACACACAGAGTTGAGTGCGTGGGCGGCCGAGGGGGCGGCTAAAAGAGCTACACAATTTCCGTTTTAACTGAAGCATTTTCGAGAGTATATTTTTTGTTGTTGTTGGCATACACGACGTATACGCAATTTAGCTTTGCTTTGAACTTAACTTTAATGACAGCGTATTTATTGTGCATTTTGTGTGTTTGCTCTCTCTACCTCTCTCTCACACTCTCATTCGCTTTATTTTTCGCTCTCTCCAGGTTTTGTCATCACTTATGCACGCTCATTTAGTCTTTAAACACATTTCTCAACACTAACAAAACGTTGTCGCTTAATTTTCCATTCCGTTCGGGCAACATTTCTTTTCGGTTTGTTTGTTCTGTTTTTACTTTTTTCGTTGCTTATTTCACGTAATTTGGCAAATAAGCTAGGAAAATGGGAATAAAACAATTGTTGGCTATTTTTTACACCTTTACTTGTTTGCCATACACTGTCCTTGAAGGATATGGAGGGATATAACGATAGCCAAAAAGATTTTTTGGTTACACCTTAAAGAAAAAGGGAAGTGGTCAAGTTTTTGGGAGCAATTTCTAGAAAAAATTGTTTAAAATTTATTTTTTATATAGTTGTAGTGTTTAGTATATAGTTGCGAAAACTTAATACGCATTAGAAATAAAATTTCTCAAAATAAAAACTCAATGCTTTTTATATAGTGTCTTTAAGGTATAATAAGTAGAGTTCTTTGAAAATTTTACAGCATACTCTCTAATATTACAATAACCTTTCAATTCCTAAAAACCTTCAAATCTAATGCTAGAGATTTATTGCATTTAAAATAACTTCCCAAACGAAAAAAGGCTATTATGTTTGAAATTTCAGTGAATTTGGAATATGATATGCGCTCTGGCCAAGTATAAGAAAAAAATTTTGATTATTAAAAGGATGAAAAAACGATTCGGTGAATTTCAGAAATATCGCTCAGCTTGAAGTTTTTCATCTCAGAGTACTACTTAAAATTATCCCTCTATTATATACATAAAATAATTTTTTTCTCATCTTTTTGAAAGTGTAGAACATGTTGAGTGTATAGCAGAATATATTTGTTTCTCATGCTTTTATAAAGTAAGGAATTTGGCGAAATGGACAGAAAGAAGTTGACTTTGACTAAAGAGGAAATGAAAGAGCTCCTGAACCGCTTGCGGCGATGGAAAGGTGGCGGTTAGGAAATGAAGCGAGCAGGGGTCGAGGGAGCAATTTCTTGAAAAAATTGTTTAAAATTTATTTTTATATATAAATATTGTAGTATAATTTTTCATGTTTAATAATTTATGTTTATTTTAATCAAATTACATAAAATGCGGCACATTGTCCATTTTATAGAGTATATAATTGTCGAACTTCCTATGTATCCTTTTTAAGCAATTATTTTAACCCTTTTTCGCTTTTTTACTTAAGAATTTAATTGAATTTGAGAAAAGGCAGAAAAGTTAAAATAAATACATTAATAACATAGAGCAATAGATCTTCAGCACAAACATTAAGCAGGGAAATTTTTTTATATTCGTTTGTGTTAAATAAAAAATTTACTTTTTTTTTAACATAGCAAAATATGTCTGAATGGGATAGCTTTAAAGCTTTTTTTTATAGAATTTTAAGTTGATGCAGGCCAAATTAAGCCCATAGTGAAGCGTTTACAGACGGAACATCCCGACTATTATAATTTTATTGAAAAAAAATTGTTTTTTTTCCTAAAAAGGGTTCCTCATAAAGAGTTGGGGCACTAGGCATCCCAGCGCTGGGCAGTCACAGAGAATATGTCTGGTGGTTTCATCGTCTTCTAGACAGAGCCAGCACTCTGAAGTGTCCGACAGACCAATTTTCTGTAGATGATATCTAACAGTGTGGTGGTCAGATAGATAAGCTACCAGGAGTTTTAGGTCCGCTCTGCCAAGACCTTTTGTCTTGATCGCATCCATAGGTTCGGCAAGCACTTTTGCTTGAGGTGATTGAAGGATATTAGGAAACAACAAAATTTACAGTCTACAAAATGTTTTTATAGAGTATGAAGATTTTTTAAAAACAACGATGAATTTTAAAATTCCTTCCATAGGGAATTAAATTTAAATTAAGCTCCTTTTCGCTCCAGGATCTTTGCAGAGCGAAAAGAAACTTAATTAATTTTTTCAAATTTAAATGGCAATATCTCGTAAACAGAGTGAAGAAGTTCCTTGATTCGTATCAGTTACGTCTCAATCTTCATGATCAGGACAATTTGAGGTCCATCAGCTAAAGTTTAAGGTGAAAACTTCAAAAGGCTATATCTTCTAAACTAAGAGTCGTAGAGCAATTGTGTCCCGGCCCGGATTTACCATATAGACAGTGTAGGCAACTGCCTCGGTCGGCAAGAATTGGGGGGCGGCAAATTTTGTCGGAAACTTTAAAAACGTGTTTTATTTGTAGGAATTGAATGTAGAAGTAAGTACGTCCAAATCGAGAGAAAAAATCGATAAGTACAAATCTCGATATTGTCGGCTACTACGCGAAAAAAGACAAGTAAACTAAGATGCAATGAATCTAGACATGGAGAAGTTGAACTTGATGGTCGGGAAAACTTTAAAATTAATACATACAATATCATTTTAGACAGAATTTCATCGGAATTACAAAAAAGAGAGGTAGCGTACAAAGATCGTAGTGAAAAATTTGCAGTCATCACAGACATGCACTGTTTGAATGAAAAAGAAATTCGTGAAAAATCAACTGAAATCAACTCAATTTCTACGATAAAGATATCGAAGCATCGTTCGCCAATGAGATGATTTTATTCAAAAATAATTGCGTTGAAAAGAATTTAGAAAAAGATTCTCCTCTTGATTTGCTCAAATTACTGAGCTCCACACAGTATTTCCGAATTTTTATATAGCATACCGAATACTCGTTTGCACACCCGCATTAAATTGTAGCACTGAACGTTCATTTTCCTCACGTCGGAGAGTGAAAAACTACTTAAGATCAACACTATCTGCAGAACGATCGAGCGAGTGCGTTCTCGCTTTGTTAAATATAGAGTCAAAATTACTTATGTCTTTAGATTGTGATGAAATTATCCATGAATTTGCTATCCAAAAATCCAGACATAAAAATTTCCATTGATAAGCAGTAATTTTTCTACGAAAACCAAGTGCATACATAATGGTGATTTAGCAACTATATTGGGGTCGCCAAATTTCTAAATCCGGTTCTGATTGTGTCTCAATCTACATGAATATGCCTATTTAAAGCCATAAAAAAATTAGAAAAATAAAATTTATTATATAAATAATTAAGTAAAATGAACTGCAATTATTAATGTGTTTTGGAAAATATTGCTGTTACACACATTAATCATGGGATTAAGTTTACAAAGAGTCGACAAATTTTTATACACCATTAAACTCAAATTAATTATTAAGCAAAGTCCTATGTTTTAAAAATAAAAAAACTAAAAATATGGCTTTAGAAAAAAGTATGTTTTAACTGAAAAAGGACATTTGTTTTTAAAACCAAACAAGTTTTTTATTAAACTCAGCCGTGCACCGGATAACAAAAAAACCAAATCGAAATATTTTATTCGGATATTTGTCGATAACTTCCGTTTTTATTTTCGATTAATTCCAATATTTCCGATATTTTTCCCCATGTTATGTTGGCTTTTTTAACCTATTTTAATTTCTTTTTTAACAAATCATTCGGTTTCAAAGCACACATGCAGTTAAAAAAAAATATAGTATGACTTTAGGTATTAAATCTAAAATTGACAACCCAAAGATAATTAGCTATATTTCGAATACCGAGTAGTAAAAAAATGGGCTGTACTGGCAGGCCTGGCTTTGGAGTTGACAAAATAATATTAAAAATTGTACAGCCCATTACTTTATTTCACAGTAGCAATTTAATCTAACTTAAAACTTAAGACCAATATTTATATATTAAAATCTGCATAAGCGGATAAACTTAAGCAAATCTTATAAAAGTTGGCTAAAAAACTTCAACAACAAAGTGCTGCCATTTTGTATTTAGACTATTTAGGTGCCCTACATAAAACAAGTTTTAATAAAGCAAAATGTCAGAATCTTCAAAAATGTTTAAAAAAATATCTTCTAGCTCTCATGCACAAAGGATATACAGACGGGACATGAGAACATATGACATCGGAAGGAAGCAACAATATTTAAAATATGCAGCTTAACACTGTGATGGCGGAAATGCATGCGGCAAGGACCGGAAGTTCAACAGCAACATCCGTACACCTATACAAACACACTCTCAGTCACTCACAGACACACTATACACACACATACTCAAATACTGGTGTAGAGAGCGCTGTAGTGTTGCTTCAGGCATGACACGGCGATTTATTGACGTGCAAAATATGATTTTGAAATATTTTATGGCGTCAAGTGGCAGCAAGCTGCTGCCACAGAAGCTGCTACAAAATGCCGCAACATATGCGAAAATGCATTTTGGGGCAACATTTTAAATGCCAACAACGACACTAACAAATCAAATACGTTGTAAATACACTGAGAGAATAAATTTGGCAGATGCGGTCAGCTTTTGCAATTAATGTTTAATTTTAGTGTGCTGCTCTTGACCTCTATTACAAGCTATAACAATTTGTGATAAAAATTTAAATGAATTTAGAAAAGTACTTAAGTGGTGTTCATTTTATTTAGCATTTGGATAAGCTGTTTTTTTATTCATGTAGAGCTTATGACAGGTTTTACTGAATGCTTCACACAGAAATGACCCAGACCTGGCAAACTTCTCAAACAACTCCAAACCTAACCACTTCAAAAAAATTAATGATATTGCCACTTAGCATATTGCTGTAAAAGTTAAAATTGTGTTGATCCTTTCCTGATGAGTCCTTGTTTCATTTAAAATCGAATTCATTAGCTTGAACTTCTGTTGGAGCATAAACCTTATAAGAAACATCTTTCGAGCTCTTGTATTTAGTTTTATCGCTATAATCCGCTCACTTATGGTATACCAAGCTATATTTTTCGAGATAAGGAAATCTACACCCCTAATATGTTTATTACCGTCAGGGCGCCTAGAGTAAAGAAATGTTGAATGTTTACCTGGTATTTGGCCTTGTCCCGTCCATCTAGTTTCCTGTATTGCAACCAAGGCGAGTCTGTAGCGTTCCTTTTCGCGTTTCAGTGGTTCTAGTTTGCCAGTTTCAAAAAGTGTGCATACATTCCACGTTGCAAATTTCAGATTTTCTTCCATACCGATGTTAGATCTTAGAGTTCGAACCTTCGGATGGTGTTGGTCTCATTCATCGTGATGTCTTCGCGTGGATTTGGCACCTCCGAAAATCTTGTGTCATCAGCCGAAGCTAGAAGATTTCTCGTATTACGACGATAACCTCTTGGATTAGTGTTCCCATTGTTGTTACTTTCCATGCTTGAACATCGATAGGTAGTAAAGTCGATGGGTGATGAGGCCAAGGACGATACGCATAACACGTTTGTGGAGCAAGCCGTTCGATCCGAGACAGACGCCCGCTTGCAGCCGCGCCTAACCTGGCGAGCAGACGCTACAAATTACGCAAAGATTGCCGTTGATCGACGATTCAATTCATCCGCCTTTGAAGGCGTACTCTCTTTAACCCTTAGACCAAGTATGTTGGAATGGCCTAAAATATGAGAGCTCCCTTTCCTGTTAGCTCTAACGAAGACTTCAACACAGGTTGGTAACCGTATCTTCATCAAGGTTGCTTAGGTTACCAGGGTGTACCCCGTAGGTAAGAGTAGGAATTGAGTGCTGAGTCTTCCGATAAAAGGATACCATCGGAGATATCAGCACTCCAGGAGAACCCCGAAATATCGCTCAGTTTCAAGTTTTTTCTTCATCTCAGAGTACTAAGAACAAGTTTTAGTTCAAAATAAATCTTAAGTGTTTAAAACAAAGAGTTTGTTTAATAAAAAATATTTCTAGATTACTTCTTAAAGTAAACTTAAATAAATCATCTGCAAGCTCAGTTCTTTTACTCAAAATTATTTTCGGACTAGACTGATTAAACTTCGAAAGCTATAATGTGATCTTAAAATATTAATATGTTTCGTAAGAAAACACCTGAACAATATAAAATAAATTTATACAAATCAAATGCGTTTCCCAAATACAATGAAAGATTACACAGCCACACCCAATAAACGCAACTTTGGATTAAGAAGTTAGATCATTTTTCCTTAAGGTTTGTTCATTCGCTGAAGTCGAATCCGAAGTGAAATAAGCCCCTGGAACAAATATTAAAAAAATCATAGGCGCATATCAGATCTCAAAAATATTTTTTATAATATTTTTTGAGCTCATATGCTGGGGATTTTTTAAAAATAAAATGGGTCTCAAAAAAAAAAAAAAAAAAAAGAACAGCTTTGAGAAGTTGATAGATTCTAGCCCCGTTAGTCCATTTTAGCTATCGGATTCAGACGAAATACATAGTATAAAAAATATAGTATGCTTTGTCTCCAGGTTATGAGACTTTTTTGTAAACACTTGACTGAGTTAAATTTAACCTATCCGAATAATTTCTGGTCCCATTCCAGTTCTATCTGAAAATGCTCCATCTTTACTATGACCACATTTTTTCCATATAGCCCTAGCTATTCTCTCAGTGTACATCATCATGCAAGTTGCTCCACTCTAAACTTACTTGTAAATATTTTTGATTCAACCAAGAAACAGTCTGTGAATCCTCTCCAGCTTCAGCTTCAGCCAAGTTGAAAGTTCATAGTGACAAAAAGCAACCAAAAATATAAAAGCTTGCCATTTGTTTTGGCCATTTTAAAAAGTGCTGCTTGGAGCTGCTTCTCTGGAATGGACAGATTGACAGATGGACTGACGATGGCATTGCTCGCATTTGGCATTTGACAAGAGAACCAACAACAACAACAACAACAACAATAAGGACAATTGCGGTGAAAACAACAAACTAAAATAGAAACTAAACTTTCACATTTTCTGCTTTTCTTTCATATGCATTTTGATATTTTCTTAGTATTTTTCCTCTTTTTGTACCAAAATAAGAGTAGGCGTGGCAGCTGGTGGGCGTTAGATACCAGAAATGTATGGCTTTTATTATATGAGCAACGAACTTGCACAATGCACTAAAGTTCAAAGGTACTTGAAAGCATTTTTGCCTTGGGGTGAATAAAATTTGGGAACGCATATTTTGGTTTTTGTTTTGGGAACAGCTTTGAGCCACAAAGTACAGTGAATACGTCTGGGAATGCTTATTAGGGTTCTGTGTAAAATGGCAAAGGAATATTATATTTTTCATAAAGATTTATGGTTTAAGTTAATAGTGCGTGGGGTTTTGACAAAAAGGGTTGTAAGCTGGAAGGGGTTGCTAAAGAACTGGTTCATTAGCTGGTTCGAACGAGAAATGCAAGTTAGTTTGGAATTTGAAGCAAAAAACATCTCTTATAGAAAAAAAAAATTTTTAACGTCGTCGTCCTTGTCAACATTTAATTTTGGTTGAGCTTGGCCGATTTTTTTCGATTTTTTTTAATGGAAATTTTTGAAAACTTGAAATAAAATTTTTTTTTTAGTAAGATTCTTCTCTCTTTTTAAGAAGAAATTTTCCTAATATTTAAAATAACTCTCATGCATACTTTAAAGCAATAATATTCCTTGCAGCGCGATTTGGAAAAAGCTTAAAAAATTTAAATGAAAAAACATCGTAAAAGAAAATTTGTAATATTTAAAATGGGGAAAACTTCAATTCGATTTTATTCTTAAAACTCAATTAATAAAAACTTTGAAAGTTCGATTAAAAAAATGTTTTTCTTTTGTAACAAAATCTAAAGGGTTATTTTATTAGTAGTCAAATGAACTAAGGGGTTACGCATCCTGTGCGCTTTGCTTCGATTCTCCATTTAATCTCCATAAATTTAACTCCGTAATTTTAGGGTCTTAAAGGCATTTTGATAAGAATTGGTTTCTCGCCTTTTTTAATCGTAACTGCAAATTCCAGAAAACAATAAAATTATTGTCAAAATAATATTACATTTTGGAAGTTCTGCTTACCATTAAACTTTTCCTTGAGAGAGTAGCTCTCTCCTGCCTTAACAAGTTCATTGTCATGATAACCACAACCCATGTTAGCAGATTTGTTATTGAATGTAAAGATGCACTTTGATCCTCCGAATCTAAGATACTTGATGACGACCTGCTCAACATTGGGAGGCACTAGAGCAAAGTGGAAAAATTGAGAAATTGTTCCATCATCTAACATAATCATATCAAAGCCACCATAGCAACTAAATAGGTTTTGAAAAAATGCGCCAAACCCAGGCAAAAAATTGGCAGCGCCTTTCTCCGTGGAATCAAGGGGTTGTTCAGACCAGACCTATGGGGAGTATGGGCAATTATTAGTTTTGGTTAGTTAGGGTTGACCATTTATTTTGTATAGCTTATTACTATTCCTTTTTATAAGGGAGTAATGGCCAAATAACAAAAGACTCTTTAATTTTTGAGACTTTGCGTTTCAACTCACCTTAAACTCTGGAGTTACATAAGGTGTAAGTCCACGTTCAAAATATTCATCAGCTACGGCAGTACCCTTAGTTCTTAAGAAGTTACTTGAAAACATGGACCATGTCATGGCTGGCCCGGATGCATCAGTGACTTCCGCATAGTAATCCAAATCATTTCTATGCGCCACACTGCAACGATCATATTTTAGAAAGAACTTTCTGAGCACTCTAAAACTCACCTCTGATCAAAGAGCAGCGGGAAACCCAACAAAATGGTATCCGCCTGCTGCACCGTATTATTTCTCCTATAAAGCAAATGTTGCGGATGATAATTCAGCTCGGAGTCTAATGGAATCTGCAGACGCTGACCCACACTAATCCATTTAGCCTTTATTTCATTGAAACTCTCATCTGCGCATTTTCCAGCTGTAAAGCCGGCAAACTTTAGCGCCATCTTTGCCACCGCATTGGTGTACACATGATCATGCACATCCTTTTCACTGACATCATGTCCCATAACATACAGTATATGGCATCTCTCCATAAATTCTTCACAGGATATGCGACTAACCAGAAACTCTGCCACCTGCTGCACAATGGGCCAGGCACTCTCACAGAGCCAATCCTGAGAATTTACCCAGGCATAGTACTTCTGCAGTGCATAGATTAGATCCGCGGATATGTAAATCTGCTGACTAGCTAACTGACTTTCACTGGTTGGGGTTACCTCGGTGCCGGTAAAGGCGCTTTCACGAGGATACCTAAAAGAGCATAAGGTTCAGATACAAGGTTTAGAATAAGTACTGGATTAGCTTCTCCCACCTTGCACCCAGAAAACCCCTGGAGAAGGCATTGTAGCTGGCGCCCGGTAGCTGCATGAGTCGATAATCCAGCAGATGCTGTCCCCACTTAGGAGACATTTGCGTAATCAGAGGTAAAAGCCAGACTTCTGTATGCCAAGTGGTGTGGCCGCGATATTCCTCGCCTAAGCCACCGCGACCCAGACCAGTTGGACTCAAGCCATAGTAAGGACCTTCTGGTTGATTGGTTTCTGGAGCTGGCAGAGAACTGGCTATATAGAAAATGCCTGCGTTGATGGTGCGCCACTAGGGAGGATTTGTTTAAGAGCATATATATATTTTTCAATGAATAACTATGAGATCTTATAAGAATCTCAAATATATCAAAAGAGATTCTGGCTGTTTCCCCCGTAATGTAGACTTACCAACTCTAGATCACCCGTAAGATCCACTTCAAACTGCTCATCCCAAAATTGTTGCCAGGCGTAACTATGCCGCTGAAGTAGCTCATCGCATTCATAGGATAACGCTGGAAATAAAAAATAAAGATCCGGTTTCTTGCTCTAACTAAGACTCTACGCTACCCACCATCGGTTAGCTCCTGTCGTGCCACCTGCTCCTCGCGATCCACAGTAATGATTACCCTATAATGGAATTCACTTTGCCAAGCAGGCCAATCCAGCTCTACGGGCTCGGACAAATCGCTGCTAAAGGCCACAAAGACTTCATGAGGCTGTCTTTGGAACTGCTCAAACTCCAGCACCTTGGTCACACCTTGTAGCACACGATAAGAACCATTCGTATTGCCAGCGTCCACCAATGTAAAGGTAAAGTCATCGCTTTCCGGACTGCCTTCATGCTGACTTAGCTGTAGCCACATGGGTGCTGTTTGTTAAGGATATTACCATAGAGAAATATTTTAATTCCTATCTTCAATTACTTACAATTGGCCCTTTCAACTGTGGCAGCTGTTCGTCTGGCCACCAGCTCATAGACCAGCGCACGACTAAAATAACGATGTGGATAGCTGCGCTGTTCCAAGCTCACGCCCAGCGTGGAAAAGTTTTGTACGTGACTATAGTAGCCATCTCTGAGCAATAGCTCATAGCTGTTCCCATCCAGTTCGTCCTCTTTGCCACAACCAAAACGATCGCATAGACTGGCGCTAATATTCAACCAGTTAGGCAGACGTGCACGATGATTCTGTCCAGCTGGCCCATTGTATATGCCATTCATATAAATTGAGTCCCCATAGACAGTATATCCCAGATGTCCATTGGACAAAGTGGGCATATAGTTGCGATCCTCCGGCAGTTGTGGGGTTTGTAGCACATAAGAAGCTGTCTTGTTGTCCAACTGCGCCTTGCCCAGTTGGCAAATGCCAAGAAGCAGCAAGCACAGGGTCCATATGTTGCAGTTCGGTAAAGAGTCCATAGCAAACTGAGACGTGTTTAAGACATAGTCTTAACCAAGTTAATTCACATTGTAGCAGTTAGTGTGAACTTATCAGTTAGTATACAGTAAGTGGGGTGTAATGTGATTAATTTTACGAGCGATCTAATCTTATCGGCAAATCTATCGCCACTTTCTAATCCTTCGATGTAATGATAAGATATATGATTGGAATGTTTGCTAAATGTCTGTTGCAGGGGGATAGTGCTCGAAACATGTTGAATTAATCTATTATGTAAGCACTTTTATTGTGGTAGCTCCCGACCTAGAATTATAGATTTGTGCAATAATCCGCATTGACTGGACTGTCGACTAATAATCTACTTCCTAGAATGAACAAAGGGCTTTTAAATATTAGCGACTTTTGGAAGTGGTGGATTCACGAGGGTGGTTCTCTGGTCCGGACCCCACCCCCAAAAGTTTGAAAGATTGATTGAACGTCTTTTGCGAGCTCTGACATACATACTGTTCGAAGTAGAAAACCTCTTCCTCCCAAGACCAAATACTCGATGCGCACCTGCCTTAAAGTCTTAGATCTCACTTGATGTTCTTCGTCTTCTTCTAAGCTTTACTATCTTTCGTGGGACATATCTTCCGCAACAATCTTTCTCCATTTGTCCCACACTACAACGACATCTCTCCTGTGTCGCACTCCTCTTCTGCTGAGATCGGCTTTTACTTTTCGAAGCTATTCCTAGGGTACTTTTTTCCTCTTCCCTATTTTTCTCTTTATATGATTCGGGTTAACGATTCCTCGAAACTGCAGCTCATACTTTCAAATTGGACTAAGGATACTTTTGTATTTAGCTACCTTGTTGTAAAGGGACAGCTTGTTTTTGGGGTACAAATCCTTGCCATCTTGTCAACTTTGGTTGATGTAAGTCGCTGACTGAAGGTGCCTAAACATAAACATAATTTTTCTTCTTTTTCTGCTATCCTTGACACCCACTGAAGCATAGAGCCTCGAAGACTTAAAGAAACCAAACAGAAGCTTTGGGGTTGCCTCTTCCACGCCTTTAAGCTGCAGATCCTATACAGATTAACCTCAGCTAGCCTTTTGCCCTATTCAGGAAAGAAACTTATTTGACTAAATATGTTCACTTCAGTGAGCTTTGGCTAAGGGATCATCAACTTCTAATGCGTACCTAACAGATAGATGGCTCACGGTAATGTACCAAGTTCATTCCATGCTTTATAGCTGCATCTTTCAACACCCATCAGCATAGACTTTCTACAGCTCCCTTCTTAAGAATCAATCAACATAAAATTGCAATCTGAAGATTTAAACAGCAGAAACAATTTTGAAGCCAAGCATATGCTTTTCCCGCTCTTAAGACGACTTCATAAGAACACAAACTAAACCCATTGCACCTCAACAAATTCTCCTAAATTGTCAACATTGAATACAAAAAAAAGTGTGCTCTGAAAATCCAAGTTCCTGGGTGTACTATGCAGCCAGGATTGCCAAGCTTGTTCAAGCCAAGATATTTGCATTTGGAAACTCCTCTCACTGCAGCTCTTTCGCATCAACGAATCCACTCAGATCTATGGCTCTCGGGGAATTTGCAATTGTTTATTTGTTTACATACTGTAAGTGGATGGATGTCTTTGGCCAAAGTATGTCCATGCCCATGTCCGGGTCCAGGTCATGTGTAGCTGCTGCTCTTGAAAAAATGTTACTTGATTGCTTGTTGCTTTTAACTTGGCTCTTAGTCTTCTACTTGTGGTCTTGTGGCTCTTCAAGGCAAAACATTTTCATTGCCCGAAACTTTACTGCTGATTTCTATTGTGCACTCCACTCCACTCTACACTTCTTTACTCTGCTTTCTCTCTCTCTCTATACTCTATATAGAGTTCTCCACAAAGTGTCCTTAATGTCAGCTATGTGTGCGTGCAGCTGTGTGTATCCGTGTGTGTATCTGTGTGCTACTTAATGTAAGTGTATTAAAATTGCAGTCATGCTGTCGCTGCTGTTGTTTAAAAGTTGAAAGTTGTACAGACCAAAGTTTGTTTTAGGAAAAGTTGCAACTTTTCTTGTCCCAAGTTTTTCTTGCATTATAGAGTAAGAATGGCATACAAAAATAATTTGATTTATATGCAATTCTTTGTTCCTTGTTTCTAATATTTGTTACTTTTTTTTTGGAGCATAATTACTGAGCTGTTTAATGGGCTTGACCTTGGGCAACATATGTGCAAAGTTCGTCTGTGTTTTATCATGTGGAAGTAAAACAGGGAGCAAGGATCTTACCTTGCACATATTTAAGCTAGAAAAAGTTTTTTGTAGTTTTCAGAACTTTTTTGACTGTTAGGAAACAATACGCATTTAGTTTTACCTGTGAACCTCCTAAACAGAATTGTCAAGTTCAACAAAGGGAGAGTAATTTTTTTAGAGTTCGGGAATTTTGTATCACTAAAGTCTGAAGGTGGATATAAATTATCACAAATGTGGACTCTTATATGGACGTTAGGTACTAAGCACTGAGTCAGGGGGGATTGTCTCTTTAAGGCTTAACCGATAACGCTTTCTAGAAATACATGTCCCCACAATTGGTTCTGTGGGTTCCTTAAAGGGCGGGCAGGGAGTAGTCCTCTTGCGAGGAGGCTGCGGTGTCTTTGCAATATATGGCTGTATCTAGTAGTGTGTCTACCAATCTACTCTTCAACTGTATGAAGATTGAGGTCTCTAAAAAGTGTAAAACCGCGTACGTACCAGTGACAGTTGGTTATCTGTCATAATACTCGATTTTGCAATACCTGTAAGTGTTTATAGTTCGATTTGGTAGCATTTCCCCAAATCTGCACTCCATTAAGCCATATCGGAAGAATACAGTGCACATGAACAGCTTTTTTACATCTCAGCGGCAAGGTGCTCCTCTTATTGTAGAGCCACCGTCAGTCTGTGACGAAATTTTTGAACCGTCTCTTTGAGGTGTGGGTAAGGTAAGGCGCTTACCCAAAGTGATGCCGAGGTAGTTATTTAGCTTGTGACGGCTGCTCCAGGGTAACTCCCTCTAGCTGGATTGAAGGGGTATACGTCAATCTTTTGAGTAAGAAGCATGGGCTTATTGCTTTTAATGGGTTATCCTTCAAATTCAACCAAGCTGCGGGAGTATCAAGATACGCTCTTAGACCATTGCCTTTACGCTTTATTTGGCTTTATTGATGACTGCGATGTCATCTGCAAATGTCGCAATAATAGCCATAGATGGAGCTTCCATATGTTCAGAGGTAGGGCAAGGTGTATCCTGCTCTCATAATATAAGTAGACGAGTATATATCCCTTACCTTGACATTAAACTCTCGTCCTTCCAGATATATAGTGTACGAGTATATATCCCTTACCTTGACATATCCTTGCAGATATGACCTTAAAAGGCCATAGTACGATGCAGGCAAAAGTTTTTTCACTTTGCACAGTAGACCATCGGGCCACAGCGTTGGAGAACTCCAGGTCGTCAAAAGCCTACATGATGTGCTTGACGAATCTGTGGACCAGTTCCACAGTCCCGTGTCCCTCTCGAAAGCCGAATCAGTGATCCGGCATGATATTGCATTCACTTATAATGGCAAAAATCTGATTCGCAAAAGTCCTCTCCCATAATTTAGACAGGGAGGGTAAAAGACTCATCGGCCGATACGACACAGGATCAGCTTCTGGTTTGCCTGGCTTCTGAATCGTAAAAATTGCAGCTAGTTCCCATTGCTTTGGAAAGACTTGGAGCCTGTTAATATCATTAAAAATTAATACTATTTAAAGGAGCGCTTTTTGTAGGCAAGGCCTTTAACGTAGCATTGCAAATCCTATCAATACCCGGAGCTTTATTTTTCGGTAATAATTGGATCGCTTCAGCTAACTCTTCAATCTTTATAGGGTTATTAGGCGGGGACATCTGCAGTGGAGTATCAAGGTTCTGGTGGGTCTCCCAAGTCTGCTCTATTGTAGCAAATTCATATGTACTGCAACGATACTCTAGATAGTATCCGAAAGCATTATCATGTTCCCTTTCAATACAAAATACTGAAAGATGTTTTTTTGATTAAAATTTGTTTTAAATTTAATATTTTATCGAGAAAATGTAATATTATTTTTCGATTGGACAATTTGTTCAATCTTTGATTCTTAAAGAGATATCGATTTATATTTGGATCTTCTTCTTCTTCCTCTTATGGGGCCATAACAACCCGATTACCGGATTACGGCCTGCCTTAGAACATCTCTCCAGGCGCCTCTGCATTGCGCGCGCCTTATCCAGTTGGTCACACCGAGCGAAGACAGGGCCCCCTCCACTTGGTCTTTCCAACGCAAACACGGTCGTCCTCTCCGCCGACGGCCGCTGGCTACCGCATCGACCACACGTCTTGTCCATCCTAACGACATGCCCGAGCCAGCGAAGCCGCTGGATGTTGATACGCTGAGCAACGTCCATGTCGTTGAAGAGCTCATACAGCTCCTGTTTGGTACTGATGCGGTAGTCATCGCCAACTGGAATAGGACCAAAGATCTTGCGCAGTACTTTCCTCTTGAAAACTCCCAAGGCAGCTGCATCCGTAAGCGACACGGTCCAGGCTTCCGCGCCGTAAAGAAGCACTGGAAGGATGAGTGCCTTGTAGAGTGTTAGTTTTGTCGCGCGAGAGAGGTATCTACTACTCAATTGCCTATTGAGACCGAAATAGCACCTGTTGGCAAAAGTGATTCTGCGCTTGATCTCCAGGCAGACATCGTTGTCGGTGGTAACGGCGGTGCCAAGGTAGATGAATTGACAACATCGAAAGTATAGCTGTCTGTCGTAATCTGGGACCCAAGCCGCCGCACGTCCCTACTTGTCGACAGCATAAACTTTGTTTTGGCCTTATTTACCGCCAGACCCATTTTCGCAGATTTTTTAATTTTATAAAAAATTATAATAGCGGGTTTCATATGCAAAAGTCCCGGAAATCGAAGGAATCGACTGAAAAAGTTTCAAGTAAGATATAAATTCGTTACGGTAGTAAGCCCAGAAGATATTTTTAACAAAATGGTGCTGCATTTTTATTTTTAGCACAACTTTTGCAACCTTGGCATACATTATTGAGGTGGTCACTGCCACTGAACTTTGTAGCCAGTACACTACTTACTCCTAGACTTAAAAGACTTTAAAAGTACATTTTAACAACTGATTTTGAAGAGCCTCTTAGAACTATCGTATTTTTTTACGCTCAAAGACTTCTGTAAATAAGAACTTACACTTACTTTTAGTGCATAATTAAAATTCAATTAGAGAAAAACGTAAGCATCCTTTTGGCCTGTTCTGTTGGTTCTTCATTTTCAGTTAAATAAACTTGCAATTCAATTGTATTGCTGTTTCGAACCAACCCCCCCAAAAAAAGAAGGAAGATAGTAAACAATCAAATACCCAATATACCTAAGTATGCAGTTGGTAGACTCATTGAAACTGCTTAGAAAGCGCCAAATAAGATGTACTGAATTTTAAACAACTCTTCCGAAAAACAATTGAAATGGCAAAAGAAAAAGTTAACTAGACAAACGACGTCAGACACTAAAAACGTGCCAAAGGAGAATCCAGGTAAGGATACCCAGAGAGAGAGAGCCAACGTCGGCCAGAGAGAGCGAGAGAGAGAGACCAAGAGCCCACGTACCATGAAAGTCAAACAAAACAAGCTGAAACGTAATTTAATGACCAACAAAGGAATACTTTCACCTAGGAAAAAACAATGCCCATCCAGTTGCAATAACAACTACAGAAGGAAAACTGCCGAACCAAATCCGACCCAAGCTTGCACAAAATTGCATTTTCACATTTTCCACCACCCCAAACCCGCCCCCGCCACCACCAGTCGACACGAGAGAAACGTTAAAAGTTTTCTTTTGCAATTTGTTTTGTTTGCTTCTTGCTTTTCCGCATTCTTTTTATATGCTATTTTGTAAACAGTATGGAAGCTTGCACACGACTTTACCAACACTGGAAAAATATATGGAGAAAACAACAACAACAAGGGTTAAAGGTGCCTCAAGTGCGGGTTAAATCAGCTACGGCTGTTATTTCAATAGTCCGACAATGGTATCAGGAACAGCTGCAAATAGATTGACTGACAGATTGACGGACTGCATAAAAAAATTATGGAAAGGAGTCTGTATAGTTATATAGCAGGCAGCTTTTTTGCTGCTCTCCATATATTTATGATAACTTTTGTGGTCTGGTTAGTGGCGCTCACCTGATTATGACGTCAGTGATACAAAAGTTAACCCCATTTCTAAACAAAAGGATTATACGACCTTCATAAAAAAATGATTGAAAGGAGTCTGTATAGTTATATAGCAGGCAGCTTTTTTGCTGCTCTCTAAATATTTATAATAACTTTTGAGGTCTGGGTAGTGGCGCTCAACTGATTATGACGTCAATGATGCAAAAGTTACCTCCATTTCTAAACAAAAGGATTATACGACCTTCACCCATATGTGCTTCCATGACCTATGACAAATTGCAGCGCTTTATACAAAAATCAGCGCAAATTCGAAAGCAAAGTTATCATCAATCGTTATAACACTTAGCACACTCATTGAAATGCATTTTATTTTCCCTTTGGGCGCTTACATACATAAAGCTTTCATTAAATATCCTTTTTTATTTTTTTCTTACAATGAATAACGAGTTCTTACCACGGGGACACATTAAAACGTATTGCGTATAGGTGCGGGCGGGGGGTGTGTGCAAATGTGTATAAGCCTTGCAGGCTTTGGAAAATGCAGCCTCATTAAGGTTGCGCATACGCCGCATTGGCAGCCTGCTTGAACGTGAATCGTTTATTGTATTAATTTACGCTTTTCGTTTTATGCTTTTTTCACCGCCTTGCCAGCACTTCCGCTTGTAATCATTTCCGGCAGAAGCTGTAGAAGAAGCACCGCGAAGAATTCACCTTAAACATGCAATTATTTAAAAGAAAAAATTTCCATTTAACGCAATCAAGCTGATAAGAAATAACATTTTACAGCTGCCACCAAAGGCAAAGGACAGACCGCAAACAGGATCGCAGGACAACTGAGAGTGAGAGATGAGAGTGCGTCATAAAAGTAGCAGCAGCCCGAAAGCTTCATAATAAACAAAGATGAAGTGCCGGCATTAGAAGGTGTACGGGTGCGACAAAGTGAACGATAGCCGGAGACACATATTATTACCCGGGAATGAAGAAAAATTCTTCAATATGCAATTTACCATAAATTTGTAATTTACTGGCAAATTATTTTCATAAGCCATTTGCATTTATATGGCGCTAACACACAGGAGAACACACTTTTAGCCGCACATGAGACTATGTATATGCCCCCAAGTACTGCCTGCTTTTTATACCCTATATATCTAGAATTTTAGTGGTATATTAGATTAGTCGACCAAAAGCGATTTGTTAAATTTTAAAAAATTTTCCGGGTCCTAGAACACTCTGCAAAAATAAAAATTTTCATAAAGTTTCTCAAAAAAATATGTGTCGGATTCCAAAATATATCGTTAACAAAAAAAAATTACTCATACATATATCTTTTGCCTATTAAAATCGATACCCTAAACCGATTGTTTAAAATCTCCGTCTTCTATCAAAATTTTTTTAAACTTAAATATTCCTAGTTCCGGTTCCACTAAGGACTATGCAGTCTATGTGTGACTAACCCTCAGGGGTCTACCAGTGTAACCTAACATAAAGAACATTTTTGAAAATAAAAGAATCCCAGCAGTTCCTTCATTCTTATGTAGCTTCCATCTACGCTGAGGAGGCAACTAAATTCCAATTCTAGTTCCGGTTCCACTAAGGACTATGCAGTCTATGTGAGACTTACCCTAAGGGGTCTACCAGTGTAACCTAACATAAAGAACATTTTGGAAAATAAAATAATCCCATCAGTTCCTTAATTCTTACCTAGCTTCCATCTACGCTGGGGAGGCAACTTAATTCCAATTTATTTCCGGTTTAAATAAATCAGTTCAAATTCTAGGGAAAAATCTTGAACCGAACATCTTAAAATCTCGTAAACACATTTAATCCTACCCAAATATATTGGGATATGTAGCTTTTCATAGGGACGAAGATATTCGAAAATCCTTGAGAAAAATCCCGAACCGAAAATCTTAAAATCTCGTAAACACATTTAATCTTACCCAAATATATTAGGATATGTATATATCATTTGAAGAATATATGGAATAGAGTTCACTAAAGAGTTTAGAGACTTTTTTTGTATTATTTTTGATATTTTGAAATATTTTATATTCTTTTAATTTTTAAATATTTTTAACATTTTTAATATTTTTGATAATTTTGATATTTTTGATATTTTTGATATTTTTGATATTTTTGATATTTTATGATATTTTTGATATTTTTGATATTTTTGATATTTTTGATATTTTTGATATTTTTGATATTTTTGATATTTTTGATATTTTTGATATTTTTGATATTTTTGATATTTTTGATATTTTTGATATTTTTGATATTTTTGATATTTTTGATATTTTTGATATTTTTGATATTTTTGATATTTTTGATATTTTTGATATTTTTGATATTTTTGATATTTTTGATATTTTTGATATTTTTTGATATTTTTGATATTTTTGATATTTTTGATATTTTTGATATTTTTGATATTTTTGATATTTTTGATATTTTTGATATTTTTGATATTTTTGATATTTTTGATATTTTTGATATTTTTGATATTTTTGATATTTTTGATATTTTTGATATTTTTGATATTTTTGATATTTTTGATATTTTTGATATTTTTGATATTTTTGATATTTTTTGATATTTTTGATATTTTTGATATTTTTGATATTTTTGATATTTTTGATATTTTTGATATTTTTGATATTTTTGATATTTTTGATATTTTTGATATTTTTGATATTTTTGATATTTTTGATATTTTTGATATTTTTGATATTTTTGATATTTTTGATATTTTTGATATTTTTGATATTTTTGATATTTTTGATATTTTTGATATTTTTGATATTTTTGATATTTTTGATATTTTTGATATTTTTTGATATTTTTGATATTTTTGATATTTTTGATATTTTTGATATTTTTGATATTTTTGATATTTTTGATATTTTTGATATTTTTGATATTTTTGATATTTTTGATATTTTTGATATTTTTGATATTTTTGATATTTTTGATATTTTTGATATTTTTGATATTTTTGATATTTTTGATATTTTTGATATTTTTGATATTTTTGATATTTTTGATATTTTTGATATTTTTGATATTTTTGATATTTTTGATATTTTTGATATTTTTGATATTTTTGATATTTTTGATATTTTTGATATTTTTGATATTTTTGATATTTTTGATATTTTTGATATTTTTGATATTTTTGATATTTTTGATATTTTTGATATTTTTGATATTTTTGATATTTTTGATATTTTTGATATTTTTGATATTTTTGATATTTTTGATGTTTTTGATATTTAGATTCTCTGAATTTTATTGAATTAATCTTCACAAAATAAATTTAACATTTATCGTATCCTTCAGAGAATAGACAATACCTTTCATTCAAGTGACAAATTCTAAATAAAAAATTGTTATTGGCTAGAAAGTATCGGATTTTTTGGTTTCGACAAATTCCAATTAAATTAAATCTATATTAAATCCAACTAAGTATCCAAAATTTTGCTTAAGCTTAAACAATTTTGAGCCCGGAAAAGAAAAGCTTGCTATTTTTGTCGTGAAAATTTGACGATACGTCTTAGCGACGTTGGTTATTTGTTTCGTCCTAAAATAATATTTTTCAAGATTAATCTTAAAAGCATGACAAGGACAATTTGTTTTTCTTGACTTTATCCATTAATTTACACTTATACAAACTTATCGGGAGCATATTTATTTCTGAGGCTTCTCATTCCTTTCGAGATGACATTAACATACAATTTTTGTTTTTAAATTGAGTTATCTGTCGCCTGTTCCAATAAAAAAATTCATTTTTTATTACATGGGAACTTCCAGTTCCGTATTATTGATACAAATATATAAAAAAAATGGCGGACGTAAAGTCGGGCGCGGACGACTTTAGGATACCCTGTACCACTAGCTTGTAATAAAGTCCGATTTCTTCACAAAAAACCAAAAACAGAAGAATTTTTAAGCAAAAATTTTTTTTTGACCGATCGTTCCTATGGGAGCTATATGATATAGTCAACCGATTTCAATAAAATTTGACACGGTGCTTAAATACCTTAAAAAAGATATGAACGCCAAAGTTATTTCAAATATCTTTACAAACAAACAAAACACATCGAATTTTGTATAAAAAACGTGTTTTTGGACCGATTGGTCCTATGGGAGCTATATGATCTAGTCAAACGATTTGGATTAAATTTGGTACAGTGCTTAGGAACTATAAAATACTCACGAATGTCAAATTTGGTCCCAATATCTTAACAAACAAACGAAACACAACAAATTTTGTTAAAAAATCGATGTTTTGGAAGATCGGACCTATGGGAGCTATATGATATAGTCAACCGATTTTGTTCAAATTTGGCACATTGCTTAAGTGGTCTAAAAAATTTCCAAACGCCAAATCTGGTTAGGATATCTTTATTAAAAAAACGAAATATAGCCAATTTTTCTTTAAAAAAGTTATTTTGGCCGATCGGTCCTATGGGAGCTATATGATATAGTCAACCGATTTTGATCAAATTTGGTACAGTGATTGGGAACTATAAAAAACTTTCGATTGCCAAATTTCGTTACGATATCTTCATAAACAAACGAATTATTCATCTAAAACGCTTTTTTTTTCGAGGTCGTCTCAAACACCCCCATGGGAGCTATATAATTTATCCCCGATATCAAAAAAATAAAATAAACTTGCCTCCTATGGAATAATATGGGATCTAATGTGAAAGTTTGGTAACTCTAGCTCTTACCATCTCTGAGATCTAGGCGTTCACACGGACGGACGGACGGACGAGACGGACAGGACGGACGGACAGACGGACAGACGGACAGACGGACATGGGTATATCGACTTCTCTATTCACCCTGATCATATTTTAGGTAACTTTGGGTGTCTCCGACGTCTCCTTCTATATGTTACATACATTTTCGGCTTGCACAAACTTAATATACCCTTGGACCATACGGTACAGGGTATA